>OY743156.1:24204783-24562796 GCA_963555695.1 Dasypolia templi | reverse complement strand
TTTTTTTTTTTTTTTTGTTCCCGGGGTGGAAAATCCTCATGGATGTCCTCCGCCCTGGGGCGGGCGGAGGGGTCTGTCAGACTCTTACTGACTAAAAACCACCCCGGTGTTCCTTCTCACACCTACGCCGGGGTCGCGGGAACACATTATTCTTCCACAACCCCGGCTGGTGCCGGCCCGCTTGCGCGGGCCCCGTCTCGGGCGGGGGGAGTGAGGTGTACTCCCCCCGCAACGTCTGTGGTCGGCGCGCGAGGAACACTACGCGCGCCGCCTTCTCGGGTCCTGATGTTGGGGGGCGACGGATGTCCCCGAATCCGTCGCCCCTGGACCCATTTAGGGGGGCTGGAAGAGGGCGTTGTCCGCCCTCCGCCTGCGCTCGGTGCGCCTGCTGCGGATCGGGAGAGTGGACGAGATCTCTCTCTCCCTTTCCGCAGCCTCCTTCTGCGAGATCACTGTTTCGCAGAAGGAAACCACCGCGTCCCAGGACTCGGCGCTGCCGACCATCGAACTCACTACGGTCGGCAGCGACAAGTCACTGCCTACTTCTGAGATGAGGGCACGGCGCGGCTCCTCCCAAGCGGCACACTCTGCCAGCGTATGCCACGCCGTGTCCTCCCGGCAGTCGACGCAGTGGTGACACCGAGCGTCCGGCTCCCTGTTTATGCGACACAGGTACTTCCCGAAGCAGCCATGCCCCGAGAGCACCTGCGTCGCCCGAAACGACAGGGAGCCGTGCCTCCTCCCGAGCCAGAGGTCGAGCACTGGCCGGACCGCCTCGATGGTGACGAGGCCGGCGGTAGGGCGTGAAAGCCTGTCCCGCCATTCCGCCACCAGGACCTCGCGAAGCTGCGACCGACGCTGCTCCATATGGCGCTGCATCGGCCGCTCGCCCCGCGCCCTCGCTTCCTCGCGCCACCGATAAAGTGACGCGAGCACCTTCGCGTCTAGGTCCCATGGCGGGGATCCGGCCAGCGCACAAGCCGCCTCGTAGGAGATCGTGCGATACCCCCTTATGACTCTGACGGCCATTGCTCTCTGCGGCTTTCGCAGCACAGAGATGCTGGCGGCCGTCAGGTCAGCCGCCCAGATCGGGGCCCCGTAAAGGGCCATCGATCGCACGATCCCCACGTAGAGCCGCCTACAAGCGGCGCTCGGGCCCCCCAAATTGGGAAGCAGCGTTGCCAGCGCCCCGGCCGCGCCCAACAACTTGGGCGCCAGCCGCCGGAAGTGGGGTCCGAAGTCCCACCGGCTGTCGAGCACCAATCCCAGATATTTCATGGTGGGCTCGACAGCGATCCGGACCCCCCCGACCACAATGTGTGATCCGGCCGGCGGCGCCCGCCGGGGGCCATGAAACACCATGGCCTCCGACTTGTTGAGGGCAACCTAACCTTTTTTTTTTTTTTTTTTTTTTTTTATTTTTTTTTTTTTTTTTTTTGTTCCCGGGGTGGAAAATCCTCATGGATGTCCTCCGCCCTGGGGCGGGCGGAGGGGTCTGTCAGACTCTTACTGACTAAAAACCACCCCGGTGTTCCTTCTCACACCTACGCCGGGGTCGCGGGAACACATTATTCTTCCACAACCCCGGCTGGTGCCGGCCCGCTTGCGCGGGCCCCGTCTCGGGCGGGGGGAGTGAGGTGTACTCCCCCCGCAACGTCTGTGGTCGGCGCGCGAGGAACACTACGCGCGCCGCCTTCTCGGGTCCTGATGTTGGGGGGCGACGGATGTCCCCGAATCCGTCGCCCCTGGACCCATTTAGGGGGGCCGGAAGAGGGCGTTGTCCGCCCTCCTCCGACGCCCGGTGCGTCTGCTGCGGGCCGGGTCAAGAGTCGAGATCTCTCTCTCCCTTTCCGCAGCCTCCTTCTGCGAGATGACCGTTTCGCAAAAGGAGACCACTGCGTCCCAGGACTCTGCGCCGCCGACCATCGCGTTCACGACGGCCGGCAGCGACAGGTCGTTGCCTACTTCGGTGATGAGGGCACGGCGCGGCTCCTCCCAAGCGGCACACTCTGCCAGCGTGTGCCACGCCGTGTCCTCCCGGCAGTCGACGCAGTGGTGACACCGGGCGTCCGGCTCCCTGTTTATGCGACACAGGTACTTCCCGAAGCAACCATGCCCCGAGAGCACCTGCGTCGCCCGAAACGACAGGGAGCCGTGCCTTCTCCCGAGCCAGCGGTCGAGCACTGGCCGGATCGCCTCGATGGTGCTGAGGCCGGCGGTAGGGCGTGACAGCCTCACCCGCCATTCCGCCACCAGGACCTCGCGGAGCTGCAACCGATGCTGCTCGATATGTTGCTGCATCGGTCGCTCGCCCCGCTCCCGCGCTGCCTCGCGCCACCGGTACAGTGACGCGAGCACCTTCGCCTCCAGGTCCCAGGGCGGTGATCCGGCCAGTGCACAACCCGCCTCGAAGGAGATCGTGCGATACCCCCGAATGACTCTGACGGCCATCGCCCGCTGCGGCTTGCGCAGGACAGCTATGCTGCCGGCCGTCAGGTCAGACGCCCAGATCGGCGCTCCGTAGAGCGCCATGGATCGCACGATCCCCATATAGAGCCGCCTACAGGCGGCGCTCGGGCCCCCCAGATTGGGAAGCAGCGTTGCCAGCGCCCCGGCCGCGCCCAACAACTTGGGCGCCAGCCGCCGGAAGTGGGGTCCGAAGTCCCACCGGCTGTCGAGCACCAATCCCAGATATTTCATGGTGGGCTCGACAGCGATCCGGACCCCCCCGACCACAATGTGTGATCCGGCCGGCGGCGCCCGCCGGGGGCCATGAAACACCATGGCCTCCGACTTGTTGAGGGCCACCTCCAGGCCGAGGCGCCGTATGCGGCTCACCGTCAGTGAGACCGCCGCCGTCGCGAGCAACGCTGCCTCCCTGTGCGAACTCCCCCGGGCCGTGACCAGCGTGTCGTCCGCGTAACACGTCAGGTCCGCGCCCGGCGGGAGCTCGCCCCTCAGCACCCAGTCGTACCCGATGTTCCACAGGAGCGGTCCCACGACCGATCCCTGTGGAACACCGCACGACACCTGGCGCTGGTTTCCGCCATCACGTCCCATGTAGGTGACACACCTCCCGGCTAAGTAAGCCCCCACGATGCGGCGGAGGTATAGAGGCACGCGGTGGTACCGCAGTGCCTCCCGTATGCAGCTCCAGGGCAGGGTGTTGAAGGCGTTGGAGATGTCCAAGGACACCGCCACCACCACCCCGCCCCGGGACACTGTTTCCTCCGCCAGGACTCTCACCCTCGACACAGCGTGGATGGTAGAGCGCCCATGCCGAAAGCCGAACTGGCTCTCGTCCAGGTCCGGCCCCTCTCTGCACAAGTGGCCGACGAGGCGGGCTGCGAGTATGCGCTCGAACAGCTTGCCCACCTCGTCGAGCAGCACTATGGGCCGGTACGCAGACGGCGAGTCGGCAGGGCGCCCCGCCTTCCTGAGCAGGACCAGACGTCCAATCTTCCACAGACTGGGAAACTGGCCCCGCTCAAGGCACGCTGTGTAGAGTCCTCTCAGTTGGGGCTCCAACTCCTTCAGAGAGAGGGCCAAAGCCAGGCCGTGAATTCCGTCGGGCCCCGGAGCCACGTTCTTGGCCCGGAGCCGCATCACGGCCGCCCTCATCTCTGCCTGTGTCACCTCTGGGACGCTGATGGCGTTCTCGTCCTCCTCCTCTGCAGACTCTGCGGCTGCGGGCAAAGCCATCGGCGGCGGAACATGCTCCGCTCTCACCGGGAAGAGGGCTGCTACCACTTCGTCCAGCAGCTCGGGTTGGAGACTCTCCGTAAGTGGGGGCGCCGCGGCTCGAAGTTGCCCTCGAACCGCTTTATACGGGCGCCCCCACGGATCCCCGTCCAGAGTCTCCAACATCCTCTCCCGGGATCGAGTCCTCGCCTCGTCGATGGCCAGCCACAGAGTCTGCTTTGCCGCGCGGTACACCTCGTACAGCGCGGCCTCCTCCTCGGGTACCCGACGACGTCTCCTCCGGTAGCGGGTGTACCGGCGTCTCACCGCCACGCATGCGACGCGCAGCTGCGCGATCTCGGCGGACCACCAGTACACCTGGCGCCTTGCACCCTGTGCGTGGGCGCGGGGCATGGACGCGTCGCATATCTGCGTCATTGCCCCGCGGAACCACAGCGCCTCCAGCTCGACGTCATCGGGTCCGGTCGTTGCCGACCCCCGGAACCAGGCCTGAGCGATGGCTGCCTCCTCGAGAAGCTCCCTGTCGATGCGCTTACGCGCCCAGCGCGGGCCGTCCGAACGCGGGACTGGTGTTCTGCGGCCGCCAGCGGTCTGGGCAGAGACGTCGAATCGGATATATCGGTGATCCGACAACGTCTCCACCTCCGCGGCGACACGCCAGTCGCGGACACGGCTCGCGACAGCAGGGCTTGCGAACGACACGTCCACTATGGACCCACCCCGCTGCCGCACGCACGTGTGGACCGAGCCCCGGTTCAGGACGACGAGGCCAGTCGTGATCGCCCACTCCTCCAATGCCTCACCCTTAGCATCGGTCACCGGGGATCCCCACGCCGCAGACTTGGCGTTGAGATCCCCGAGTAACAGCACCGGGCGAGGATGGAGCTGGCCCACGACGGCACCCAACTCGACAAGGAACCTCTCGAAGTCGGCGAGACTCTTGTTGGGCGAAAAATACGCCCCAACGACGCCAACGCCATCTGCGAGGGCGGCTACCCAGCCGTGCCCCCGAGACGGGCTGACGAGAGCCCCGCCAATGATGGCCACCAAACCGTCCAGGTCTCCCACCCAGTTATCCCTGGGCGGGACCCAGTACGGCTCGGCGACCACGGCCACGTGAATCGACCACTCTGCCATGCTCTGGAGCAAGAGATCCTGAGCTCTGGCAGAGAACCTAACCTAACCTAACCTAACCTAACCAGTCACGCGGTACCCCTCGCCGCGAGCAGATCGTTTTTTAAGTCGCTCCGCGCTCGAAAAATCCCTTAAAATAGTCAAAGTGCGAATTTCAAATCGAAATCAGTACTAAAGTGAGTGTCTATGTGAGTGTTATAAAAGGAGTGCAGTGTCTGGGTGAAAACCCTGTTGGTTTTCCTGGGAAAATCCGAAAACCGTGTTTTTTGAGGTTAATTCTCAACAAAACACGTGTGGAGACGATTTTGTGCGTGCGGCGCCGGATTTATCGCGGTACCCCCCCTTTTTTTATATTGCTGACTGGAAGGGACCACTTTGCCCCACACCTTGGCAAAGTTCTGGATTTTTCCCGCCACACCCCTCGCTGCTAAGGGGAAAAACCTGAAAAACACGTGCAGCGTGACCTCAGAATTAGCGTTTCCAGGATCTCAGCCACCATCACATCTGGAAGAGGACCACGTAAGCAACATATTCCTGTTTTTTGCTTAACGCTAAGTAGCCTGGAAGCGAAGATAAAAATTTTTGAAAAAATTCCAACATACACAGTTTTGTGGCAGCCCTAGCTCGAAGCAGCGATCGTTGACCCCTATTTTTTAATTTAGTTTAAGACTCTTTATTTCATAGGCAACATATGTACAAAATTTCAGATTTTTCTGCCTTAAAATTTCCGTGTTATTGATTTTTAAAAATACCTACTGAAATACCTAACTTTTACCTACTCTTTACCTATCGTTTTGACAGAAGGGGGACAAGCGCTATTTGATGCGTTATCAGCCTCTTAGTTTATAATAAATAAATCATTACCGTCCTGAAAAGTTGCCCATAGAAAAAATTCCGAAACCTATCTTTTTGCGTCTGTTGGTTTTGGTACTCTGGTTTTTAAGTAGGTATTACTAAAGATTAATGTATCTAATAATAAACATATTTTATTATAAACAATTAGAATAATTCATTAGCTATAAACACTATTTTTTTCAAAATTATTAACCCAATAATTAATTAGCTCTGATTTTTTAACTAGAACGCGGGCAGCCCTGAAAACCGCACGATAACTGTGTTTTCAGTTTACAGGAAAACCAAGCGTCCTAGACCAATTCTGACCTTTTTTCCGGGGTCCCCCCCCCTAACAACCCCCCCCACGGTTTGTACCGGAGACAAACCCTTTGGGCCCTAACCAATCATTTGGACCAAGTTTCATCCCGCTACCCCAAAATTTGGACATTGACTTAGTCTCTGGGGATGAAATTGCCTCAATAGATAATTCTGGCCATAACTTTGACACCCGTGGTCCGAATCAAGAGGGGTTTTTTGCTTAGGATAGAGCAAACACCAAGCTCTCTACAGAGAGCTAGAGAGAGTGGCGTCTCTAGGTAGAGTCTCTGGTAAAAAATAAAATAAAAATAGAAATTAGGTATTAGCTACTCAAATTGACGTAGGGACTTATATAGCCCTCGACCACTACCCAGAATCTTGGAACCCTAGGTAGAGTTTAGTAGAGACAGAATTACAACCTTGTTGTATGTAACTTTATTATAGTTTTAAGGTTTGGTGCGGTTTTATTATTTAACTGTGTATTTTATGTTTTAATATTACATTATATTGTATTATCTGCGCTCATCGACTTGTAAAAACTTCAACAGGAATGTTGAGAAATATATTGGGACTGGCTCCACATTGAGTTGATGAGAATCATTACGTAAAAAAAAAAAAAAAAAAAAAAAAAAAAAAAAAAAAAGCAGTTTTACCCATCTTGACGCGAAATTGTAAAGACAAGGTGGAGATCGACTCTACCGAAGTTAATTATAATTCTGCTGTATTTTATTGTATTATATTGTTGTATTTTATATTAATTTAAATTTAAGCCAAATCACGAAATCCCCCGGTAATATGTTTCGCACTCCTGGCAAGCAGAGGAAGTCTGCTTCCGACCCAAGACTATCACCGGAAAAGGATGGTCCGGTACCGGTAGGTGAACTTGTCAACGTGGCCGGTGATCGACAGGAACTCACACCTGAAACGAGATCGAAATCTCAGAATAGTCCGAATAAGGGCGCAGGGCCATCAAGACAGGTCGAGGCACTTAAAACCAAAATGCTACCAGAAATCAAAACTGGATCGCAAAAGACCCAGATGACGGGTGGTGTCCTTGATAAATCACCAAGAAAGGAAAAGGAGTATGTTAGCCGAACGGCCGAAGCCAAGGGATGGTTGATGAAAGCAAAGCTCCAAATAAATAACAGTCGAAACTTAAAGACTGAAATAAAAGCAGACGTATTAGAAGCAGTTGAACGTTTGTTCAAACTTGTTAAGGACGCGCAAGAAGGGAAACCGTATAAAGGGATAGGAGAGGGTACAGCAATGAGTGAACGATTAAAGGAAGTAAATGATGAAAGCACATTAGAGCGAAACAAGAAGGGAAAAGTAGTAGAAACTGAACTTATTATGAAGATGGAAGAACATAGTAAACTACTGAGAGAAAAAAAGGAGGAAATGGAACAATTGAAACAAATCATTATGAAACAGCAAGAGGCTGTGAAAGCCACGTACGCCAGTGTAGCGGCCGGCCAATCCAAAAGGCAGAGTCTGGAAGCTACGGCCATGCACTCCGTAGTGGTGACATCCAAGGATGAAAACGAGACAGGAGAACAGGTTCTGGAAAAGATTCGAAAAGCCGTAAATGCAAAGGAAAAAGGACTTAGGATCGACAAAGTGAGAAAGGCAAAGGATAGGAAAGTTATAGTAGGATGTGGGACTCAGGAGGAAATTGAAAAAGTCAAAAAAGGAATAGCGGAAGCCGGGGGTGATTTAAAGGTGGAAGCTGTTCAAAATAAAGACCCACTTGTCATTCTCTACGACGTCTTCCAATACAATACGGACAAGGAGATAGTGGATGGGCTATGGATCCAAAACTCACATATTTTAGCAGGAATCAGCAGAGGTGACGAGCGCATGGAAATTAGGTACAGAAAGAAAACCAGAAACCCGCACACTGCGCACGTTGTGGCTAGAGTGTCGCCCCAGGTCTGGACGCGACTTACGGAAGCAGGAGTGGCACACATTGACATGCAAAGAGTCAGAGTAGCGGACCAGTCACCCCTGGTTCAGTGCTCGCGTTGCTTGGGCTATGGGCACACAAAGCGGTTTTGCAGTGAGGCACTTGACCTATGCAGTTATTGCGGAGGTCCACACCTGAGGTCGGAGTGCGCAGACATGCTGGCTGGGGGGCCACCAACTTGTTGCAACTGTCAGAGGGCAAAGATGGACAGGGTGGATCATAATGCATTCAGCACTGACTGCCCCGTGAGAAGAAGGTGGGACACTATAGCCAGGTCTTCCATAGCATATTGCTAAAGTGGTACCAGGCAACAATGGATCATGCAGCCAGAGCATAGCACCAACGGAGCGGTATCACGTTGTCCAGGCGAACCTACAGAGGAGTGAACTGGCGACTGCTGAACTGATTATGGAGGCAGTGAAGAGGAAAATAGCATTTGCCTTAGTACAAGAGCCCTACATAGGGCGGATTGGAGAAATGCGGAATTACTCAGGGGCGAGAATAGTGCAGTGCATAAGAAAGACTGAACGGGTCAACAAGTCTGCCATTGCAGTGTTCGATGCCGAGATCGACATCACTCAGTTTCCAAATCTTACTACAGAAAACATTGCAGTCGTTAAGCTCAAAACCAAGGCGTGGGAAGTGGCAGTGGTGTCTGTCTATATGGAATGCGATCTGCCGATAGAACCTTACATGGAGCAAGTGAGGACAGTCCTAAAGAATCTAGGGACTGACAATGTGATATTGGGGGGTGATGTCAATGCATGGAACACATGGTGGGGGTGTCGCAAAGTGGACCATAGGGGAGAAGTATGTGCGGGAGTGCTGGAGGAACTGGACTTGCAAATTTTGAACCGTGGGTCTGAGCCCACCTTCGACACTGTCAGAGGAGGATTGAGATTTACAAGCTGCGTCGACCCCCTGCTAAAGGAACTGGAGGACAGGGGCGACTACAGCCAAGCCTTCGCCGATGACGTGGTCTTGATTTTTTCGGGAGACACGGCACTGGAAGTACAGAGACAGGCCAATGCCAGCCTCGAACATGTTCGGAGCTGGGGAGTCAAAAATAAACTCAGATTCGCGCCACATAAAACCAAGGCTATGGTAATAACCAATAAATTAAAATACGACTCACCAATTCTGAGCATGGGTGGCGTAGGCATTGGACTGTCTCGGGAAATAAAGATACTGGGCCTGACAGTGGACGATAAACTCACCTTCAACTTGCACGTCACCAATGTTTGTCTCAAAGCCCTTAACCTCTACAAGCAGCTGTCTAGGGTTGCGAAAATACATTGGGGGTTAGGACCTGAGGTGGTCAGGACTATTTATGTGGCGGTAGTTGAACCGATTATATTGTATGCGGCATGTGCTTGGGCACCGGCTGTGGATAAACTTGGGATTAAGAAGCATCTGGCGGCGGTACAGCGTGGGTTCGTGCAGAAGATCGTAAAGGCGTATAGAACGGTTTCTTTGAACTCGGCCTTGCTACTAGCGGGGTTGTTGCCTCTTGACCTTAGGGTCAAGGAGACAGCCTGTCTTTTTGAAATAAAGAAAGGTTTTTCCCAGCGGGTGGTGGGAGACCGGGAAGTAGAAACCCCAATAGCTTACATAGATGCCCCACATCCTGCGGAACAGGCGGAGTTAAGATTTAAATGCGTGGTAGACAGTGAACAGATGGCTCAACATGATAGAGAAGGCCTGAAAATATTTACCGACGGCAGCAAAATAGAAGGGAAGGTTGGGGCGGCACTGTCCCTGTGGGATGGTGGCGTTGAAACCAAAAACCGGAAATTTAAATTGGAGACGTTTTGCACTGTCTATCAAGCCGAACTCTTGGCCTTGCTGGGTGCCACCGAACTAGCCCTACAGGGCGTGGCATCCAATTTCAATATTTACTGTGATTCAAGATCAGCACTGGAGACAGTAGTAGATGGAGTTTCCCTCCATCCCCTAGCGGTAAGAATTCGAGCAAACATAAATACACTGACGGAACGCGGCAAAATAATAGAATTATTTTGGATAAAAGCTCACGCAGGGTTGGAGGGGAATGAAAGGGCGGATGAACTTGCAAAGGAAGCCGCACTCAAACTCAAAAAAAGGGCTGACTACAGCAGCTGTCCAGTGTCGTTTCTAAAGCGGCAAATTCGCAATGATTCTCTGGATGAGTGGAACAAGCGTTATACAATGGGTGAAACTGCTTCTGTCACTAAGACTTTTTTCCCTGATGCCATTCAGGCATATAAAACTTTGAAAAAGATCCAATTGGATCCGGTCCTTGTGCAGGTTATGACGGGACACGGCGGGTTTTCCGAGTACCTGAATCGCTTCAAGTGCAAGGAGAGTCCGGCGTGTATATGTGACCCAGAGGTCAGTGAAAGCATTCTGCATGTTCTGACTGCGTGTCCTGTATATCAAAGGGACAGAACAAACGCCGAAAACGAAATTGGAATGCCCATTGAAATTGTAAATATACCGATATTGATAGAAAATAAGTTCACTAGAGATAAGTTCATAAAGTACTGTGTAAAAATTGCAAGTAAGGTAGCAAATAAGAATAAATAGCAATAAGGATAAACTGTGTTATGTATCGTGGCATATGTAAAAACAGTTATCATGAATTAGGTAAATATTATGAAACTTAAACATAAAGAAAAAAAAAAAAAAAAAAAAAAAAAAATTGGTATACATAGACTTTTAATTGTTTTACTATTAGAATTGGTCAACTTATTAATATGGAAATTAGGATTTGGTATACTGTAAAAGGCCCATGACCTTCTCACCAAATAAAAAATAAAATGGAAGCAATCAATGGTAGATGCAAGAAAACCAAAGTCTCTGACTCGAGTCAGAGGACAAGATGTAAGGCAGGAGTGTGGTTTTAGCCGGTAAGAGTCCGGCACTGCCCAGACTATCTCATAAGTGAGGCAGTCTGGGCGTCCATGAGGATTTCCCACTCCTGCCAAAAAAAAAAAAAAAAAAAAAAAAAAAAAAAAAAAAAAAAAAAAAAAAAAAAAAAACCTAACCTAACCTAACCTAACCTAACCTAACCCAGTCGCGCGGCACCCCTAGCCGTGACCAGATCGTTTTTAAACTGCTCCGCGATCGAGAAATCACAAAAATAGGTTTTTTCGAGAAAAAGATATAGTGCGATATATCGTTGTAACCGCGCTGCCGAGCCCTGTGTGATAGTGAAAACCGTTTTTGGAAAAGTGGAAAATTGTGCGCACAAAGTCCAGAAAAACAAGTTTGAAAATCTTCCGAGCTAAACGCTGCTCGATTTTGAGTGGAGGCTCGAGAATCTAAAAGTGCAGTTCGGTGCGGCTAGTGAAGACCTACACTTGGACACCAACATCGGATTTTTCCGATAGGGGGTGTCCAAGATATCGACCAAAAACCCAAGACCGCGTGGAACGTGGTCAAGGTTCCTGAGGGTTATCACGGGATCTGAAGGTAGTACCTGAAAGCGCCGCAGACGAGGAGCCGGGAGCCGTTTTCAAAATCGAAAAATATCAGGAATAACACCACGAAAACAAGGTCGGAAATTCAGCCATTTTTCAAAATTTTTTTAAAGCGAAACCAGATCGCTAACATATAGTTTTTATTGTTTCAAAAAATAGTTCTCCATTACTTGTATACCCATTTTAAATTTAATTATAATCTGATAAGTAGTCTTTAAGTTATTGTGTTTTTAAATTTAAAAAAATTCGAGGGTTGAATATTTCAACCCTAAAAATTCTAATTTTAGTATTAAAACATGTAAATGGTGCCTTCCCTTGATACTATATAATCATCTTTATTTTAAACATCCGGCTTTATCCATAAAAGATAGTTTTAAGATTTGAAGTGACGTCTGTTTATTTTTAAAGTGCTGAAAATAAATCCTTTAGGGTAATATAAAGTATCGAAACTTACATCACTAGAAGGAGAAAATCCTCCCCTATCTAGCGAATAAAACAAAATCCACGCGAAATTTATATTTATTTAGTAATAAGAAAATTAAGACTTGGGTACCGAGGCTGTTTTGACTAAACTGTGACTAATTGAGTTTTTGAATCTTCGAAATTAACCCCTTCAGGGTATTTCAAAAATCCAAATTTGAGGTCACTGGAAGGAGGAAGTCATCCCCTATCCAGTGATCAAATCAGAATCCACGCGTATTAAATTCTTATGTAAATATTAAGAAAATAAAACCGGAAGTGCCTAGGTCTGATTTACCTTTATTTATATTAGGGCTGTTTTGACTCGAAGTAGGGTGAAATCCTGTAAATAAGACAAAAAAATAAATTCTGGATATTATAGGAAAACTCGGACCTAAAGTACAGCCGATTTTCAGATTTTTTGGTGCAGGGGAATTTCTGAACCACTTCATTTGCGGTTGAGAAATCTAAACCCTCATCTTTGCGGTCATCCCTTACGCAAACCCCTTACCCGAAAAATCTGAAACTGAAACGACAGACAGGAGCAGTTCTCCATCTTTTAGGAGACCCCAAATAAACCCGCGCGTCTCGAAAGAAAGAAGAGTTATAACCCCCGGAAGGCAAAAAATTGCTTAGGAAAACTGCAAAGTTTACTTTGTCGAGTCAAAAAATTTTCGCCAACTCGGAACCGAACCCGGGACTTTTAATATCTTTAAAACGGGCATAACTCGGGAACGGTGCGTCGTAGCCCACTTTTGACGATTCCCTAATATTCTTGTACAAGGTACAAGGTACAAGAATATTTGAAACACTCCCAGTGCCACCCCCTATCGATTCCCCCCCCTTACATAAATAATTAAATATTTTATTGACTCCCCCTCCACACAATCACCCTCTGTGGCCCTCAGCCTAACAAACATCGCGTAAGTTTTAAAGGACCCCTTCTAAATTTAACTAATTAATTGAGATCTAATTAATTCGCCCCCTTAGAACCCCCTTTAAATTAATGTTAATAAAAATTCAATTCCGTTGCCCCCTCTTAATTATTATTTAAAATTAGACTCCCCCTTTTAACTCATTAATAGGTTAAATCCTAGTCTATTGTCGTTTATGTTATCATATTTTATTCGTCTTATTTAATTAAATAATTTTATTATATTGCCCCTGTCGAAGCTGATGTTAACGAGCAGCTCTTGAGGTGGTCGTTGTGCGGTTGATGAATATTAAAGATGCTTCTGTGATACAATTAGAATAACTTTTATTGCGTTTCTGCATAGGTAATTAATTGTTGTTTGCTATTTTATGATATACGAGTACAAGTGATCTCGCGTCGGAGTTCGTAGCGGTGTGTGTGGCCGGCGCGGGCTCGTACTGCGCGCTGCGTGCGCCCCTCTCCCGCGCGCCCCTCTCAGGCCCCGCGGACTGGTTCACGGCGTGAACATCTTCCCCCCCTTGAAAGCTCCTGCTTTCAAGCTCTTCCGTCGTGGGTAGGAAACAGGTTCTGTTCAGAGCACGTCTGACGGTGCCTGTCGCTGTGTAGAAGTCAGCTACTCTGCAGACTCCATCCTTCCCAGGAAAAAGTTGCTGGACTCGCCCGAGTCTCCACTTCAGGGGTGGCACGTTCTCTTCCTTTAAGATAACTAAATCTCCCACCTTCAAAGCTCTGTCTCTCAAGCGCCATTTTGTCCGCTGCTGCAGTTCAGCTAGGTACTCCTGGTGCCAGCGCTGCCAAAAATGCTGCCTCAGCTGTTCAATCATCTTGAACCGGTCTGGAGCCTTTAACGTGACAGGTGGAGACGGCAGTGATGTTAAGGGCCGCCCCACAAGGAAGTGGCCGGGAGTTAACGGGGAACAGTCGGTAGGATCGGATGATAGAGGAGAAAGGGGACGGGAATTGAGGATGGCTTCAATTTGTGTAAATACTGTGTCCAATTCCTCGTACGTGAGGCTAGCGTTGCCCATTATCCGCTTGAGGTGAAATTTGGCAGACTTAACGCCCGCCTCCCAAATTCCACCAATAGTCGGGGAATATGGAGGATTGAAAAGGAATTTGATGCCTTCAGCATTGGTGTAGTCATAGATAGAATTTACGCTGGCCAATAGCAACCTACCTAACTCATTATTTGCCCCAACGAAATTTGTGCCATTGTCGCAATATATCGTATGAGGTTTACCTCTCCTAGCAATAAAACGACGTAAGCTAAGTATAAATGCGTTAGTGCTAAGGTCACTAACTATTTCTAAATGAATACTCTTAGTAGAAAAACAAACTATAACGTTAAGATAACATTTTGTTATTCGGTTACCCCTTCCTTTCTTACTAGAAATAAGGAAAGGTCCAGCAAAATCAACGCCACATACTTGAAACGGATGACAAGGTGTGACCCTATCTACGGGTAAATTGCCCATCAGCGGCTCCATAGTTTTTCCTCTCAGTCGTGTGCAAACAACGCACCTTCTCACAATGCTGCGAGCCAAAGTTCTGCCTCCTACAGGCCAGAATTGTTCACGAAAGGAACTATGAAGCAGTTGAGGGCCAGCATGCAGCAGACGTAGGTGTTCGCCTTCCATCAAGAGCCGAGTGAAATAGTGCTTACCATCCAGGAGGATGGGGTGCTTTTTATCAAATTTACAAGCAGCATGCTGTAGACGACCACCTACTCTGAGTACTCTATTGCCGTCGAGAAAAGGTGACAACTGTAACAGGTAAGATTTAGGCTTAAGATTTTTATTTTGTTTAAGTAAAGATATTTCTGAAAGGTAAGTTTGACTTTGAGCAAGCTTTATCAGGTAAGTAAATGAATTTTCTATTTCCTCTAGTCTTAAGTGACCTATTATTTTATTTTTATAATTTCTACAATTATTCACGAAACGTAAGACATAAGCTATAATTCTTTTTAATCTATTTATTTTAGAATAATTATTAAACTTAATTAATGGTGACTGTGCAATATTAGTCATAGTTATACAACCGCTGGTAGGCGTTTTAATTTCAGGTAAATTCGAAGAATCTATGGAATTTATATTAAGAGGCCAGTTTGTTTCAATTTGCAACAGGAAATCTGGGCCTTTCCACCATACAGTTGAGGCCTGAAGTTGACCTGGATCGACTCCTCGAGAAGCGAGATCAGCGGGATTTAAAGTAGTAGGTACATGTCTCCAGGATTCCCTAGTTGTCAACTCATGAATCTCGTTGACTCTATTGCAAACAAATGCCTTGAGCAATTTTGGCTGTGTTCGAATCCAGCCCAGAACGACGGTCGAGTCTGCCCAAAAGATCTTACGATTGATAGTACAGCTAAGAGAATGACACACCTTAGCGACTAGTCGCGCGCCCAGCAACGCTCCGCACAACTCAAGACGCGGGATCGTGGTTGGTTTCAGCGGGGCGACGCGAGTCTTTGCACATAACAAGATAACTTGTACATTATTATGATGATCTACAGATCGTAAATAAACACAAGCCCCGTAAGCCTCTTGGGATGCATCTACGAAACAATGAAGTTCTATTAACACTGGATTAGTACATAAAACATGTCTAGGTACCCTAATGTTAGCTAGTATATGGGCATTGGAAACAAATCTTTCCCAAGTTTTCTTAATATTCTGTGGAACTAACTCATCCCAACTTAGTTTTAAAACCCAAAGCCTTTGTAATAAGATTTTAAGTTTAATAGTACACGCACTTAGCATGCCTAAAGGATCAAAGATTTTACATGTATTAGACAAAATAGAACGTTTCGTGACATCATTAACAGTTTTGTCTAAATTAACTGAGAACTGTAAATGGTCATGCTCAGGAAACCACAACAATCCTAATACACTTGATTGTTTATTTAAGTCCAATGACTGTGACAAGGTACAGTCAGCTTCAAATATTTGTGGACAGTTTGTACGGAATTTATGAATGGGAAAGCAAGCAGATGCTAGTACCTTTTTAACTGAATGATAGATATGGGAAAGTTCCCTTTCCGTATCAGCACCGCTCAAAAAATCATCATAATAAAAATCATGTTGTATAATTTCAGATATGATTTTATCATCGCATTCTTTTGCTAACTGTAGCAAGCATCGCGTACTCAAGAATGGGGCAGACGCTGTCCCATATGTAACAGTATTTAACTGTAATATTTCTAGTGGCTTGTCTACATTATCACGCCAAACTATTAATTGCAGGTGACGCTGCGAAGGATCTATTCTAATCTGTCGGTACATTTTTGTTATGTCCCCAGACAAAACATATTTGTGTTGACGGAATCTGAATAAAATATTTATTAATTCATCCTGAATTACAGGACCTATGAACTGGATGTCGTTCAGAGATTTTCCTGACCTAGATTTTGCACTGCAATCAAAAACTACTCTGACCTTGGTCGTTTCGCTATTTTCGCGAAAAATAGCATGATGTGGCATAAAATACCCAAATAATGGTTTATCGACCTTACTTAAGTGTCCTAATGTATCGTATTCGTCAATAAACTCACAATATTGCCTTTTAAGTGTAGGATTTTTAATAAACTTCCGTTCGAGACTCTGAAAGCGTTTTAAGGCCATGTTATAGGAATCACCCAGTGATGTTTCTGGTGATTCACAAAATGGCATTTTAACATTAAATCTCCCATCCTCTAAACGTGTAGTATTTTCTATAAAATGCTTTTCGCAAATGTGATCATTTTCAGAGTAAGAAGCACTTGAAGAAGGAAGTTCTTCAAGTTCCCAGAACTTGGTAAGGTTTTTATTTATTTCCTTAGTAAAATGACAATGTAACTTGTTCTTTTGTTCATTATGATCTAAACTACCTATTGGCCCAGCTACTAACCAACCTAGTTTAGAACTTTGGAGTATAGGTTTATTTTCACCTAATCTTATTTTCTTTGCAGCAATGATATCAAAGAAAATATCAGCACCAAGCAGCAGATCAACTTGAGAAGAACAATGAAATTCGGGATCAGCAAGCTGAATATTCCCAGGTATGTTTAATGCTAAAGGATTTATATTACTATTAGGTAAGTTGCCTATAATTTCAGGTATAACTAAACACTTAATATTCGTGCTGTAAGAACTTATTAATGAATTTAAGGTAAGCTCACAACAATCTGTTATATTAAATTGCATGTTATTAACCCCACTAATACACACAGGTCGTGTATTAATAGAATTTAATCCTAATTTATTTTTGATGTCTTCAGATATGAAGCAGGCTTGACTACCGGCATCCAGGAGAGCCCGGGCAAGGTAAGTCTTATCATTTTTCCTATTACTTAGTTTTACTAAAGCAGTACAGAGAAGAACTTGTTTACTCATAAAGACAGAGCAAGAGGATACAGTACTAGCGATCGATGAGTCACTAGAGGTATTGTTATTCTCAGACTGTGTAACTAAGGCATTATTTGTTTCTGAGTTTTTATGTAATAGTGTATTATGTTTTTGTTTACAGATTTGACAGGTGCCGAGGCGACAGTTCTCAGCATTATGACCCCTACGTAAACAATTTAAGCAAAGGTGTAACTTTAAGGCTTCACTCAATCTACTATCCAAACTCATTTCTTGGAATTTAATGCATTCTGTTATCCGATGAACTTCATGACATACCGGACAAGCAGGATCTTTAAAAGGTTTGCGGCCAGCTGAAGTAGCGAAGGCCTTTGTTGTTTTTTGGTTATTGGATTTATTATTAGAATCAGGTTTATCGTTTTTAGTAACTTGCATCGTTTCAAGTATGTCTGCTCGGTCACGTAAATATTGAATAAATTCCGATAAAGAAGGTAAATCCGTTAACTTGTTTCTATATTCTTCCCACTTTCTTAAAGTAGTGGAATCTAATTTAATGGTAACCAAATAAATGATTAAAATATCCCAATAATTTGTTGGCAAGCCTAATAAATTAAGGGCTCTTAAGTTTTTACTAACGTGATCAATAATAAAGCGAAGTGCTTTATGAGATTCCCGTGTTAAGCTGTCTATATTAAATAACGCTTTTAAATGGTTATTAATCAGGATCTTTTTGTTATCGTAACGCTCACATAGTAGTTCCCAAGCGATCTTGTAATTCTGAGAGGTAAACTCTATTGACTTGATTACGACAACAGCAGTCCCCTCTAAAGAGGATCGTAAATAATGAAACTTATTGATATCAGTTAAGGACTCATTCGAATGAATAATAGAATCAAAGGTGTCTCTAAACTCCAACCATTTGAGGTAGTTGCCGTCAAATGATGGAAGTTTTATTGTTGGTAATTTAATGTTATTTAAATTATTACAACTGTCATGATTCGAGCAAATTGTTTTTGCACCTACGCTTCTAAAATCATCACCACTAGAATGAGAATCAATAATTTCTTGGGCTGCTGAGATAAGAGAATAAAATTGAGATTCTACGGTATCTCTTTCATCAATTTGTTCTTCTATCTTTGTTGACAGCATTTCAATTTGCGTTTGAATTGTATCAAACTCTGTTAAAAGATCTTGTAATCTACCTAAACGTAATCCTAATTCTTTAATTTGTTGTTTAGTAATATCACAAGAACTAATTTGATTTAAAATAGCAATATGATCCTTAAATTTAGTTAAACGCATTTTAAATGTACCTCTCTGCCTTATTAACTCTTTCATATCTACGCGTTTATCTTCTCTCCTCTCAGAGCCCTGCTGTGGTTTAGGATCAGACATTTTAAAGACAAAATAAAGATGTTAGGACAAATAAAGAAGTTAGGCAAATTAACTTGTGCACTCAAACCCGTTAAAAGAGATGTAATGGTCCGTTTAACACGCAGACTTAAAGATGACACACGCTACACCAAGTCTGAGCAGTCACCGGGTACGCCAACCACGCTGAGCTCGGCAGCACACAGCACAGCTCCTGCCCAAACGCGCGCTCCACGCGGCAACCGTTCACTGGAAACGTTTAGTATAATTATGTAAGAAACTTGAAGTTACAAGTAGGTAGGTATTTTTTGCGGATTGCGGTTATTGCGGATGATTGTAAAGCTTTATTAAGTTATGCAAGTAATTTAATGAATTTACCATTTACTTTACAATGGAAGAAATGCAATAAGCTTGCAACGCAATGTACGCAAATGAATAAGAATGAGAAACACCTTTTACGTTATGAGAAAAAAACCACTGACCAACACTTGTGAAACAAAGAAAAATGCACGTAAGCGCGTGTATAATCCCTAAGCATGTGCACTAGCCGCACGCACGACGAAAACCACACACCATTCACACAATTGATAGGTACCTAGGAAAGGAAATAGATGGATAGAAAAGAATAATAAGCCAAACTCCCCTGTTCCGTCCTTCTAGAGTGGTGTGCATGCCATGCAGCGCGGCACAAGCGAAGCGAATAGCTCACCCAAGCTTACAGAAAATGGCGGCGTCGTGCACTTTGTGATATCCAAATTCTTCTTGGAGGTTCGGTCTTACGGTCGCCAGAGGTCGAAGCTGATGTTAACGAGCAGCTCTTGAGGTGGTCGTTGTGCGGTTGATGAATATTAAAGATGCTTCTGTGATACAATTAGAATAACTTTTATTGCGTTTCTGCATAGGTAATTAATTGTTGTTTGCTATTTTATGATATACGAGTACAAGTGATCTCGCGTCGGAGTTCGTAGCGGTGTGTGTGGCCGGCGCGGGCTCGTACTGCGCGCTGCGTGCGCCCCTCTCCCGCGCGCCCCTCTCAGGCCCCGCGGACTGGTTCACGGCGTGAACAGCCCCCTCTTAAATTTCTATTTTTATTCGCCCTCCAGACTCCCCTAAATTTACTTATATATGTATAAAATACTAGATTATTGCCCCTCTTAATATTACTTAACTTAGCCCCCCCACCTTGTAATTTATTATATATTTAATTTTAGGTTAAATTGCCCCCTTCTATTGCTTAAACCTGGACTCCCCTCTAATTTATACACTTAATTAAAATTTATTTAATTGCCCCTTTTTAATTATTACCTCAAAATTAGACCCCCCTCTTAATTTATTTTTGACAAAATCTTAGTTTATCGCCCCCTTTGTTAATAATTAATTAGCCTAGACCCCCCTCTAATTTATTTACTTATTTTAAACTCATATAATTGCCCCCTTTTAATTATTATCTTAAATTTAGACCCCCCCTTTTTAACTTATTAATCAACAAAATCTTAGTTTAGTGTCCCAAGTTTTTAATAATTAAATTGCTTAGACCCCCCCTTTAATATATTTATTTAAATAAAATTCTAGACTATTTGCCCCCTCTCCATTATAAGTTTTACTCGCCCCCTAGACCCCCCTATAAATTAATTACTAAAATAAAATTTTAGATTATTGCCCCCCCCTTCAAAATTAAATTAAATTTCATAATTAATTAATACTCATACAATTTGCTTTACTTTAAATATATTTAAATTTAATGAATACTTGAAAAATAAAAATTTATATAGTTTATTCTTATACGCCCCCCAAAAAAACTCTTAAAGTCCAATTATCTCGGGAACGGCTGGGATTATCAAAATTTTGACTGAATTTTTCACCCCCCTTAGTATCTCCCTTCCCAGTCGGAATCTAGTTTACGATAAGACCCCTAGACCCCCCCTTTTTTGACCCCTTAGGCTTGACCCCAAAATTTATAAAAACATAATTTTACATAAATTTATACATATATTCTATATACCCATATCTTTTAAACTTCCCCCATTTATCCTCAGCCCCCAGCGTGACCTCCCCACCCCCCCCCGAGTTCTAACTTTGGACCTAGAGGTCGCAGACCCACCAAGTTTGGGCTCGTTGGAATCGGGAGGAGTGGGCCTTTACGTTGGAATCAACAGAAGTAAAGAATTAAATTTGATTTTATTTTATTTAATTAATATTTATATACATAACTGGGTAGCGTCTCGAAATACGCGTTCGCAAATTAGGGAACTTTTAGGTTAGTAAATTGAGTACAAGGTAGAGCAGTGCTCTACACATTTTATTTTTACTTTCTATTTACACCTTGACACTGACCCCCCTATACAGGGCCAGACAGACTTCACACTTGACAACTTTCCCCATTCACTCGCACTAAACTTATATCACACTCCCTCACGCATACACGCAATGTTTCACACACCGACAACCTCTGGTGCTAAAAAATCCACCACTCCCAGTTCCGCTACCTCACCCTCGGTAGTCCTGGATGCTGCCAGGACTTTCTTAAAAAGGCCTGGCACACCAAAAAGATCTTTTGACAACCTGGAGATCTACAGACTGCAGGACTACGGCGAGAAATCCAACGACCAGCTACTCCACGATTTGATGAGGGCCTTTGAGGATATTCCCTCCAAAGTATACCCTCAGATGAAACGAGAGACGAAGACCTTCCTCGAAACAACATCCGACAAAGGTATGCGCACGCTGTTTGAACTAAGTAAGCGGATGAAAAATCTGGAGAAAACAGCGTCTAGATCCACGACACATACAGCCGCACCTTCTGTACCGGTACCGTCTGAAAAAGAGGAAAACCTATTAGGGAGACTGGGAGATGTGGAAGTTACACTGATGACACGCCTTAAGGAAATGGAAGCCGACCTTAAGTGCCAAATAGAGCAGCTGGGCAAGGATAACGACGATCGAGGCGCTGACATCCTCGACAAGTTGTATGACAAATTCGATGAGGCCAGGGTCGCGATCGACGAAACGACTGAGGGGATCGTGGGACGCATAAAGGCGGAAATGAAAGACCAGCTCGGCACTGTCGCCGTAGACGTCACCGAAGCCAATACGCGACTAAGCGAAATGGCAAAAAGGCAGACGCCTGAAAATACCACGGTCCCCAAGACGTACGCCAGCGCCGCAGCAGCCAAGCCCGGGCGTCGACCGGCTCTTCACTCGATGGCGGTGACCTGCGAAGGCAGTCTTGAGACTGCCGACGAGGTACTCGCGAGAGTGAAGAAGGCGGTCGACGCCAGGGTTACTGGCCTTAAAGTAAACAAGGTGAGGAAAGCCAAAAACCAGACTGTTATATTGGGCTGCGACACGGAACAGGAATTGCAAAGGGTAAAGGAGAGGTTGGAGAGCCGCGGTGTCGGGTTAACGGTAGCGCCCATGAAAAACAAAGACCCACTCGTCGTCCTAAAAGACGTCTATATGGACAGCGACGACGAAGGAATAATTAAGGCCCTTCAGGCACAAAACACTGACATATTCATGGGCCTATCACAAGAGGAGACCGACTTCGCGGTTAAATACAGGAAGAGAACAAAAAACCCGAAGACCTCCCACGTCGTCTTACAAGTGAGGCCAAAGACATGGCAGAGGATGACGGAGGCTGGAGCCCTCTACCTGGACCTGCAAAGGGTAAGGGTGGAGGACCAGTCTCCGCTCATACAATGCACAAAGTGCCTTGCGTATGGACACGGCCGCAAATTCTGCACCGAGAGTGTGGACAAGTGTAGTCACTGTGGAGGCCCGCACCTGCGCGAGAAATGCGCAGACTTCGCCGCGGGACTTGAGCCGCAGTGCTGCAATTGTCTGCACTCTAGGTTACAGAAAACAGACCACAATGCATTTAGTGTCAATTGCGAAACCCGGAAAAAATGGGACTACTTAGCACGGGCAAATACGGCATATACATGACTCACCCACTCAACAGAACACTCACACATGACACACAAACACACATACATACACATACACATATGATATAAAAATATATAGTAAATATATATGGATATATTAAAACAGGCACATAAACATTGAACACGTACACAAACAAAAATTGAAAGCAGCCCTATAAATAAACCCGTAACAAGAAATGCAATAAGTATATAAATCATTAGATTATATATATGTTATTTGCAAAAATAAATAGAAATAACGTAATCAAGGAAGTACATAAAATACACACCGAGTCATAATGTCACCATGCTAGAACAAATAATAGAACTCAAAGTCATCTTGGTCAAAATAAATACTGGAAGGAACCATATCATAGAACCTAATAATATATTGTTATTTAGTATAAGAAAATTGTCATTGTTAAAATTATCTTAGAGTGATAATAAAAACTGTTTGAGTATAAGATAGTATATAAGAGCGTTGTTAAAATAGAACTAGATTTAGAAATTAACTTAAGTAAAACAAAAAAAAAAAAAAAAAAAAAAAAAAACCTTTATATTATAAAATAGACTAAGCTTGTACTAAACATAAATAGAATTAAGAAATGTAAAGCTATACCATATTATAAAGTATAAATTTAGTAATAAATATTAGTGACACCATGGTCTAAAATAAAGAACCCTATACAGCGAAATTATTCCCGTAGCACATAAAAAGAAATAAAGTATTTAGACACAATAGTCAAAGCAACGGGAGTCCCACCCGGCTAAGTAAAAAAGATGATGGATGAAAGAAAGAACAAGTATGCGGCATGTAAGTGCGAGAGGCATAAAAGAAGGAATTAGAATGAATGTGGTATTTAGAACAATAAGGTCCCGGCGTGCCTATGGCTGGGGAAAGGCAGAAAAAAAAAAAAAAAAAAAATAAAAAAAAAAAAAAAAATACCTAACCTTTTTTTTTTTTTTTTTTTTTTTTTTTTTGCGCTGGGAAAAAATGCATTACGCATACCCACCCATTGGGGGAATGGGGGGCTATGTGGGACTCCCCGGTCTGACCCGGTATACCCACTAAAACAACCCAGCGGCACTCCCGCCTCGTCTTGAGTGGAGGGGACTGGGAGATTGGCGCAGCCTGTACGTCCAGTCCTCCTCCGACGACCGTCCGCCTTTAATGCGGACGCCTCACGCCCTCCCCGTTGGGGGAGGGCCGGGAATGACTTACGAAGGTGATGACGGGTGCAATGCGGGCGGAGGCGCCCCCGCGCCTGTCGCCCGCCTGTCACCACCATGAGGAGGGAGGAGACGACGCCCTCTCCGACCTCTTCGTCTCCGGAGCGGCGCAGCGAGAGGATCGTCCTCCCGCTCGCGCTCCGCCGCCTCCTTTTGCGAAATAACGTCCTCGCAAAAGGAGGCGACCTCTGCCCATGCCTCCTCGCTCTCCAGCATGGAGCTGACCACGCCGGGGAGCGAGAGGTCCCGCCCGACCACCGCGGTCAGACTGCGGCGCAGCTCTGACCAGGCGGGGCACACCTCTAGGGTGTGCTGTGCCGTGTCCTCCGGCGCACCGCAGTCATGGCACGCCGGAGTCTCCTCCCTCCCGATCCGGTGCAGGTGCGATCCAAAACAGCCATGGCCGGACAACACCTGCACCAGACGGAATGAGAGGAAGCCGTGTGACCGCTCGAGCCAGCCTCGCAGGACCGGACCGAGCGCGTCCAAGGTTCGCCGGCCAAAGGTGGCGGCTGCGAGGTCCTCCGTCCAATGGAGGACGATGGCGTCCCTCGCCTCTTGCCGCACGGCCTCCCGCTCCTCCGCGACGGGGCGCTCCCCGAGCGCTTTTCGCCGCGCCGTCCACTCGTACACTCTGGCGAGCACCCATGCCTCCAACTCCCAAGGAGGGGTGCCAGCCAGAGCGCATGCCGCCGAAAAGCCCACCGAGCGGTAGGCCCTTGCCACCCTTAGTGCAATGGCCCTTTGGGGCCTGCGGATCGCCGTTGCGTTCTCCCGCCTGTGCAGGGAGTCCGCCCAGATAGGGGCCCCATATAGGGCCATGCTCCGCAGGATGCCGGCATACAATCGCCGGCACTGCGCGTTTGGCCCCCCCAGGTTTGGGAGGAGCCACGAGAGGGCGTCCGCGGCTTTCAGCAGGCGCGTTGACAGCCCGCTGAAATGCGGGCCAAATCGCCACCTGCTGTCCAGCACCAGGCCCAGATATTTCATCTGGGTCTGGACCCCGATCCTGACGCCCTCCACAACTATGTGGGCGTCGGGAGGGCAGCGCTGCCGAGGCCCGTGAAAGAAAACGGCCTCGGTCTTGTGCAGCGCCACCTTCAGTCCCAAGCGGCGGATCCTCCCTGCAACCAAGGATCCGCCAGCCGAGGCCAGACAGGCCGCCTCCCTGTAGCTCCTCCCCCGGGCAGTGAGGAGAGTGTCATCCGCGTAACATATGACACTCGTGCCCCGGAGGAGAGCTCCCCGCAGGAGCCAGTCGAATCCTATGTTCCACAGGGGGGGCCCCAGCACTGACCCCTGCGGAACACCGCACTCTGCGCCGTAACGTCTCACCCTGGCCGTCTTGTCCACAAGGAGGATCTCTCGATCCTCCAAGTAGCTGGCCAGGAGGCTCCTCAGGTATTGAGGCACTCCGTGATACCGAAGTGCCTCCAATATTGTCGAATGGGGCACGGAGTTGAAGGCGTTGGCTATGTCGAATGACACCGCCAACACTCCGCCCCCTGCCTCCACCGCCTCCTTCACCTGACCCTTGAGTAGGGCCAGCGCGTCTATCGTCGAACGCCCTTGTCGAAAGCCGAATTGGGCGTCCGACAGATTCGGCCCCACCCCCCGCAACAGCCCATTGAGCCGGGAGGCGACAATCCCCTCGAACAATTTACCGACCTCATCAAGCAGAACGATGGGCCGGTATGCCGAGGGGGAGTCCACCGGGCGTCCCTCCTTTCGGAGGAGGCACAGTTGCCCCTCCTTCCACAGTTTCGGGAACCTGCCAGCCGTAAAGCACGCGCTGAACAGGTCCCGAATTCTGTCCTCCATTTGGGCGGCAGCAATGGCCACCACCCGTGCAGGGACGCCGTCCGGTCCAGGGGCCGTCTTCTTCGCGCGGAGGCTGAGAAGGAATTGTACGCGGGGGCGTACAATTCCTCCGCCGTCACCGGGGGGACCCCCTCCTCCGGCGAAGTTGCGCCTTGCGGAGGGTCCATTGTTGGTGGGGTGAAGTCGGTCCTGCGCGGAAACAGGGACCGGACCACCCCGTCCAGCAACGCCGGCTCGAGAGTCTCCGTCAATGGGGGACCAGAGGGGCGTAGTTGATTCCGCGCCGCCTTGTATGGTCTCCCATATGGATCCCGGTCGAGCCCTGCCAGCATCTCGGCCCTCGCCGAGTCCTTGGCGGCGCCAATCGCCGACTTGAGGACCGTCCTCGCCTCTTGGTAAGAAGCGTAGAGGCGGTCCTCGTTTTCCCGATTACGGGCGCTGCGTCGTCGGCTCCGCGTGAAGGCCCTTCTGGCCGACACGCAGGCGCCTCGGAGCCCCGCCAGTTCCTCCGTCCACCAATAGACGGCACGACGGGGAGGCGGACGGCGAGACCGAGGCATGCTGGAGTTGCACACCTCGGTCAGGGACCTCCTGAGCTGAACCGCTGCGATGTCCACGTCCAGGACCTCGACAGGGGGCGACAACCAGTCCTGGAGAAAGGCCGCCTCCTGAGCGGCCTCCCGGTCCAGGCGGGTGAGAGCCCACCGTGGGAAGGGAGATTTGCCCGAGCGGGCCGCCCTCCCCTGGGCGGAGATGTCGAACCGCACGTATCGGTGGTCCGACAAGGTCTCCACCATCTCCACCCGCCAATTCACGACGCGGGCGGCTAGCGCGGGGGTGGCAAACGTGACGTCAACTACCGACCCTCCCTGCTGCCGCACACACGTGTGGACCGCCCCCCTGTTGAGGAGGGACACGCCGGATGAGGCCGCCCAAAATTCGACGGCGCGTCCTCGGACGTTGCACGAGGCAGCCGGGTTGCCCCAGGCCACCGACTTGGCGTTCAGGTCGCCCAACACGACGACCTGGCGCGGCGCCGCCCTCCCTACGACTGCGGTGAGGACTTCGAGGAAATCCTCAAAGTCCGAGAGAGGGCGGTTTGGGGAGAAATAGACCCCCACCACACCTACGTCTCCCCACGCGGCGGCCACGTATCCCGGTCCTCTCTCTAAAAGCGAGAGGGGAGGGGAGTCTGTGGAAGACCGCGTCACCGTTACCGCGCGTCAGCGCTAGGCCGTGAATCCCGTCGGGCCCCGGAGCCACGTTCTTGGCCCGGAGCCGCATCACGGCCGCCCCCATCTCTGCCTGTGTCACCTCTGGGACGCTGATGGCGTTCTCCTCTGTAGACCCTGCGGCTGTGGGCAAAGCCATCGGCGGCGGGGTATGCTCCGCTCTTGCCGGGAAGAGGGCTGCGACTACCTCCTCCAGCAGCTCGGGTTGGAGACTCTCCGTAAGTGGAGGCGCCGCGGCTCGAAGTTTCCCTCGAACCGCTTTATACGGGCGCCCCCACGGATCCCCGTCTAGAGTCTCCAACATCTCCTCCCTGGCTCGCGTCCTCGCCTCGCCGATGGCCAGCCACAGAGTCTCCTTTGCCGCGCGGTACACCTCGTACAGCGCGGCTTCTTCGTCAGGGACCCGACGACGTCTTCTCCGGTAACGGGTGTACTGGCGTCTAACCGCCACGCACGCGACGCGTAACTGCGCGATCGCGGCGGACCACCAGTACACCTGGCGCCTTGCGGACTGTGTGTGGACCCGGGGCATGGACGCGTCGCAAATTTGCGTCATCGCCCCGCGGAACCACAGCGCCTCCTGTTCGACGTCGACGTCGACGGGTCCGCCAGTTGCCGACTCCCGGCTCCAGGCCTGGACAATAGCGGCCTCCTCGAGGAGCTCCCTGTCGATGAGCTTGCGCGCCCAGCGCGGACCGTCCGTTCGCGGGACCGGTGAACTGCGGCCGCCAGTGGTCTGGGCGGAGACGTCGAAACGGATGTAACGATGATCCGACAACGTCTCCACCTCCACGGCGACACGCCAGTCGCGAACACGGCCTGCGACAGCAGGGCTAGCGAACGACACGTCCACTATTGAACCACCCCGCTGCCGCACGCACGTGTGAACCGATCCCCGGTTCAAGACGGCCAGGCCAGTCGTGACCAACCACTCCTCCAGTGCCTCACCCCTAGCATCGGTCGCCGGAGATCCCCACGCCGTAGACTTGGCGTTGAGATCTCCGAGCAACAGCACGGGGCGAGGGTGAAGTCGGCCCACGACGGCACCCAACTCGACAAGGAAGCTCTCGAAGTCGGCGAGACTCTTGTTGGGCGAAAAATACGCCCCAACGACGCCAACGCCATCTGCGAGGGCGGCTACCCAGCCGTGCCCCCGCGACGGGCTGACGAGAGCCCCGCCAATAATGGCCACCAAACCGTCCAGGTCTCCCACCCAGTTATCCCTGGGCGGGACCCAGTACGGCTCGGCGACCACGGCCACGTGAATCGACCACTCTGCCATGCTCTGGAGCAAGAGATCCTGAGCTCTGGCAGAGTGGTTGATGTTGCCCTGGAGGAAATGGTAGAGCGCCGTTATGCGCAATCCATTCCCTCGGCACCATTCTTAGGCCGGGAGTCGGCCGGAGGGCAACCAGGCTGAGGGGGGGGTAAAGAGCCCCCGACAGCCTTGGCAGACCCTCTCTTCTTCTTCTTGGCGGGCGCGCCACAGGCCTTACCGCCCGCTCTGTGCCCAGCGGGCCTCCCTGCAGCTGTACAGAGGCTGCAGTTTGGCGCCGCGGAGCACTGGGCCGCCTTGTGGCCGGGCTGGCCGCAGCGATAGCACTGCTCGCTGCGGTCAATTGCGGCGGTGCACCGTGCCCTAACATGCCCCACGTCAAGGCACCGGTAGCACCGCAAGGCCCTGGGCTGCAGCAGCTTCACCCTCGCCGCAACCCACCCCACCAACAGACGCCTACCGTCAGCGACCTTATTCGCCGCCGCCACCGGGCACCGCACCCAAATCGTACCGAGCCCGGAAGCGTCGGCGCGTATGTCGCCCGTCCGCACGTCTCCGGGTAGACATCCACCGACTCGGGCGACGGCCACCACGACTTCAGCCGGGGTCGTCGAGTCGTCCAGGCCATCGACGCGCAGCTCAGCGGTCTTCATCGGCCTGGACACCCGGACGTCCTCCGGGTTGAGGACCTCCCTCAGTTTGGTGGCCAGGATGTCCGCCTTTTCCCCACTAGAGGCACCCGACACCTCGAGCAGCCGCGCCCCCGTAATCGCCGGCCTCATTCTGAAGCCGGACGGTGTGCCAAGGTCGGGGAACGCGACATTGGCCTTCGCCTGTGTCAGGACCGCCTTGTAAGTGATGCCCCTTTCAATGGCTCCGGGCTGCAGCGTAATCACTACAGCTGCGGAGCGTGGGGCTCTGACCTTAGGCGGTCCTTGGGCCTTCTTAGGTGCCGGTGCTGGTGCTCCAGCGGGTGGAGGTGGTGCCGTCTTCTTCCCACGGCGGCGGCCCTTTTTAACCACCGTCGCCCAGGTCTCCGTGGGAGGCGCAAGCGAGGCCACCAGTGGTGCGGTCGTCCGGGAAGTGGGCACGGATGTACCCTCCGCGGGCTTTTTAGTCCCCTTCCCGGACCCACTCGTCCGAACCGCCGCGGTTATTGGCCCCCGGTTAGTTGGCCCCTCCTTACGCTTGTCCGCAGCGAGCGGTGGGCGGAGATTCACCGCCGGAAGGAGCCTCTCCTCTATGGCCTCCATGCGGGCACCCACCATCTGTCCACACTGCATCATGCAGATGCGGGCAATCTTCTCCAACTCCGCATCCGCTAGTGCAGGTGTCGATGACGGGACCGGTGATGGGGCCGACGACAGAGCTGGGACGGAAGAGGAGCTGTTGGCAGCGGGTAATGCCCTCTGGGCGGCGAACTGCCGCTTGAGGTCCTCCAACTCGGATCGGAGACGGCTATTCTCCTCCCATAACTTCGCCGTCTCCTCCGTACTCGTGCGATTAAGGAGGACCTCAACCGCCTCCTTTATTCCCTCAGCCGCCTCCTTCAAAGCACGCGTGAATGTGCCCTTCAGGTTGCCAGATTTGGTGGCAACCTTCAGGACGACATCCACGCCGTCCAAAACCTGGCGACTGAGTGCCACCCCCGTTATGCTCCCCCCCGCTGCCATTCGAGCAGAGCGCCGTTCTCGGGCCTGTCGGGCCAACTCGCTGACTTTAATGCGGACTTCACGCCCTCCCCGTTGGGGGAGGGCCGGGAATGACTTACGAAGGTGATGACGGGTGCAATGCGGGCGGAGGCGCCCCCGCGCCTGTCGCCCGCCTGTCACCACCATGAGGAGGGAGGAGACGACGCCCTCTCCGACCTCTTCGTCTCCGGAGCGGCGCAGCGAGAGGATCGTCCTCCCGCTCGCGCTCCGCCGCCTCCTTTTGCGAAATAACGTCCTCGCAAAAGGAGGCGACCTCTGCCCATGCCTCCTCGCTCTCCAGCATGGAGCTGACCACGCCGGGGAGCGAGAGGTCCCGCCCGACCACCGCGGTCAGACTGCGGCGCAGCTCTGACCAGGCGGGGCACACCTCTAGGGTGTGCTGTGCCGTGTCCTCCGGCGCACCGCAGTCATGGCACGCCGGAGTCTCCTCCCTCCCGATCCGGTGCAGGTGCGACCCAAAACAGCCATGGCCGGACAACACCTGCACCAGACGGAATGAGAGGAAGCCGTGTGACCGCTCGAGCCAGCCTCGCAGGACCGGACCGAGCGCGTCCAAGGTTCGCCGGCCAAAGGTGGCGGCTGCGAGGTCCTCCGTCCAATGGAGGACGATGGCGTCCCTCGCCTCTTGCCGCACGGCCTCCCGCTCCTCCGCGACGGGGCGCTCCCCGAGCGCTTTTCGCCGCGCCGTCCACTCGTACACTCTGGCGAGCACCCATGCCTCCAACTCCCAAGGAGGGGTGCCAGCCAGAGCGCATGCCGCCGAAAAGCCCACCGAGCGGTAGGCCCTTGCCACCCTTAGTGCAATGGCCCTTTGGGGCCTGCGGATCGCCGTTGCGTTCTCCCGCCTGTGCAGGGAGTCCGCCCAGATAGGGGCCCCATATAGGGCCATGCTCCGCAGGATGCCGGCATACAATCGCCGGCACTGCGCGTTGGGCCCCCCCAGGTTCGGGAGGAGCCACGAGAGGGCGTCCGCGGCTTTCAGCAGGCGCGTTGACAGCCCGCTGAAATGCGGGCCAAATCGCCACCTGCTGTCCAGCACCAGGCCCAGATATTTCATCTGGGTCTGGACCCCGATCCTGACGCCCTCCACAACTATGTGGGCGTCGGGAGGGCAGCGCTGCCGAGGCCCGTGAAAGAAAACGGCCTCGGTCTTGTGCAGCGCCACCTTCAGTCCCAAGCGGCGGATCCTCCCTGCAACCAAGGATCCGCCAGCCGAGGCCAGACAGGCCGCCTCCCTGTAGCTCCTCCCCCGGGCAGCGAGGAGAGTGTCATCCGCGTAACAAATGACGCTCGTGCCCTGGAGGAGGGCTCCCCGCAAGAGCCAGTCGAAACCTATGTTCCACAGGGGCGGCCCCAGCACCGACCCCTGCGGAACACCGCACTCTGCGCCGTAACGCCTCACCCTGGCCGTCTTGTCCACAAGGAGGATCTCTCGATCCTCCAAGTAGCTGGCCAGGAGGCTCCTCAAGTATTGAGGCACTCCGTGATACCGAAGTGCCTCCAATATTGTCGAGTGGGGCACGGAGTTGAAGGCGTTGGCTATGTCGAATGACACCGCCAACACTCCGCCCCCCGCCTCCACCGCCTCCTTCACCTGACCCTTGAGTAGGGCCAGCGCGTCTATCGTCGAACGCCCTCGTCGAAAACCGAATTGGGCGTCCGACAGATTTGGCCCCACCCCCCGCAACAGCCCATTGAGCCGGGAGGCGACAATCCCCTCGAATAATTTACCGACCTCATCAAGCAGAACGATGGGCCGGTATGCCGAGGGGGAGTCCACCGGGCGTCCCTCCTTTCGGAGGAGGCACAGCTGCCCCTCCTTCCACAGTTTCGGGAACCTGCCAGCCGCAAAGCACGCGCTGAACAGGTCCCGAATTCTGTCCTCCATTTGGGCGGCAGCAATGGCCACCACCCGTGCAGGGACGCCGTCCGGTCCAGGGGCCGTCTTCTTCGCGCGGAGGCTGAGAATCCCCGCGTACAATTCCTCCGCCGTCACCGGGGGGACCTCCTCCTCCGGCGAAGTTGCGCCTTGCGGAGGGTCCATTGTTGGTAGGGTAAAGTCGGTCCTGCGCGGAAACAGGGACCGGACCACCCCGTCCAGCAACGCCGGCTCGAGAGTCTCCGTCAATGGGGGACCATAGGGGCGCAGTTGGTTCCGCGCCGCCTTGTACGGTCTCCCATAAGGATCCCTATCGAGCCCTGCCAGCATCTCGGCCCTCGCCGAGTCTTTGGCAGCGCCAATCGCCGACTTGAGGACCGTCCTCGCCTCTTGGTAAGAAGCGTAGAGGCGGTCCTCGTTTTCCCGATTCCGGGCGCTGCGTCGTCGGCTCCGCGTGAAGGCCCTTCTGGCCGACACGCAGGTGGCTCGGAGCCCCGCCAGTTCCTCCGTCCACCAATAGACGGCACGACGGGGAGGCGGACGGCGAGACCGAGGCATGCTGGAGTTGCACACCTCGGTCAGGGACCTCCTGAGCTGAAACGCTGCAGTGTCCACGTCCAGGACCTCGACAGGGAGCGACAACCAGTCCTGGAGAAAGGCCGCCTCCTGAGCGGCCTCGCGGTCCAGGCGAGTGAGAGCCCACCGTGGGAAGGGAGATTTGCCCGAGCGGGCCACCCTCCCCTGGGCGGAGATGTCGAACCGCACGTATCGGTGGTCCGACAAGGTCTCCACCATCTCCACCCGCCAATTCACGACGCGGGCGGCTAGCGCGGGGGTGGCAAACGTGACGTCAACCACCGACCCTCCCTGCTGCCGCACACACGTGTGGACCGCCCCCCTGTTGAGGAGGGACACGCCGGATGAGGCCGCCCAAAATTCGACGGCGCGTCCTCGGACGTTGCACGAGGCAGCAGGGTTGCCCCAGGCCACCGACTTGGCGTTCAGGTCACCCAACACGACGACCTGGCGCGGCGCCGCCCTCCCTACGACTGCGGTGAGGACTTCGAGGAAATCCTCAAAGTCCGAGAGAGGGCGGTTTGGGGAGAAATAAACCCCCACAACGGCTACGTCACCCCACGCGGCGGCCACGTATCCCGGTCCTCTCTCTAATAGCGAGAGGGGAGGGGAGTCTGTGGAAGACCGCGACATCAACGCCACCAAGCCGTCCCGATCGCCCAGCCAATGGCCGGGGACGTAGTAAGGCTCGGCAACCACCGTCAAGTCCACCAACCACTCAGCCATGGTCTGCATCAGCAGATCCTGGGCTGCCCTGCAGTGGTTGGTGTTCGCCTGGAGAATGCGATGATGGACCCTATCCATCGATCGACATTTCTCCCCCCTCCGCGGCCACCGCGGTTCCTGCCTCGGGAACGACGGTGCTGGCAGCCGCACCCATCGGCGCTTTGCCCCTCTTAGGGGGAGGATTGCAGTTCCTCCCCTTCATGACGTGATCCGCCGGGCGGCCACTGGCCGCACACACTGCGCAGTGCGGAGTGGCAGCCGTGCAGGAGCTGCTTTTGTGGCCCTCCTTGCCGCAGCGATAGCAACTGTCCGTCCTATCGACCGTGGACGGACAGAGGGCTCGAGTGTGTCCGATACCGAAGCACCTGTAGCACCGAAGAGGCTGGTCTACAAGTGCCCGGACTGCACCCGAGCTGAATCCAACGGTAAGCCGTCCCTTGTCGAGGACGGCTTTGGCAGCGGCGACTGGGCACTCGAGGCGAATGGTGCCCATGCCACCGCGACCGGGCCTGATGTCCCGGCCGTGCACCTCTGCGACCTCACAGCCCCCCGTTGCTGCGACCGCCGCCACCACCTCCTCTTTGGTGACCGAGTCATCCAGGTCGGTCATCTCTATTGTTGTCGACTTCACTGGACGGGCCACCTTGGCCGCGTCCGCGATGACCTCTTGCAGCTTGGATGCGAAGAGGTCCGCATGGGCTCTGCCCTCTGCCCCCGGGAACTCGAAAATTCGAGCCCCGGCTTGGGTTCGCCGGCAAGAGACTTTGCCGATCCCCAGTTGAGTGGGATCGGCATTGGCACGCGCCCGCAACAAAATGGACGCGTACGTCTCGCCTCGCTCCGCAGCCTCCGCGGTGAGCGTCACCACAACGGCTGCGGTCTTTGGGGGGACGAGTTTCGCCTTTCCCTTCCCTCTCCCTTTTCCCTTTCCAGTCGCAGGTGTGGTGGCGGGCACGGCAGGAACGGCCGTCGCGGCTTTTTTGGCCTTTTTGGCCTTGCCCTTACTCCTCCCGGCAACCTCGGTCCACCCATGCTGGTTGGACGGGGTTGTAGATGGGAGAAAGGCGTCTTCCCCCTGGGAGGACGGCCCCGGCTCACATTGCCTCTTGTCCGCCGCAAGCGGCGGTCGGAGGCGTTTCTCCGGCAAGAGCCGGTCCTCAATGCCTGCTAAGCAAGCTCTTGTGAAGGCCCTCTCCTCCATAACGACCTTGCGGATGACATCCTCAAGGTTGGAGGCGGGGCCCTCTGCCGCAGGTCTTTCTTCTGGTTGTCCTGGCCGAGCCGTGGCTTCGGCCAGCTTCTGATGAAGCTGGCTGACCTCCGATTGCAGGCGATCGACTTTCGCCTGCAGTTGCCGCGTTTCGTCGCTCGCCTTGCGCTGGACCATCTCCTGTATTATGCCACGCATGCTCGCGGCCCTGCATTTAAGGGCCTTTTGGAAGGTCCCTTTCAAGTTGGAGGATTTAGAGGCGATCTCCACTATCTCCTCCTCGTCCTCCTCAGCCATCCGCTCCAGCTCAGCCAGTGAGTGGTCCGCGTACAGAACGCGGGACGCTCCGTACCCGGACTTGGCCCGGGCAGCGCGCGCCCGTTGCTCCTTGGCAGCAACCCGCTCCTCCAGGTCTTGTTGGTGCTGCTCCCGCCGAGCTAGGTCCAACTGACGCTGAGCATCCGAGAGACCAACGTCGTGGGTGTCCGCGGCTGTCGGAGGCTTTTTGGCCTTTGGACGTCCCGCCGAGCCCGAAGAGCCCTCGGACCCGTTCCGCAGGAAGGCCCGCTTTCGCGACTGTATATCGCCCCCGTCCGACACGCCAGCCATGGACTCTTTGTCGGAGTCAGACAACGAGTCCAAGTCCAATGGGCTCCCAAAGAAGCTAGCTGCAGACGGCGCGCGGCTAGCCTCTGACGCCGAAGCGTCGGATTGGCCCTGAGAAGGGCCTTTTGGTTGGTCCTGAGAAGGGCCTTTGGGTTGGCCCTGAGAAGGACCTTTGGGTTGGCCCTGAGAAGGGCCTTTTGGTCGGCCCCGTGAAGGGCCTTTGGGTTGGCCCTGAGAAGGGCCTTTGGGTTTTAAAAACTGCCCGAAGGCATCCCGCGTGGGTTTAGGCATAGCCACCGCAGGTTCGTACGCTCAACGCAATAAAATAAAATTCGCTACGAAAGCACAGTGCACTTTGGCCGAGCCCAGTCTGCCACTCCGTTACGGTGGTCAGAACTGGGTCGTTTCCAGGGGACGCGACGTGGACGCAAGCACTGTGGGGTGGTCCCCCAACCTAACCTTTTTTTTTTTTTTTTTGGTGACGGGTTGGAAAATCCTCATGGAGTCCCTCCGCCCTGGGGGAAGGGCGAAGGGGACTGTCAGACTCTTACTGACTAAAAACCAACCCGTGTTCCTCAAGTACCCGTGTGTCGGAGGGGCGGGTATCGCCGAAGCATTCGTCGCTACCCCCCGACGGGTATTGGCCCGCCAGATGGTCAGGCGGGCCCCGTCACCCACTGCGGCCGTCACCCCGGCCGCAGGACTCCACTATGAGGCGCGCGCGGAACAACACGCCGCCGCCTCGAGGCCTGCTGCTGATCGGACGACAAGACGCCCCGAGTCTGCAGTCCGCAGGCCGCGCCCTACGGTGGCCGGAAGTCGGCCACCCTACGACGCCCAGTGCGTCTGCTGCGGGAGGGGAGAGAGGAGGCAGCCTCTCTCTCCCTCTCCGCCGCCTCCTTTGCGAGCATCACAGCCTCGCAAAAGGTGGCGACGGCACTCCACCCCCCAACCTAACCTTTTTTTTTTTTTTTTGTTCCCGGGGTGGAAAATCCTCATGGATGTCCTCCGCCCTGGGGCGGGCGGAGGGGTCTGTCAGACTCTTACTGACTAAAAACCACCCCGGTGTTCCTTCTCACACCTACGCCGGGGTCGCGGGAACACATTATTCTTCCACAACCCCGGCTGGTGCCGGCCCGCTTGCGCGGGCCCCGTCTCGGGCGGAGGGAGTGAGGTGTACTCCCCCCGCAACGTCTGTGAGCGGCGCACGCGGAACACTACGCGCGCCGCCTTCTCGGGTCCTGATGTTGGGGGGCGACGGATGTCCCCGAATCCGTCGCCCCTGGACCCATTTAGGGGGGCCGGAAGAGGGCGTTGTCCGCCCTCCTCCGACGCCCGGTGCGTCTGCTGCGGGCCGGGTCGAGAGTCGAGATCTCTCTCTCCCTTTCCGCAGCCTCCTTCTGCGAGATGACCGTTTCGCAAAAGGAGACCACTGCGTCCCAGGACTCTGCGCCGCCGACCATCGCGTTCACGACGACCGGCAGCGACAGGTCGTTGCCTACTTCGGTGATGAGGGCACGGCGCGGCTCCTCCCAAGCAGCACACTCTGCCAGCGTATGCCACGCCGTGTCCTCCCGGCAGTCGACGCAGTGGTGACACCGAGCGTCCGGCTCCCTATTTATGCGACACAGGTACTTCCCGAAGCAACCATGCCCCGAGAGCACCTGCGTCGCCCGAAACGACAGGGAGCCGTGCCTTCTCCCGAGCCAGCGGTCGAGCACTGGCCGGATCGCCTCGATGGTGCTGAGGCCGGCGGTAGGGCGTGAAAGCCTCACCCGCCATTCCGCCACCAGGACCTCGCGGAGCTGCAACCGATGCTGCTCGATATGTTGCTGCATCGGTCGCTCGCCCCGCTCCCGCGCTGCCTCGCGCCACCGGTACAGTGACGCGAGCACCCTCGCCTCCAGGTCCCAGGGCGGTGATCCGGCCAGTGCACAACCCGCCTCGAAGGAGATCGTGCGATACCCCCGAATGACTCTGACGGCCATCGCCCGCTGCGGCTTGCGCAGGAACCCCCCAACCTAACCTAACCTAACCTTTTTTTTTTTTTTTTGTTCCCGGGGTGGAAAATCCTCATGGATGTCCTCCGGCCTGGGGCGGGCGGAGGGGTCTGTCAGACTCTTACTGACTAAAAACCACCCCGGTGTTCCATCTCACACCTACGCCGGGGTCGAGGGAACACATAATTCTTCCGCAACCCCGGCTGGTGCCGGCCCGCTTACGCGGGCCCCGTCTCGGGCGGGGGGAGTGAGGTGTTAGACTCCCCCCGCAACGTCTAAGAGGGGCGCGCGTGGAACACTGCGCGCCGCCACCTCGGGTCCTGATGTATGGGGGGCGGTGGACGTCCCCGAGTCCGCCGTCCCTCTGGACCCATTTAGAGGGGCTGGAAGAGGGCGTTGTTCGCCCTCAGCCTACGACCAACCCCTTGCCCCTTGCGACGGGTCTGATGAATGGCCCCGTCGCCTACCATTTTTCGGCCGCAGAGGATAGGCAGAGCGGCCAACGACATACCGTCACTCCTCTTCCCCTGCGGCCCCACCGCGTCAGCCATCGTACGGTGGCGACCCCGTTAAGGCCGCGGAAGGTAGGGAGAGCGGCGCACCGCAATACCGGCACTCCTCTCCCGCCGCGGCCCCACCACAGTTGCGATGTCGCCCAACAACACCGCAACCTTGGCCGCTACGTCGTCGGCTTGTCTACTAAAGCCCTGACGAGCGGCCCCTCCTCGGGTTCCTCTTGGCTTCACCGTGAGGTCCAAACCACGGCTACTGAGCCCCCCCGCCTCGTCAATGCGGGAACCCATTGGGGGGGAACCTAACCTAACCTAACCTTTTTTTTTTTTTTTTTTTTTTTTTTTTTTTTTTTTTTTTTTTTTGTTCCCGGGGTGGAAAATCCTCATGGATGTCCTCCGCCCTGGGGCGGGCGGAGGGGTCTGTCAGACTCTTACTGACTAAAAACCACCCCGGTGTTCCATCTCACACCTACGCCGGGGTCGCGGGAACACATTATTCTTCCACAACCCCGGCTGAACCTTTTTTTTTTTTTTTTTTTTTTTGCGCTGGGAAAAAATGCATTACGCATACCCTCCCATTGGGGGAATGGGGGGCTATGTGGGACTCCCCGGTCTGACCCGGTATACCCACTAAAACAACCCAGCGGCACTCCCGCCTCGTCTTGAGTGGAGGGGACTGGGAGATTGGCGTAGCCTGTACGTCCAGTCCTCCTCCGACGACCGTCCGCCTTTAAGGCAGACGCTTCACGCCCTCCCCGTGGAGGGAGGGCCGGGAATGACCGACGAAGGTGATGACGGGTGCAATGCGGGCGGAGGCGCCCCCGCGCCTGTCGCCCGCCTGTCACCACCACGAGGAGGGAGGAGACGACGCCCTCTCCGACCTCTTCTTCGTCTACGGAGCGGCGCAGCGAGAGGATCGTCCTCCCGCACGCGCTCCGCCGCCTCCTTTTGCGAAATAACGTCCTCGCAAAAGGAGGCGACCTCTGCCCAGGCCTCCTCGCTCTCCAGCATGGAGCTGACCACGCCGGGGAGCGAGAGGTCCTGCCCGACCACCGCGATCAGACTGCGGCGCAGCTCTGACCAGGCTGGGCACACCTCTAGGGTGTGCTGTGCCGTGTCCTCCGGCGCACCGCAGTCATGGCACGCCGGCGTCTCCTCCCTCCCGATCCTGTGCAGGTGCGATCCAAAACAGCCATGGCCGGACAACACCTGCACCAGACGGAATGAGAGGAAGCCGTGGGACCGCTCGAGCCAGCCTCGCAGGACCGGACCGAGCGCGTCCAACGTGCGCCGGCCAAAGGTGGCGGCTGCGAGGTCCTCCGTCCAATGGAGGACGATGGCGTCCCTCGCCTCTTGCCGCACGGCCTCCCGCTCCTCCGCGACGGGGCGCTCCCCGAGCGCTTTTCGCCGCGCCGTCCACTCGTACACTCTGGCGAGCACCCATGCCTCCAACTCCCAAGGAGGGGTGCCAGCCAGAGCGCATGCCGCCGAAAAGCCCACCGAGCGGTAGGCCCTTGCCACCCGTAGTGCAATGGCCCTTTGGGGCCTGCGGATCGCCGTTGCGTTCTCCCGCCTGTGCAGGGAGTCCGCCCAGATAGGTCCCCCATATAGGGCCATGCTCCGCAGGATGCCGGCATACAATCGCCGGCACTGCGCGTTGGGCCCCCCCAGGTTCGGGAGGAGCCACGAGAGGGCGTCCGCGGCTTTCAGCAGGCGCGTTGACAGCCCGCTGAAATGCGGGCCAAATCGCCACCTGCTGTCCAGCACCAGGCCCAGATATTTCATCTGGGTCTGGACCCCGATCCTGACGCCCTCCACAACTATGTGGGCGTCGGGAGGGCAGCGCTGCCGAGGCCCGTGAAAGAAAACGGCCTCGGTCTTGTGCAGCGCCACCTTCAATCCCAAGCGGCGGCTCCTCCCTGCAACCAAGGATCCGCCAGCCGAGGCCAGACAGGCCGCCTCCCTGTAGTTCCTCCCCCGGGCAGTGAGGAGAGTGTCATCCGCGTAACAGATGACACTCGTGCCCGGGAGGAGGGCTCCCCGCAGACCCCGGCTGAACCTTTTTTTTTTTTTTTTTTTTTTTTGTTCCCGGGGTGGAAAATCCTCATGGATGTCCTCCGCCCTGGGGCGGGCGGAGGGGTCTGTCAGACTCTTACTGACTAAAAACCACCCCGGTGTTCCTTCTCACACCTACGCCGGGGTCGCGGGAACACATTATTCTTCCACAACCCCGGCTGGTGCCGGCCCGCTTGCGCGGGCCCCGTCTCGGGCGGGGGGAGTGAGGTGTACTCCCCCCGCAACGTCTGTGGTCGGCGCGCGAGGAACACTACGCGCGCCGCCTTCTCGGGTCCTGATGTTGGGGGGCGACGGATGTCCCCGAATCCGTCGCCCCTGGACCCATTTAGGGGGGCTGGAAGAGGGCGTTGTCCGCCCTCCGCCTGCGCCCGGTGCGCCTGCTGCGGATCGGGAGAGTGGACGAGATCTCTCTCTCCCTTTCCGCAGCCTCCTTCTGCGAGATCACTGTTTCGCAGAAGGAAACCACCGCGTCCCAGGACTCGGCGCCGCCGACCATCGAACTCACTACGGTCGGCAGCGACAAGTCACTGCCTACTTGTGAGACGAGGGCACGGCGCGGCTCCTCCCAAGCGGCACACTCTGCCAGCGTATGCCACGCCGTGTCCTCCCGGCAGAGGGCAACCTAACCTTTTTTTTTTTTTTTTTTTGTTCCCGGGGTGGAAAATCCTCATGGATGTCCTCCGCCCTGGGGCGGGCGGAGGGGTCTGTCAGACTCTTACTGACTAAAAACCACCCCGGTGTTCCTTCTCACACCTACGCCGGGGTCGCGGGAACACATTATTCTTCCACAACCCCGGCTGGTGCCGGCCCGCTTGCGCGGGCCCCGTCTCGGGCGGGGGGAGTGAGGTGTACTCCCCCCGCAACGTCTGTGGTCGGCGCGCGAGGAACACTACGCGCGCCGCCTTCTCGGGTCCTGATGTTGGGGGGCGACGGATGTCCCCGAATCCGTCGCCCCTGGACCCATTTAGGGGGGCTGGAAGAGGGCGTTGTCCGCCCTCCGCCTGCGCCCGGTGCGCCTGCTGCGGATCGGGAGAGTGGACGAGATCTCTCTCTCCCTTTCCGCAGCCTCCTTCTGCGAGATCACTGTTTCGCAGAAGGAAACCACCGCGTCCCAGGACTCGGCGCTGCCGACCATCGAACTCACTACGGTCGGCAGCGACAAGTCACTGCCTACTTCTGAGATGAGGGCACGGCGCGGCTCCTCCCAAGCGGCACACTCTGCCAGCGTATGCCACGCCGTGTCCTCCCGGCAGTCGACGCAGTGGTGACACCGAGCGTCCGGCTCCCTGTTTATGCGACACAGGTACTTCCCGAAGCAGCCATGCCCCGAGAGCACCTGCGTCGCCCGAAACGACAGGGAGCCGTGCCTCCTCCCGAGCCAGAGGTCGAGCACTGGCCGGACCGCCTCGATGGTGACGAGGCCGGCGGTAGGGCGTGAAAGCCTGTCCCGCCATTCCGCCACCAGGACCTCGCGAAGCTGCGACCGACGCTGCTCCATATGGCGCTGCATCGGCCGCTCGCCCCGCGCCCTCGCTTCCTCGCGCCACCGATAAAGTGACGCGAGCACCTTCGCGTCTAGGTCCCATGGCGGGGATCCGGCCAGTGCACAAGCCGCTTCGTAGTAGATCGTGCGATACCCCCTTATGACTCTGACGGCCATTGCTCTCTGCGGCTTTCGCAGCACAGAGATGCTGGCGGCCGTCAGGTCCGCCGCCCAGATCGGGGCCCCGTAAAGGGCCATCGATCGCACGATCCCCACGTAGAGCCGCCTACAAGCGGCGCTCGGGCCCCCCAAATTGGGAAGCAGCGTTGCCAGCGCCCCGGCCGCGCCCAACAACTTGGGCGCCAGCCGCCGGAAGTGGGGTCCGAAGTCCCACCGGCTGTCGAGCACCAATCCCAGATATTTCATGGTGGGCTCGACAGCGATCCGGACCCCCCCGACCACAATATGTGATCCAGCCGGCGGCGCCCGCCGGGGGCCATGAAACACCATGGCCTCCGACTTGTTGAGGGCCACCTCCAGGCCGAGGCGCCGTATGCGACTCACCGTCAGTGAGACCGCCGCCGTCGCGAGCAACGCTGCCTCCCTGTGCGAACTCCCCCGGGCCGTGACCAGCGTGTCGTCCGCGTAACACGTCAGGTCCGCGCCCGGCGGGAGCTCGCCCCTCAGCACCCAGTCGTACCCGATGTTCCACAGGAGCGGTCCCACTACCGATCCCTGTGGAACACCGCACGACACTTGGCGCTGGTTTCCGCCATCACGTCCCATGTAGGTGACACACCTCCCCGCCAGATAAGCCCCAACGATGCGGCGGAGGTAGAGAGGCACCCGATGATAACGCAGTGCCTCCCGTATGCAGCTCCAGGGCAGGGTGTTGAAGGCGTTGGAGATGTCCAAGGACACCGCCACCACCACCCCGCCCCGGGACACTGTTTCCTCCGCCAGGACTCTCACCCTCGACACAGCGTGGATGGTAGAGCGCCCATGCCGAAAGCCGAACTGGCTCTCGTCCAGGTCCGGCCCCTCTCTGCACAAGTGGCCGACGAGGCGGGCTGCGAGTATGCGCTCGAACAGCTTGCCCACCTCGTCGAGCAGCACTATGGGCCGGTACGCAGACGGCGAGTCGGCAGGGCGCCCCGCCTTCCTGAGCAGGACCAAGCGACCTGTTTTCCACAAAGTGGGAAACTGGCCCCGCTCAAGGCACGCTGTGAAGAGCCCTCTTAGCTGGGGCTCAAGCTCTTTCAGAGCGAGGGCTAGCGCTAGGCCGTGAATCCCGTCGGGCCCCGGAGCCACGTTCTTGGCCCGGAGCCGCATCACGGCTGCCCCCATCTCTGCCTGTGTCACCTCTGGGACGCTGATGGCGTTCTCTATCTCCTCCTCTGCAGACTCTGCGGCCGCGGGCAAAGCCATCGGCGGCGGAACATGCTCCGCTCTCACCGGGAAGAGGGCTGCTACCACTTCCTCCAGCAGCTCGGGTTGGAGACTCTCCGTAAGTGGGGGCGCCGCGGCTCGAAGTTGCCCTCGAACCGCTTTATACGGGCGCCCCCACGGATCCCCGTCCAGAGTCTCCAACATTCTCTCCCGGGATCGCGTCCTCGCCTCGTCGATGGCCAGCCACAGAGTCTGCTTTGCCGCGCGGTACACCTCGTACAGCGCGGCCTCCTCTTCGGGTACCCGACGACGTCTCCTCCGGTAGCGGGTGTACCGGCGTCTCACCGCCACGCATGCGACGCGCAGCTGCGCGATCTCGGCGGACCACCAGTACACCTGGCGCCTTGCACCCTGTGCGTGGGCGCGGGGCATGGACGCGTCGCATATCTGCGTCATTGCCCCGCGGAACCACAGCGCCTCCAGCTCGACGTCATCGGGTCCGGTCGTTGCCGACCCCCGGAACCAGGCCTGAGCAATGGCCGCCTCCTCGAGAAGCTCCCTGTCGATGCGCTTACGCGCCCAGCGCGGGCCGTCCGAACGCGGGACTGATGTTCTGCGGCCGCCAGCGGTCTGGGCGGAGACGTCGAATCGGATATATCGGTGATCCGACAACGTCTCCACCTCCGCGGCGACACGCCAGTCGCGGACACGGCTCGCGACAGCAGGGCTTGCGAACGACACGTCCACTATGGACCCGCCCCGCTGCCGCACGCACGTGTAGACCGAGCCCCGGTTCAGGACGACCAGGCCAGTGGTGATCGCCCACTCCTCCAATGCCTCACCCTTAGCATCGGTCACCGGGGATCCCCACGCCACAGACTTGGCGTTGAGATCCCCGAGCAACAGCACCGGGCGAGGATGGAGCTGGCCCACGACGGCACCCAACTCGACAAGGAACCTCTCGAAGTCGGCGAGACTCTTGTTGGGCGAAAAATACGCCCCAACGACGCCAACGCCATCTGCGAGGGCGGCTACCCAGCCGTGCCCCCGAGACGGGCTGACGAGAGCCCCGCCAATGATGGCCACCAAACCGTCCAGATCTCCCACCCAGTTATCCCTGGGCGGGACCCAGTACGGCTCGGCGACCACGAGGGCAACCTAACCTTTTTTTTTTTTTTTTTTTTGTTGCCGGGGTGGAAAATCCTCATGGATGTCCTCCGCCCTGGGGCGGGCGGAGGGGTCTGTCAGACTCTTACTGACTAAAAACCACCCCGGTGTTCCTTCTCACACCTACGCCGGGGTCGCGGGAACACATTATTCTTCCACAACCCCGGCTGGTGCCGGCCCGCTTGCGCGGGCCCCGTCTCGGGCGGGGGGAGTGAGGTGTACTCCCCCCGCAACGTCTGTGGTCGGCGCGCGAGGAACACTACGCGCGCCACCTTCTCGGGTCCTGATGTTGGGGGGCGACGGATGTCCCCGAATCCGTCGTCCCTGGACCCATTTAGGGGGGCCGGAAGAGGGCGTTGTCCGCCCTCCTCCGACGCCCGGTGCGTCTGCTGCGGGCCGGGTCGAGAGTCGAGATCTCTCTCTCCCTTTCCGCAGCCTCCTTCTGCGAGATGACTGTTTCGCAGAAGGAAACCACCGCGTCCCAGGACTCGGCGCTGCCGACCATCGAACTCACTACGGTCGGCAGCGACAAGTCACTGCCTACTTCTGAGATGAGGGCACGGCGCGGCTCCTCCCAAGCAGCACACTCTGCCAGCGTATGCCACGCCGTGTCCTCCCGGCAGTCGACGCAGTGGTGACACCGAGCGTCCGGCTCCCTATTTATGCGACACAGGTACTTCCCGAAGCAACCATGCCCCGAGAGCACCTGCGTCGCCCGAAACGACAGGGAGCCGTGCCTTCTCCCGAGCCAGCGGTCGAGCACTGGCCGGATCGCCTCGATGGTGCTGAGGCCGGCGGTAGGGCGTGAAAGCCTCACCCGCCATTCCGCCACCAGGACCTCGCGGAGCTGCAACCGATGCTGCTCGATATGTTGCTGCATCGGTCGCTCGCCCCGCTCCCGCGCTGCCTCGCGCCACCGGTACAGTGACGCGAGCACCCTCGCCTCCAGGTCCCAGGGCGGTGATCCGGCCAGTGCACAACCCTCCTCGTAGGAGATCGTGCGATACCCCCGAATGACTCTGACGGCCATTGCTCTCTGCGGCTTTCGCAGCACAGAGATGCTGGCGGCCGTCAGGTCAGCCGCCCAGATCGGGGCCCCGTAAAGGAGGGCAACCTAACCTAACCTAACCTAACCCAGTCACACGGCACCCCCCGCCGCGAGCAGATCGTTTTAAAGTCGCTCCGCGTTCAAAAATTCAAAAAATTGGGTTTTTCCGCGAAAAACACAAAGTGTGATACATCGTTAGAAGCGCGCTGCAACGGCGAATACGGCAGTGAAAGTGTTTTTCAAAATAGTGAATAACTGTGCGCGTGAAACGTGAAAAACCCCGAGCAAAAACGCTTGGAGCGCTACGCTGCTCGATTTTGTGTGGTGGTCTTGAAATCTGCAAATGCAGATCTGTGGGGCTGGTGAAGACCTATCCCTGGGTACCCACCTTACAAATTTCCAATCAGGGAATCCGAAGATATAAGCATAAAAGCAAAAACCTCGTGGCACGTGAACAAGGATCCCGAGGGTTTTGACCTGAACTTTTATCAACCACTGAAGGCGGCACAGACGAGGAGCCAGGAGCCTCCTTAATTTTCAAGAAATTCCTCAAGAAACTCCAAAAAACAAGGTTACAAAATTGTTGCTAATTTCAAAATTTTTTTCCCGATAATCCAGATCGTGGACACCCATTTTTTGTAGTCTTAAAAAATTTGTTACTAGTTGTTCTATGTGTAGTTTTAGTTTCAATCTAATCTGACTATTAGTTTTTATTATACTCAGTTTTAAAGTTTTAAAAAATTCGGGGGTTGGTTATCTCACCCCCACAATTCGAAATTTAAATTTTAACATGGTTATCTAGTGCCTCCTTATTGTATGTTGATAAGTTTTTATTGTTTTATATTTATTTAGTTTTAAAAAGTGGTTCCAAAGTATTCAGAGTTACGTTTTTAGATTTTGAACAATTGAAACAAACCCCTTCAGGGAGACCTAAAATTCTGAAATTGGAACCACCGGAAAGGAAATTTTGTGCCCTATTTGGTGTGATATTGTTTACCCACGCGTGTTTAGTTACTATATAGTTATTAGGAAAATAAGATCTATGCACCGAGAAGAAATTGCTCAACTTGTGGCAACTTCCGGTTTTGTATTAGCAAAATCAACCCCTTCTGGGTTGACTAAAAATCTAAATTTAGTACTATTAGAGAGAGGGCATCTCCCCCTATAAAGTGATATAAATTAAACCCACGCGAAACAAATAATAACAATAGATATAAGTATAATAAGGTTGAGGTACCGTGGCTGACTTTAAAATTTTTCTAATTTTTTTAGTTTTCAAGCGTTAAAATTAACCCCTTCTGGGTTAATTAAAAATCCTCTTTTGACACAGCTGGAAAGAAGGGTTCACCCTCCGTCTAACTAATAACTTTTCATCCACGCGTATCCTTAACTTTAATAATTATAATTAAGATATTCTCGAGATATCCAGATCCGAATTTTTGAAAGACGTTTGATATTTCTTCCTGTTTGTGGTTCTTCCCGGTAATTTTACTTTTTAGGATCTGTAGCCCTCAGCTGTTAGTTTATTTTTCATTTTATTTGGTGGAAAAATCTTGAGTATTTTCCGAGTTATAGCCTCTCCCAGATTGCGGTTTTTACCCATCTTTACTTGTTTTACAAGTCCTACAGGGGTGGCTATAGCCCGAGAACGGGAACTCGTAGAGTAAAAATTCTGGCATTACATATAGTTTACTCATAAATAGCTACACATAGGAATTAATCCCGTCTCTCTACGACCTTTCCCCAAAAAATTCGGGGTAAATCTGCGAAGTTGTAAAAAGTTTCCTCGATTTTTATAGTTTCCCCAAAAAATTACCCCACAATTTACTTAACTTAAACTTGGAAAACACACATACACAACACTCACGCATACATTACACACGTAACATTTTATATTTAATTTGTTGAAAATTTTAAAAAATTATTTTACACCGACCGGGAACCGAACTTGGGACTTTTATTAATACAAAAACGCGGATATCTCAGAAACGGTGCATCGTAGCCCGTTTTGAACCAAACCCTAATATTCTGTACCAGAATATTTGAAACGCTCCCCTTACCAACCCCCTTCGAACCCCCCCCCCTCTTTTATTTATTTATATATTTATTCAACTTCCCACCACATACACCATAGTGGCAAGTGTAACTGGTTACGTACGTAGGCAGACGACATAAACGGTTACGTATATATTGAATTAATTTATTATTATTTTATTTATTATTTATTTCCTTTAATTAAATTTAAATTGTTTTTATAACTGAATCCAATTTATTTATTATATTTAACCCCCCTGGTCAAATTTATACCCTTGGTGTAACCAAAAAGTCCACCCCCACCCCCTTAAAATCTTTACACCCCCATAACTCGTAAACGGCTGGGAATTTCAAAGTTTGGACAAAAATTTTCACCCCCCTACAACCCCTCTCTCAGCCCGAACCTAGACTCTGAAAAGACCCCTAAACCCCCCTTTTTCCCCCTTTTCACCCTTCCATTTGGACCCCAAAAAATAATTAAATTGGCAGTATATTTATTTAATATATCTATTTGAAACCCCAACCCTTATATATCCCCTCCCCCCTGCCGCCCAAGCGTTACCCCACCCCCCCGTGCCCTAACTTGTGACCCAGGGGTCGCAGAGATACCGAGTTTGGGCTCGCTGAAATCGGGAGGAGAAGGCCTTTACACCTGCCCCAACTAAAAAAGGGGATTACGCTCTACTTATTTAGCTATTACAATTTTATTTAATAATTTATTTTTATTTTATTTATTTTTATTTATTCAAATCAGGTTGGGTGGTGTTGGAGAAAGCGTAGGTTATTAAAAATAGACTAGCTTTATTGAGCAGTAATTAGCGTTAAGACAATAAATATTGAATTTATTTTTAGATATTTTATTTATACACTGACACTGACACGGACCCCCCTATACAGGGCCAAACATACTTTTACACCTGACAACTTTCCCCATTCACTAGCACTACACATATATCACACTCCCTCACGCACATAAAATGTTTCACACACCCACAACATCTGGCGCGACCAGAAAACCCACCACTCCCAGCTCCGCTACCTCACCATCGACAGTGCTGGACGCTGCTCGGACGTTTATTAAAAGACCAGACGCTCAAAGAAGATCCATAGATAACATGGACACGTATAGGAAGAAGCTGAAGGAATACTCTGAGCAACCGAGCGAAAATTTACTCCAGGAGGTCATGAAGACCTTTGAGGACATACCCTCAAAGGTCCAACAGTACCCGCAGATGCGGAAGGATATTAAGATCTTCCTGGAGACAAAATCGGATAGAGGAATCCGTATACTATACGAGCTAAGTAAGCGTATAAAGAATCTGGAAGCAACAGCGTCCAGGACTGCTGTACCCACACCAACTGCAATTTATTTCCTTTAATTAAATTTAAATTGTTTTTATAACTGAATCCAATTTATTTATTATATTTAACCCCCCTGGTCAAATTTATACCCTTGGTGTAACCAAAAAGTCCACCCCCACCCCCTTAAAATCTTTACACCCCCATAACTCGTAAACGGCTGGGAATTTCAAAGTTTGGACAAAAATTTTCACCCCCCTACAACCCCTCTCTCAGCCCGAACCTAGACTCTGAAAAGACCCCTAAACCCCCCTTTTTCCCCCTTTTCACCCTTCCATTTGGACCCCAAAAAATAATTAAATTGGCAGTATATTTATTTAATATATCTATTTGAAACCCCAACCCTTATATATCCCCTCCCCCCTGCCGCCCAAGCGTTACCCCACCCCCCCGTGCCCTAACTTGTGACCCAGGGGTCGCAGAGATACCGAGTTTGGGCTCGCTGAAATCGGGAGGAGAAGGCCTTTACACCTGCCCCAACTAAAAAAGGGGATTACGCTCTACTTATTTAGCTATTACAATTTTATTTAATAATTTATTTTTATTTTATTTATTTTTATTTATTCAAATCAGGTTGGGTGGTGTTGGAGAAAGCGTAGGTTATTAAAAATAGACTAGCTTTATTGAGCAGTAATTAGCGTTAAGACAATAAATATTGAATTTATTTTTAGATATTTTATTTATACACTGACACTGACACGGACCCCCCTATACAGGGCCAAACATACTTTTACACCTGACAACTTTCCCCATTCACTAGCACTACACATATATCACACTCCCTCACGCACATAAAATGTTTCACACACCCACAACATCTGGCGCGACCAGAAAACCCACCACTCCCAGCTCCGCTACCTCACCATCGACAGTGCTGGACGCTGCTCGGACGTTTATTAAAAGACCAGACGCTCAAAGAAGATCCATAGATAACATGGACACGTATAGGAAGAAGCTGAAGGAATACTCTGAGCAACCGAGCGAAAATTTACTCCAGGAGGTCATGAAGACCTTTGAGGACATACCCTCAAAGGTCCAACAGTACCCGCAGATGCGGAAGGATATTAAGATCTTCCTGGAGACAAAATCGGATAGAGGAATCCGTATACTATACGAGCTAAGTAAGCGTATAAAGAATCTGGAAGCAACAGCGTCCAGGACTGCTGTACCCACACCAACTGCACCCTCGTTGCCTTCTGTGTCGGCGGAAAATGAGGGAACGGTTCTGGAAAGACTTGAAGAGGTGGAGGTTGCACTCACCATGCGACTCCAAGAAGTGAAAAAACACCTGGACATGACAGTTGAGAAACTCGATTCGAGGAACACCAAACGAACCGAAGTCGTAGTCGAGGAAATTAATAGTAAATTCAAGGTCACCAAGGACACGATAGAAAAAACAACAAAGGGGGTCGTGGAGCGTGCGCAGACCCACCTCGGAGATCTTGTCGGTTCTGTCGCTGCAGATGTCTTAGAAGCCAAAGCGCAACTTAGTGACATAGCGAAAGGACCGATGCCTGATAATAACCCGGTACCTAAAACGTACGCCAGCGCCGCAGCAGCCAGGCCCGGGCGTCGACCGGCGCTTCACTCAATGGCGGTTACCTTCGAAGGTAGTCTTGAGACTGCCGACGAGGTACTCGCGAGGGTGAAGACGGCGGTCGACGCCAGGGTTACTGGCCTCAAGATAAATAAGGTACGAAAGGCTAAAAACCAAACTGATATTCTGGGATGCGACACTGAAGTGGAAATGAACAGGGTGAGGGAGAGAATCGAGAGCCGTGGCAACGGACTGATAGTAGCGCCCATGAAGAATAAAGACCCACTCGTCGTCCTTAAGGATGTCTTTATGGACGGCGACGATGAAGACATGACCGAGGCACTTTATGCCCAAAACGCGGACATCTTCATGGGCCTACCTAAGGAAGAGATTGACTTGGCCATCAAGTATAAGAAAAGGACGAGAAATCCCAAGACTTCACACGTTGTGATCCAGGTGAGACCGAGGGTATGGCAGAGGATGACGGAGGCTGGAGCCCTTTACCTGGACCTGCAAAGGATAAGGGTAGAGGACCAGTCCCCGCTCATCCAATGCACGAAGTGCCTCGCATTTGGACACGGCCGAAAATTCTGCACCGAGAGTGTGGACAAATGTAGTCACTGTGGAGGCCCGCACCTGCGCGAAAAGTGCGCCGACTTCACCGCGGGACTTGAGCCGCAGTGCTGCAATTGTCTGCACTCTAGGTTGCAGAAAACGGATCACAACGCGTTTAGTATCGACTGCGCGACCCGGAAAAAATGGGACTATTTGGCACGAGCAAACACATCATATACATGACTCACACACACACATACACATACAGCGAAACACACACATACACACTAATATAGAAATATATACTACACATATATGGATATATTAAAACATGCATACAAATACTGACACGAACACGAGTAACAAACAAACAGATTAGTAAAAAAACCCGAAACAAGAAAATTAAATAAGTATATATATCATTTGAATATATATATTTTATTGATTGAAATAGATTAAATGATTTAGATGGACAGACACTGAGTCATGGATGTCATCACCCCAAGTATTGTAAAAATAAACTAAACATTACCGGAAGGAACTATTGATTAAGTTAAGATCAAATTTGTAAAGTACGAGTAGAATAAGAAATATTGTTAAAAATTTAACTAGATTTTATATAATTGTTAGAATAAGGTTAAAGTTGTAATAGTAATAAGAAATAGATAGTAAGCTCTTTAGATTAGCAATATAACATGCTCCTATAAAATAGAAAATATATAAAATTATAGTTTATAACATCAACTGTACTGTAAGGTGTAACTACACTGTAATGTTGCAACATTAAATGGACTCGGCGCTGCCGACCATCGAACTCACTACGGTCGGCAGCGACAAGTCACTGCCTACTTCTGAGATGAGGGCACGGCGCGGCTCCTCCCAAGCGGCACACTCTGCCAGCGTATGCCACGCCGTGTCCTCCCGGCAGTCGACGCAGTGGTGCCACCGAGCGTCCGGCTCCCTGTTTATGCGACACAGGTACTTCCCGAAGCAGGCATGCCCCGAGAGCACCTGCGTCGCCCGAAACGACAGGGAGCCGTGCCTCCTCCCGAGCCAGAGGTCGAGCACTGGCCGGACCGCCTCGATGGTGACGAGGCCGGCGGTAGGGCGTGAAAGCCTGTCCCGCCATTCCGCCACCAGGACCTCGCGAAGCTGCGACCGATGCTGCTCCATATGGCGCTGCATCGGCCGCTCGCCCCGCGCCCTCGCTTCCTCGCGCCACCGATAAAGTGACGCGAGCACCCTCGCGTCTAGGTCCCATGGCGGGGATCCGGCCAGTGCACAAGCCGCCTCGTAGGAGATCGTGCGATACCCCCTTATGACTCTGACGGCCATTGCTCTCTGCGGCTTTCGCAGCACAGAGATGCTGGCGGCCGTCAGGTCCGCCGCCCAGATCGGGGCCCCGTAAAGGGCCATCGATCGCACGATCCCCACGTAGAGCCGCCTACAAGCGGCGCTCGGGCCCCCCAAATTGGGAAGCAGCGTTGCCAGCGCCCCGGCCGCGCCCAACAACTTGGGCGCCAGCCGCCGGAAGTGGGGTCCGAAGTCCCACCGGCTGTCGAGCACCAATCCCAGATATTTCATGGTGGGCTCGACAGCGATCCGGACCCCCCCGACCACAATGTGTGATCCGGCCGGCGGCGCCCGCCGGGGGCCATGAAACACCATGGACTCCGACTTGTTGAGGGCCACCTCCAGGCCGAGGCGCCGTATGCGGCTCACCGTGAGTGAGACCGCCGCCGTCGCGAGCAACGCTGCCTCCCTGTGCGAACTCCCCCGGGCCGTGACCAGCGTGTCGTCCGCGTAACACGTCAGGTCCGCGCCCGGCGGGAGCTCGCCCCTCAGCACCCAGTCGTACCCGATGTTCCACAGGAGCGGTCCCACGACCGATCCCTGTGGAACACCGCACGACACTTTACGCTGGTTTCCGCCATCTCGTCCCATGTAGGTGACACACCTCCCCGCCAGATAAGCCCCAACGATGCGGCGGAGGTAGAGAGGCACCCGATGATAACGCAGTGCCTCCCGTATGCAGCTCCAGGGCAGGGTGTTGAAGGCGTTGGAGATGTCCAAGGACACCGCCACCACCACCCCGCCCCGGGACACTGTTTCCTCCGCCAGGACTCTCACCCTCGACACAGCGTGGATGGTAGAGCGCCCATGCCGAAAGCCGAACTGGCTCTCGTCCAGGTCCGAACCTAGAGATAAAACCTAACCTAACCTTTTTTTTTTTTTAAACCACCCCGGTGTTCCTTCTCACACCTACGCCGGGGTCGCGGGAACACATTATTCTTCCACAACCCCGGCTGGTGCCGGCCCGCTAGCGCGGGCCCCGTCTCGGGCGGGGGGAGTGAGGTGTACTCCCCCCGCAACGTCTGTGGTCGGCGCGCGAGGAACACTACGCGCGCCGCCTTCTCGGGTCCTGATGTTGGGGGGCGACGTATGTCCCCGAATCCGTCGCCCCTGGACCCATTTAGGGGGGCTGGAAGAGGGCGTTGTCCGCCCTCCGCCTGCGCCCGGTGCGCCTGCTGCGGATCGGGAGAGTGGACGAGATCTCTCTCTCCCTTTCCGCAGCCTCCTTCTGCGAGATCACTGTTTCGCAGAAGGAAACCACCGCGTCCCAGGACTCGGCGCTGCCGACCATCGAACTCACTACGGTCGGCAGCGACAAGTCACTGCCTACTTCTGAGATGAGGGCACGGCGCGGCTCCTCCCAAGCGGCACACTCTGCCAGCGTGTGCCACGCCGTGTCCTCCCGGCAGTCGACGCAGTGGTGACACCGGGCGTCCGGCTCCCTGTTTATGCGACACAGGTACTTCCCGAAGCAACCATGCCCCGAAAGCACCTGCGTCGCCCGAAACGACAGGGAGCCGTGCCTTCTCCCGAGCCAGCGGTCGAGCACCGGCCGGATCGCCTCGATGGTGCTGAGGCCGGCGGTAGGGCGTGATAGCCTCACCCGCCATTCCGCCACCAGGACCTCGCGGAGCTGCAACCGATGCTGCTCGATATGTTGCTGCATCGGTCGCTCGCCCCGCTCCCGCGCTGCCTCGCGCCACCGGTACAGTGACGCGAGCACCTTCGCCTCCAGGTCCCAGGGCGGTGATCCGGCCAGTGCACAACCCGCCTCGCAGGAGATCGTGCGATACCCCCGAATGACTCTGACGGCCATCGCCCGCTGCGGCTTGCGCAGGACAGCTATGCTGCCGGCCGTCAGGTCAGACGCCCAGATCGGCGCTCCGTAGAGCGCCATGGATCGCACGATCCCCATATAGAGCCGCCTACAGGCGGCGCTCGGGCCCCCCAGATTGGGAAGCAGCGTTGCCAGCGCCCCGGCCGCGCCCAACAACTTGGGCGCCAGCCGCCGGAAGTGGGGTCCGAAGTCCCACCGGCTGTCGAGCACCAATCCCAGATATTTCATGGTGGGCTCGACAGCGATCCGGACCCCCCCGACCACAATGTGTGATCCGGCCGGCGGCGCCCGCCGGGGGCCATGAAACACCATGGCCTCCGACTTGTTGAGGGCCACCTCCAGGCCGAGGCGCCGTATGCGGCTCACCGTGAGTGAGACCGCCGCCGTCGCGAGCAACGCTGCCTCCCTATGCGAACTCCCCCGGGCCGTGACCAGCGTGTCGTCCGCGTAACACGTCAGGTCCGCGCCCGGCGGGAGCTCGCCCCTCAGCACCCAGTCGTACCCGATGTTCCACAGGAGCGGTCCCACGACCGATCCCTGTGGAACACCGCACGACACTTGGCGCCGGTTTCCGCCATCTCGTCCCATGTAGGTGACACACCTCCCCGCCAGATAAGCCCCAACGATGCGGCGGAGGTAGAGAGGCACCCGATGATAACGTAGTGCCTCCCGTATGCAGCTCCAGGGCAGGGTGTTGAAGGCGTTGGAGATGTCCAAGGACACCGCCACCACCACCCCGCCCCGGGACACTGTTTCCTCCGCCAGGACTCTCACCCTCGACACAGCGTGGATGGTAGAGCGCCCATGCCGAAAGCCGAACTGGCTCTCGTCCAGGTCCGGCCCCTCTCTGCACAAGTGGCCGACGAGGCGGGCTGCGAGTATGCGCTCGAACAGCTTGCCCACCTCGTCGAGCAGCACTATGGGCCGGTACGCAGACGGCGAGTCGGCAGGGCGCCCCGCCTTCCTGAGCAGGACCAGACGTCCAATCTTCCACAGACTGGGAAACTGGCCCCGCTCAAGGCACGCTGTGTAGAGTCCTCTCAGTTGGGGCTCCAACTCCTTCAGAGAGAGGGCCAAAGCCAGGCCGTGAATTCCGTCGGGCCCCGGAGCCACGTTCTTGGCCCGGAGCCGCATCACGGCCGCCCTCATCTCTGCCTGTGTCACCTCTGGGACGCTGATGGCGTTCTCCTCGTCCTCCACTTCAGACTCTGCGGCTGCGGGCAAAGCCATCGGCGGCGGAACATGCTCCGCTCTCACCGGGAAGAGGGCTGCTACAACTTCCTCCAGCAGCTCGGGTTGGAGACTCTCCGTAAGTGGGGGCGCCGCGGCTCGAAGTTGCCCTCGAACCGCTTTATACGGGCGCCCCCACGGATCCCCGTCCAGAGTCTCCAACATCCTCTCCCGGGATCGCGTCCTCGCCTCGTCGATGGCCAGCCACAGAGTCTGCTTTGCCGCGCGGTACACCTCGTACAGCGCGGCCTCCTCCTCGGGTACCCGACGACGTCTCCTCCGGTAGCGGGTGTACCGGCGTCTCACCGCCACGCATGCGACGCGCAGCTGCGCGATCTCGGCGGACCACCAGTACACCTGGCGCCTTGCACCCTGTGCGTGGGCGCGGGGCATGGACGCGTCGCATATCTGCGTCATTGCCCCGCGGAACCACAGCGCCTCCAGCTCGACGTCATCGGGTCCGGTCGTTGCCGACCCCCGGAACCAGGCCTGAGCAATGGCTGCCTCCTCGAGAAGCTCCCTGTCGATGCGCTTACGCGCCCAGCGCGGGCCGTCCGAACGCGGGACTGATGTCCTGCGGCCGCCAGCGGTCTGGGCGGAGACGTCGAATCGGATATATCGGTGATCCGACAACGTCTCCACCTCCGCGGCGACACGCCAGTCGCGGACACGGCTCGCGACAGCAGGGCTTGCGAACGACACGTCGACTATGGACCCGCCCCGCTGCCGCACGCACGTGTAGACCGAGCCCCGGTTCAGGACGACCAGGCCAGTCGTGATCGCCCACTCCTCCAGTGCCTCACCCTTAGCATCGGTCACCGGGGATCCCCACGCCGCAGACTTGGCGTTGAGATCCCCGAGCAACAGCACCGGGCGAGGATGGAGCTGGCCCACGACGGCACCCAACTCGACAAGGAACCTCTCGAAGTCGGCGAGACTCTTGTTGGGCGAAAAATACGCCCCAACGACGCCAACGCCATCTGCGAGGGCGGCTACCCAGCCGTGCCCCCGAGACGGGCTGACGAGAGCCTCGCCAATGATGGCCACCAAACCATCCAGATCTCCCACCCAGTTATCCCTGGGCGGGACCCAGTACGGCTCGGCGACCACGGCCACGTGAATCGACCACTCTGCCATGCTCTGGAGCAAGAGATCCTGAGCTCTGGCAGAGTGGTTGATATTGCCCTGGAGGAGACGGAACAACCTAACCTAACCTTTTTTTTTTTTTTTTTTTTTTTTTGTTACCGGGGTGGAAAATCCTCATGGATGTCCTCCGCCCTGGGGCGGGCGGGGGTCTGTCAGACTCTTACTGACTAAAAACCACCCCGGTGTTCCATCTCACACCTACGCCGGGGTCGCGGGAACACATTATTCTTCCACAACCCCGGCTGGTGCCGGCCCGCTTGCGCGGGCCCCGTCTAACCTAACCTAACCTTTTTTTTTTTTTTTTTTTTTTTTACCGGGGTGGAAAATCCTCATGGATGTCCTCCGCCCTGGGGCGGGCGGAGGGGTCTGTCAGACTCTTACTGACTAAAAACCACCCCGGTGTTCCATCTCACACCTACGCCGGGGTCGCGGGAACACATTATTCTTCCACAACCCCGGCTGGTGCCGGCCCGCTTGCGCGGGCCCCGTCTCGGGCGGGGGGAGTGAGGTGTTCTCCCCCCGCAACGTCTGTGGTCGGCGCGCGAGGAACACTACACGCGCCGCCTTCTCGGGTCCTGATGTTGGGGGGCGACGGATGTCCCCGAATCCGTCGCCCCTGGACCCATTTAGGGGGGCTGGAAGAGGGCGTTGTCCGCCCTCCGCCTGCGCCCGGTGCGCCTGCTGCGGATCGGGAGAGTGGACGAGATCTCTCTCTCCCTTTCCGCAGCCTCCTTCTGCGAGATCACTGTTTCGCAGAAGGAAACCACCGCGTCCCAGGACTCGGCGCTGCCGACCATCGAACTCACTACGGTCGGAAGCGACAAGTCCCTGCCTACTTCTGAGATGAGGGCACGGCGCGGCTCCTCCCAAGCGGCACACTCTGCCAGCGTATGCCACGCCGTGTCCTCCCGGCAGTCGACGCAGTGGTGACACCGAGCGTCCGGCTCCCTGTTTATGCGACACAGGTACTTCCCGAAGCAGCCATGCCCCGAGAGCACCTGCGTCGCCCGAAACGACAGGGAGCCGTGCCTCCTCCCGAGCCAGAGGTCGAGCACTGGCCGGACCGCCTCGATGGTGACGAGGCCGGCGGTAGGGCGTGAAAGCCTGTCCCGCCATTCCGCCACCAGGACCTCGCGAAGCTGCGACCGACGCTGCTCCATATGGCGCTGCATCGGCCGCTCGCCCCGCGCCCTCGCTTCCTCGCGCCACCGATAAAGTGACGCGAGCACCTTCGCGTCTAACCTAACCTAACCTAACCTTTTTTTTTTTTTTTTTGTTCCCGGGGTGGAAAATCCTCATGGATGTCCTCCGCCCTGGGGCGGGCGGAGGGGTCTGTCAGACTCTTACTGACTAAAAACCACCCCGGTGTTCCTTCTCACACCTACGCCGGGGTCGCGGGAACACATTATTCTTCCACAACCCCGGCTGGTGCCGGCCCGCTTGCGCGGGCCCCGTCTCGGGCGGGGGGAGTGAGGTGTACTCCCCCCGCAACGTCTGTGGTCGGCGCGCGAGGAACACTACGCGCGCCACCTTCTCGGGTCCTGATGTTGGGGGGCGACGGATGTCCCCGAATCCGTCGCCCCTGGACCCATTTAGGGGGGCCGGAAGAGGGCGTTGTCCGCCCTCCTCCGACGCCCGGTGCGTCTGCTGCGGGCCGGGTCGAGAGTCGAGATCTCTCTCTCCCTTTCCGCAGCCTCCTTCTGCGAGACGACCGTTTCGCAAAAGGAGACCACTGCGTCCCAGGACTCTGCGCCGCCGACCATCGCGTTCACGACGGCCGGCAGCGACAGGTCGTTGCCTACTTCGGCGATGAGGGCACGGCGCGGCTCCTCCCAAGCGGCACACTCTGCCAGCGTGTGCCGCGCCGTGTCCTCCCGGCAGTCGACGCAGTGGTGACACCGGGCGTCCGGCTCCCTGTTAATGCGACACAGGTACTTCCCGAAGCAACCATGCCCCGAGAGCACCTGCGTCGCCCGAAACGTTAGGGAGCCGTGCCTTCTCCCGAGCCAGCGGTCGAGCACTGGCCGGATCGCCTCGATGGTGCTGAGGCCGGCGGTAGGGCGTGACAGCCTCACCCGCCATTCCGCCACAAGGACCTCGCGGAGCTGCAACCGATGCTGCTCGATTTGTTGCTGCATCGGTCGCTCGCCCCGCTCCCGCGCAGCCTCGCGCCACCGGTACAGTGACGCGAGCACCTTTGCCTCCAGGTCCCAGGGCGGTGATCCGGCCAGTGCACAACCCGCCTCGAAGGAGATCGTGCGATACCCCCGAATGACTCTGACGGCCGTCGCCTCCTTTTGCGAGGACGTTATTTCGCAAAAGGAGGCGGCGGAGCGCGAGCGGGAGGACGATCCTCTCGCTGCGCCGCTCCGGAGACGAAGAGGTCGGAGAGGGCGTCGTCTCCTCCCTCCTCATGGTGGTGACAGGCGGGCGACAGGCGCGGGGGCGTCTCCGCCCGCATTGCACCCGTCAGGCGGGCGACAGGCGCGGGGGCGTCTCCGCCCGCATTGCACCCGTCATCACCTTCGTAAGTCATTCCCGGCCCTCCCCCAACGGGGAGGGCGTGAAGCGTCCGCATTAAAGGCGGACGGTCGTCGGAGGAGGACTGGACGTACAGGCTGCGCCAATCTCCCAGTCCGCTCCACTCAAGACGAGGCGGGAGTGCCGCTGGGTTGTTTTAGTGGGTATACCGGGTCAGACCGGGGAGTCCCACATAGCCCCCCATTCCCCCAATGGGAGGGTATGCGTAATGCATTTTTTCCAATCGCAAAAAAAAAAAATATATAAAAAAAAACAAAAAAAAAAAAAAAAACAAAAAAAAAACAAATAAATCGTTAGGTTAGGTTAGGTTAGGTTTTAGGCGGCGCGCATAGTGTTCCGTGCGCGCCGCTCACAGACGTTGCGGGGGAAGTACACCTCACTCCCCCCGCCCCAAGACGGGGCCCGCGCAAGCGGGCCGGCACCAGCCGGGGATGCGAACGAATTATGTGTTCCCGCGACCCCGGCGTAGGTGTGAGATGGAACACCGGGGTGGTTTTTAGTCAGTAAGAGTCTGACAGATCGTGCGATACCCCCTTATGACTCTGACGGCCATTGCTCTCTGCGGCTTTCGCAGCACAGAGATGCTGGCGGCCGTCAGGTCCGCCGCCCAGATCGGGGCCCCGTAAAGGGCCATCGATCGCACGATCCCCACGTAGACCCGCCTACAAGCGGCGCTCGGGCCCCCCAAATTGGGAAGCAGCGTTGCCAGCGCCCCGGCCGCGCCCAACAACTTGGGCGCCAGCCGCCGGAAGTGGGGTCCGAAGTCCCACCGGCTGTCGAGCACCAATCCCAGATATTTCATGGTGGGCTCGACAGCGATCCGGACCCCCCCGACCACAATATGTGATCCAGCCGGCGGCGCCCGCCGGGGGCCATGAAACACCATGGCCTCCGACTTGTTGAGGGCCACCTCCAGGCCGAGGCGCCGTATGCGGCTCACCGTCAGTGAGACCGCCACCGTCGCGAGCAACGCTGCCTCCCTGTGCGAACTCCCCCGGGCCGTGACCAGCGTGTCGTCCGCGTAACACGTCAGGTCCGCGCCCGGCGGGAGCTCGCCCCTCAGCACCCAGTCGTACCCGATGTTCCACAGGAGCGGTCCCACTACCGATCCCTGTGGAACACCGCACGACACTTGGCGCTGGTTTCCGCCATCACGTCCCATGTAGGTGACACACCTCCCCGCCAGATAAGCCCCAACGATGCGGCGGAGGTAGAGAGGCACCCGATGATAACGCAGTGCCTCCCGTATGCAGCTCCAGGGCAGGGTGTTGAAGGCGTTGGAGATGTCCAAGGACACCGCCACCACCACCCCGCCCCGGGACACTGTTTCCTCCGCCAGGACTCTCACCCTCGACACAGCGTGGATGGTAGAGCGCCCATGCCGAAAGCCGAACTGGCTCTCGTCCAGGTCCGGCCCCTCTCTGCACAAGTGGCCGACGAGGCGGGCTGCGAGTATGCGCTCGAACAGCTTGCCCACCTCGTCGAGCAGCACTATGGGCCGGTACGCAGACGGCGAGTCGGCAGGGCGCCCCGCCTTCCTGAGCAGGACCAAGCGACCTGTTTTCCACAAAGTGGGAAACTGGCCCCGCTCAAGGCACGCTGTGAAGAGTCCTCTTAGCTGGGGCTCAAGCTCTTTCAGAGCGAGGGCTAGCGCTAACCTAACCTTTTTTTTTTGTTCCCGGGGTGGAAAATCCTCATGGATGTCCTCCGCCCTGGGGCGGGCGGAGGGGTCTGTCAGACTCTTACTGACTAAAAACCACCCCGGTGTTCCATCTCACACCTACGCCGGGGTCGCGGGAACACATTATTCTTCCACAACCCCGGCTGGTGCCGGCCCGCTTGCGCGGGCCCCGTCTCGGGCGGGGGGAGTGAGGTGTACTCCCCCCGCAACGTCTGTGAGCGGCGCGCGCGGAACACTACGCGCGCCGCCTACTCGGGTCCTGATGTTGGGGGGCGACGGATGTCCCCGAATCCGTCGCCCCTGGACCCATTTAGGGGGGCCGGAAGAGGGCGTTGTCCGCCCTCCTCCGACGCCCGGTGCGTCTGCTACGGGCCGGGTCGAGAGTCGAGATCTCTCTCTCCCTTTCCGCAGCCTCCTTCTGCGAGATGACCGTTTCGCAAAAGGAGACCACTGCGTCCCAGGACTCTGCGCCGCCGACCATCGCGTTCACGACGGCCGGCAGCGACAGGTCATTGCCTACTTCAGTTATGAGGGCACGGCGCGGCTCCTCCCAAGCGGCACACTCTGCCAGCGTGTGCCACGCCGTGTCCTCCCGGCAGTCGACGCAGTGGTGACACCGGGCGTCCGGCTCCCTGTTTATGCGACACAGGTACTTCCCGAAGCAACCATGCCCCGAGAGCACCTGCGTCGCCCGAAACGTCAGGGAGCCGTGCCTTCTCCCGAGCCAGCGGTCGAGCACTGGCCGGATCGCCTCGATGGTGCTGAGGCCGGCGGTAGGGCGTGACAGCCTCACCCGCCATTCCGCCACCAGGACCTCGCGGAGCTGCAACCGATGCTGCTCGATTTGTTGCTGCATCGGTCGCTCGCCCCGCTCCCGCGCTGCCTCGCGCCACCGGTACAGTGACGCGAGCACCTTCGCCTCCAGGTCCCAGGGCGGTGATCCGGCCAGTGCACAACCCGCCTCGAAGGAGATCGTGCGATACCCCCGAATGACTCTGACGGCCATCGCCCGCTGCGGCTTGCGCAGGACAGCTATGCTGCCGGCCGTCAGGTCAGACGCCCAGATCGGCGCTCCGTAGAGCGCCATGGATCGCACGATCCCCATATAGAGCCGCCTACAGGCGGCGCTCGGGCCCCCCAGATTGGGAAGCAGCGTTGCCAGCGCCCCGGCCGCGCCCAACAACTTGGGCGCCAGCCGCCGGAAGTGGGGTCCGAAGTCCCACCGGCTGTCGAGCACCAATCCCAGATATTTCATGGTGGGCTCGACAGCGATCCGGACCCCCCCAACCACAATGTGTGATCCGGCCGGCGGCGCCCGCCGGGGGCCATGAAACACCATGGCCTCCGACTTGCTGAGGGCCACCTCCAGCCCGAGGCGCCGTATGCGGCTCACCGTCAGTGAGACCGCCGCCGTCGCGAGCAACGCTGCCTCCCTGTGCGAACTCCCCCGGGCCGTGACCAGCGTGTCGTCCGCGTAACACGTCAGGTCCGCGCCCAGCGGGAGCTCGCCCCTCAGCACCCAGTCGTACCCGATGTTCCACAGGAGCGGTCCCACTACCGATCCCTGTGGAACACCGCACGACACTTGGCGCTGGTTTCCGCCATCACGTCCCATGTAGGTGACACACCTCCCCGCCAGATAAGCCCCAACGATGCGGCGGAGGTAGAGAGGCACCCGATGATAACGCAGTGCCTCCCGTATGCAGCTCCAGGGCAGGGTGTTGAAGGCGTTGGAGATGTCCAAGGACACCGCCACCACCACCCCGCCCCGGGACACTGTTTCCTCCGCCAGGACTCTCACCCTCGACACAGCGTGGATGGTAGAGCGCCCATGCCGAAAGCCGAACTGGCTCTCGTCCAGGTCCGGCCCCTCTCTGCACAAGTGGCCGACGAGGCGGGCTGCGAGTATGCGCTCGAACAGCTTGCCCACCTCGTCGAGCAGCACTATGGGCCGGTACGCAGACGGCGAGTCGGCAGGGCGCCCCGCCTTCCTGAGCAGGACCAAGCGACCTGTTTTCCACAAAGTGGGAAACTGGCCCCGCTCAAGGCACGCTGTGAAGAGCCCTCTTAGCTGGGGCTCAAGCTCTTTCAGAGCGAGGGCTAGCGCTAGGCCGTGAATCCCGTCGGGCCCCGGAGCCACGTTCTTGGCCCGGAGCCGCATCACGGCTGCCCCCATCTCTGCCTGTGTCACCTCTGGGACGCTGATGGCGTTCTCTATCTCCTCCTCTGCAGACTCTGCGGCCGCGGGCAAAGCCATCGGCGGCGGAACATGCTTCGCTCTCACCGGGGTTGGAGACTCTCCGTAAGTGGGGGCGCCGCGGCTCGAAGTTGCCCTCGAACCGCTTAATACGGGCGCCCCCACGGATCCCCGTCCAGAGTCTCCAACATTCTCTCCCGGGATCGCGTCCTCGCTTCGTCGATGGCCAGCCACAGAGTCTGCTTTGCCGCGCGGTACACCTCGTACAGCGCGGCCTCCAACCTAACCTTTTTTTTTTTTTTTTTTTTTGTTCCCGGGGTGCCCGGGGTGGAAAATCCTCATGGATGTCCTCCGCCCTGGGGCGGGCGGAGGGGTCTGTCAGACTCTTACTGACTAAAAACCACCCAGGTGTTCCATCTCACACCTACGCCGGGGTCGCGGGAACACATTATTCTTCCACAACCCGGCTGAACCTAACCTAACCTTACCTAACATACTGGAATGCGACGTGCCGGCTGGATACGTGCTGGAACTGTTTCATCTATTTCCAGAGTAACCTCTTCTGGTAAACTTCCATATCCCTCAAACACATCATTATATTTTTGCATGATATTTGATGCTTCTGTGTGATCAAGCTGGTTTGAGACGGTGACTTTATCGCAGTACTTAATCAAACCCAAAGCTACACAAGCTTTTTCTGACAGAAGTGGTTCATGATCAATGTCCACAATATGGAATTTAATTTTAAAAACTTTGTCTTGACTGGTTTTGGTTTTGCATTCGAAAAGAGCCGTCCCTAAATTTGGTATGTCAGTTTCAATTGAAACATTTTAACCTTTGATATGCAGGGAACAACAAACTTAAGTCATCCTTACCAGTGATCTTTTTATAGAAATTTGCTCCCATGACACATACTTGTGCTCCTGTGTCCAGTGTGCAGTAGAGCATATTCCATTTATAAACATCAGTTTTAAAGAACAGGGGCGCTTCCTTGTGGCCACAGGAGTTTGTGCGTATCTCTGATATTATGACATTGTCACTATCTGAGTCATTTTCAACATCAATTGTTTTTACAGACTTATGTTTTTTTTTTACACACATTTTTAAAATGATTCCTTCCCCCGCATTCTTCACATCTCTTGCCCCAAGCTGGACAGAGGTTTTTATCAAATACATGTGTCTGTGAACAAAACTTGCATAATTTCCTAACAGGTTCCTTTGAATTTACGGTGATCTTATTAACCTCTTCTTCCTTTTGCACACTTGAAACATGCATTGATGCTCTTTCAGCAGATCTGCATAAAGAGGAATGCCCATTTTTCACCTGACTATGTATAGAAATGAAATAAATCTTAAAAAACAGCTAATTAAATTTTATATTAATTACGCTTATCACATTGTTAAAAGAAACGCAGGATTTTTTTAAATTTTGTTTTTTGTTATGCTCATTCTACTTCAAGGGTAAACTTAATAGCATGTTTTGAACGCATCTCAACCACCATTTTTTACAACGTTCCATTTTACACACTGCTACTTGACTTTATTCAACTCTGTTTCTGAGTTTCATACATTATTTTACGTTTTATTTACTCAGTAAGTATTTCTTTTTTATTGTCAATGTATAATACAGATTATTTAAAAATAAATGAATAATTAAATTAATGAATCATGCAATATGTAATTGAGTTAGGACGATTGAAACATATTTTTTGACGTTTGACATTTAATGCTCGACACTCAGTATAAATTGACAATCATCGAGAGTGTAAGCAGTGGCATATGGGCAGCTGGTTTTAAGAAATTCACAAAGTAAAAAAGACGTTTTAGAACATAGACATGTATTATTAAGTAAGTATTACTATTTTAGACTAAACTTCGAGTGTTAAATAATTCGTTCTAGCATATTTATTTCTTTATAACGGCAAATCCTAACCTAAAAAGTAACATTAATATTTTTGGACTTCGTAGCGTTTCAATTGTGAAAATGACCATATGACATTATTTTCTAATCTTACAGGTAGTGTTTCTACTATACCTTATAACTATACATAAACTTTTATTATCAGGTTTTGAAATGTATGGGAAGTGGGCATTGTTCTTTATGGCTGAATCTAGTGTCAAACTTTCTTGACGAAGTAGTTCCTTCATAATGTTTCTATCCCTTATGCCAACTACAACTCTGTCTCGTAACAATTCATCGCATATAGATTCCGGGTAATTGCAAGGTTTGATTAATTTTCGGAGTATTAAAAGGTAATCATCAAAAGACTCCTCAACCAATTGACCCCTTATGTTGAAAATATAGCGAGAGTAAATGACATTAGCCTTCTTGATTATTTTTGATTCCATCTTCTTAAAAATAGTAGACTCATTTTTTTTATCGCTATCCGACAGATTGAAGTCTAAGTACTTTCTCATAGCGGCATTGCCGATCGCGTTCAGGAGAATCCCGGCCTTGATATCTTCTTTGTCTGAAGCCCATTTGTTCATACCTGTAGCGAGGCAGTAATTCTCCCAGCTTGTACGGAAACACTGAAAGTTTTCGAATGGATCTCCAGATTCCACTTGCAGGGGTTGAGGCCACGGGACGCTGACACTGCTCCTAACATCGGATGACCCATACGACGGCATGGCGACCTGTTGAAGTTGTTGTTGCATTAGACCCATTTGCTTCTGCATCGCATCTAAGAGGTGGGCTTGCTGCTCGAAGAGCTTCTTGAATGACTCTTCCGCCATCTTCTGACACCATGTATGAAAACCACTTTATTGGATACTTAATCTCGTTTAATCAAATCTTACATCTTTTATAAAATAGTATCTAGCCGTCCATGGCGACTGCCACAGATAATCTCAAAACCCAAAACCCTGCAAAACCCCATAATCTTGTTCGGATACATAAACATAACACAACACTTAAAGTTATTAATTAATTCGGAAACAGTGGTTTTAAGTTAACTCAGAGAACCTTATCTCTGTCTTGGTATAATAGACATCGGGATAGCTATGTTGATAGCTTATAATATTAATGAGGTTATAGATAATATAACAGATTGTAGTATTAGTGACGAGTCTGTGTTGCTTAGTTATACAAGCAACATAGAGATTAATTATGATTCATCATGTTGTACGAAGGAGGATCCAACCATAATACCAACATCCTTGGAGGGCACTACCAGTCAGATAGGTTATACTTTTCCTGCTGGAACCCATACCGCCATTGTAGACTCGTCAGTTGTAGTTGTGGAGGTCACTCCGGATAATAATTTAAACTAGTTAGTAAGACAACAGAAGTTACCCCTTTAAATAACCAGTTATTACTAGAGAATAATAATAAAGTATCTTCTGGCAAAATAACTCATAGTAATAAAAAACCAAAGGAATGCAAATTATTGTGTTGTTAGCCATTTTAGCCGAAAACGTATGATACATGGCGGGTCATTAATATTAGTTAAAAATTCAATTAAATCGAAAGAACGAAAAGACATCATCGGACTGTCTGTTGAGCACGCCACATTGAATTGTTCTGTGTTGAGCTTGATCAGCATGTCATAGTATGCATAAACAGACCTCCAAGTTACCAGAATCTACCTGTGTTTGATTCTGTAATGGAAGATGTGTTAAAGAAACTTAGTGCTAGTAGTAAGTCAATAATAATGTGCGGGGACTTTAATATTAATTTATTAGAAAATAACTCTGGTACAGTCAGATTATTAAGTCTTTTTGTGTCATTTGATCTGTCAAATGTTGTTACGCACAGCACTAGTCGACGTCAACGCCTCTAGCGGATGAACAGAGAGGGCGTTCGGGAGCGAATGGCTCCGCGGTTAAAGAGACTTACGTTTGGTGTTCAATTGAGTTGATTATTGTTATTAGGAGTTTAAAATGAGAAATGCAGTTCACGTAAAATAAATGCTGCCGCCATCTTTATTAGCACGAACCCAAAGACAACACACTGAGACGCTACATTAGTTTATTGCCTTATGCTCTATGGCTACGTTCAACACCTCCCCTCAATAAAATACTTAACATCTAAAAAAAAAAACTAACGAATTAACAATCTTGTTCGCAAATACTTGAACCTAACACCTCCCAATGGTTTGGTTAACATATCAGCGACTTGATTGCTCGAACTAACAAACTGTAACACAACAGTTTTCTTATCAATTTTCTCTTTGACAAATTTCTGTTTTATATCTAAATGTTTAACTCTAGTATTACCAGTAGCCATGTGAGCCATTTTTATAGTAGACTGGTTATCCTCGTAAATGACTATAGACCCCAAATCTATACAAAAATCCATTAATATTGACTTAAGCCAACAGGCTTCACTGGTTGCTTGGCTTAAGGCAACATATTCTGCTTCCGTTGAAGACAATGCTACCGACTGCTGCTTTTTAGATGACCAAATCACAGTACACTCGAAAACTTTAAAGCAATAACCGGTTGTTGATTTTCTGTCATCACTTCCTCCCCAGTCACTATCAACATAACCCGTAACCTCCTCATCACAATCTCTGTAATATGTTAAACATAAGTCTAATGTTCCCTTCACATATCTTAACACATTTAGTAGTAATTTATATAACAGTTTACTCGCACTACTTAAATACCTACTTAACATGTTAACTACAACACATAAGTCTGGTCTAGATCCTGTAACAACATACATTAATTTACCAATTAATTCTCTACATTTATGCTCAAACTGACTATCTGACCCTTCCCTCTTCAATAACTCAAACTTGAAGTTCTTATCAAGTGGCAAAGATAAAGGTTTACAATCAGACAAACCATAGCAACTTAGAACATTTTTTAAGTAATCCTTTTGACTAATTGTAGTACAACCCTTGTTCAGATCTTGTTTTATTTCTATCCCTAAAAATTTTCCTACTGGCCCCATGTCCCTCATTTTAAAAGCTTCACTCAAAACATCTTTCAAATTTAAAGCCTCCCCTTCAGATGTACTGAAATAGAGTATATCGTCAACATATAACAATAAAAAAGTTTTATTACCCTTCTCATGCTTTGAATATAAACAATAATCTTTATCTGAACTTTTAAACCCATGTGCTTTCATCACTTCATCAAAAGTTTCGTTCCAGTATTTAGGTGACCTTTTTAACCCATAAATGGACTTATTTAGTTTACAATATTTGTATTTTGAATCAACTCCTTCAGGCAACTTTAAATAAACATCCTCATCTATTTTGCTGTTTAAAAAAGCATTACACACATCCAACTGATTTATTTTACAGTTCAGTTTAGTAGCCACTGCCGTAAAAATTCTGAATGTATTTAACTTTACTACTGGAGCATAAAGGTCATAATCATCATACTCATTCTGTTGAAACCCACGAGCCACTAGTCTTGCCTTGTAGATAGTTTTCCCTTCTTGATCTTTCTTAAATCTTAATACCCACTTGGTACTTATAATTTCCTGCCCTTCTGGCACCTTTTCTACTAATGTCCATGTATTCTTTTCTTGCAGTTGTTCCAATTCCTTGTCCATAGCCTTCCTCCAACTATCAGCATCCTCTCTTTTCATTGCCTCTTTGTAATTTGCCGGTTCTCCTTCTGTGGTAACTAATCCAAGGTAATCATATAACCAACCAGGTTTCTTCACTACTCTCCCACATCTTGTTCTTACTTGATCTTCAGCCTCAACAAATGAATCAAAATTGTCATGTTCACTGATCTCATTTTCTATCTCAGATACTTCCTGCTGTTCCTCTGTCTGTGCCTGTTCTTGCTCCACTTCTATAGAACCTACTTCTTCGACAATATTTTCCATGTCTGATGACTCCAGGTATACTACTTCCTCATCTTCGCTCTCATCCTCTGGTTTTTCTATATCGCCCATCATAAATACAACATCTCTTTTAGTATGAACTAATCTATCTGTCTCATAAAATATCCGGAAACCTTTTGTACTATCATAGCCAACAAATATTCCTTCTTCAGCTTTTGGATCTAATTTACGCCTCTTCTGCTTTGGAATATGTATCCAAACCTTTGTTCCAAATATTTTATTTAAGCTACTCACATCAAAGTCTCGTCCGGTCCACATTTGGTAAGGTGTCTTTCCTTCTATCCTACTTTTGCTTGTTCTATTCAGAACATAAACCGCAGTATTTATCGCCTCTGCCCACAACTCCTTGCTCAAACCCTTAGCAATTAACATTGTACGAGCAGCTTCTACTAAAGTACGCATGTCTCTCTCCGCCTGACCGTTCTGTTCCGGAGTGTAAACTACAGTGGTTTGATGTTGGATACCCTTGCTTTTGAACAACTCATCCATCTCCTTGTTGACAAACTCTTTGCCATTGTCAGACCTGAAGATTTTAAGTACACAGCCTGTTTCTCTTTCTGTTGTCAGAATAAACAATTTCATTTTCTCCACAACCTCCGACTTCTTCGCCATAAAATAGACATGACGGTACTTTGTGAAATCGTCTTTCAATAATAAGAAGTACTTTGCACCACCTATTGAGGAAACTTCCAACGGGCCACACACATCCCCGTGAACTAACTCCAAAGCTTTAGTTGAGTGGCACGTACCGTCTTTGAATGGTAGCCTGTGCATTTTACCCTTCATACATTCCCTACACTTTTTGTTGTCATCAACACTAAAGGCGAGGTTATTTTCATTTAGTACAGCCTTTACAAAGTCCATGTTTTGATGGCAAAGTCGCTCATGCCACTCATTTAACGTCACAGCTGCACACTGATCATCTTTAGTAAAGTTCAAAACAAAGAAATTGTTGCCCTCTTTATGTCCGGACGCACATAAAATCCCACCCTTTTTTATGAAACATTCTTTGTTAGTTAACTCCACTGTAAACCCTTTATTGGTCGCGCTTGATACTGAAAATAAGTTCAACTTTAAGTCTGGTACGAATAAGACGTTAATCAACTTATTGTTATCTGCAAACTCTATCTCCCCGACTCCTAAAACCGGTAATTTTCTCCCATCCCCAACAACAACAAAACGATCTGACGTTTGACAGAATGACGTTGACTTAAATAGGTTGCGTTCAGAAGTCATGTGCTCACTCGCGCCACTATCTACGATCCACTTGTTTGACAAGATCGAATGAGATTGACTATCTGTTGTCATAGCAACAAACGTGTTATCCCTCTTACCATTATGGTTGTTGTTTTTTTCCATTTCTTGGACACTGATGCTTTAAATGACCAATTTTATTACAAACGAAACACTTTCTACTCTCCTTAGTACTCTTACAGTCTATAATAAAATGTCCGATGCGACCACACTTAAAACATTTTCTTTCTTCTCTATCATTTCTCGCGTTCTGCTTTTTCGCCAACAAAGCAAAATTTTCTTCACTCCCACTGCCTTTTGAATTCATCCTTTCCTCCTCTACCAGAAGTCTTCCAACGAGCTCATCATAATTCTGTCTACTAGGGTCCACAGACTCCCATGCTGACACAAAGTGACCATATCTTTCTGGTAACGACATCAGGACCTTTGTCATAATAAATTTTTCTGTTACTTCCTCTCCTGCTTGCTTTAATTGACTCTTTAACTCTTGTGAACTTGGACAGGAAAGTTGACATCTCTATTCCTTCCTCAAACTTGAAATTAAAGAAGCGTGTCTGAAGTAAATGTAAACTAGTACTGGACTTCTGCTCGTACACACTCAGCAACTTACTCCACATTTGAGCTGCTGTCTCGCAGGTTGTTACGTGAATCATAGCATTTTCACTTAGCCTGGTCACTAACAATCCCTGAGCCTTTGCATCTCTCTTGATCCAGTCTGCTGCGTCTTTCCCTGGCTTCTTTTCTGAGCCATCTACCACCGAAAGTAAATCATGCGATCTCAACAATACTATTACTTGGAACTTCCAAAGACTCCAGTTCCGTTGGCCTTCGAGCTTGAAAACTCCCACCGACGTGAGTTGATCCATTTCCCCGGATTACTCTGCGCCCTCCCTCGTCGTAGAAACAGCAAGCTGTACGTAGTAACGTCTGATGCAGTGCTTCTACACCTTAGCACCGCTTGCCCCCAGACGTCGCTGCCGCCGCCGCCCTTGCTGCCGAACTACTCTCCGACGAAAAAAAAAATACAGCTCGACCTACGTGACTGCTCTCCTGAATAACAGAGTTAGGAAATCGTCTGGGCCCATAACCTGTTATTAGGAGTTTAAAATGAGAAATGCAGTTCACGTAAAATAAATGCTGCCGCCATCTTTATTAGCACGAACCCAAAGACAACACACTGAGACGCTACATTATTTTATTGCATAAGGCTCTATGGCTACGTTCAACAATTATAAATAGTCATAATAATACAGTTCCATCTTATACAGTTGTTTTAATTGAATCCAAGATACACAACAGAAAATGGCGACGAGGAAGTGGAGTGTCGGTGAAAAAAAATAAAAATAGGAACTCTTAAGAAACCGCGTGGTCAGATATAACTTTTTTTAGTGCGTACTGAGTTTTCCAAGTGTTCCCATACTTGTTCCTTGCTATCCAAGGGCTCCCTATCCTGTGATGATAGCCCGCTTCACAATTTCCTATTTCTTACCGAATACTAAAAATGGAGCAATTGTCACAAGTACTAGCACAAATGATGGAAACCATGCGTGGCATGCAAGTACAGCAAGCAAATCTACAACAAGCGTTACAAAACCAAGGTACAAATAAAATAAGTGGCATTACATTACATCCTTATGATGAAATAAATGAGTCATTTTCAAGTTATTTACAAAGATTACAAAACTACATTACATTAAAAGGTGTGAGGGATTCCCCAACAAAACTACAGATTTTTCTAAATTGCATTGGGCCTAAGTACTATCAAGTTTTGAAAAACATCACGGCACCTGAAACACCTGAATCTAAATCATTTGAAGAACTGGTAAAAGAGTTAAGCAATCATATTTCACCTGAGCCCGGGGAAGTAGCACAGCAACACAAGTTCTGCCTCAGATCGCAACAGGAATGCGAAAGCATTGCCAATTATGTGGCTGCACTGAAAGAAATTGGGGGAAAATGTAATTTTACCTGTAACAATTGTAAGAGTTCAACTTTGGAGACGCACCTTAGAGTACAGTTCATTAGAGGTCTGCGCAATACGGAAATTAAAGAAAGGTTATTACAAGAATCACCAAAAACCAAATTCGAGGATATTATGAAAATCGCTATGGCGATAGAAACTTCAAAATCTGAAACTAAAGAAATGGGACAAGAAATACAAATAAATAAAATATCGGTAAATAAATACAAGAAAAATACTAAAACTGCAAATACAAATAAGGAAATGAAAATAAATTGTTTTAGATGTGGAAAAGATAACCACAAAGCAAGTCAGTGTCGGCTAAAACACAAATTATATTGCAAGAAATGCAAAATAAGAGGACATTTACAGTCAGTATGCTTCAAAGATCAGAAACAGCTACAGCTGGAAGAAGAATATTCAGAATCTGAAAATGATGAAGAAATATATGAAATACATAAAATACCAATGGAGAATAGCACAAATAAATTTAATATTACACTACAATTAAATGGGAAGTCACTTACCTTAGAATTAGATACAGGAGCTGCAGTTACTACATGTTCTACAGAATATTTCAAAAATAACTTCAGTAACCTGAAACTAAGAAAGACATTAGTGAAATTGAGAACTTACACTGGTGAAAACATACAACCCATTGGAACTGCTGAACTAAATATTAAATACAAAAATAAACAAATACAAGGAAGAATTTTTGTAATTGATAGAAAAGTTGACCCAGTGGTTGGAAGGGAATGGATAAGAAATCTAAATCTACAATTTGATATAAATTCCATTAATAGAGAAGAAAATGATATTAAAGAAAAAGAATTCAAAGAAAAATTACAGAAATTACTTGAAGAATATAAAGAATTATTTTCAGAAGAGATTGGAAAAATAAATGATTATCAAGCTACATTCAAATTAAAAGAGGGAGCAGTACCCATATTCTTGAAACCACGTCCAGTGCCATTTGCACTCAGAACCCAGGTGGAAAATGAGATAGACAGATTGGAAGCTGCTGGAATATTAGAGAAAGTCACATATTCACAGTGGGGTACACCCATAGTCCCTGTAATAAAACCAAATGGAAAGGTACGTCTATGTGCTGACTATAGAGCAACATTGAATAAAAATCTGGAGAATGATAACTACCCAATACCAAGAATTGAAGAAATATTTCAAAAACTAAGTGGTGGAAAATACTTTTGCACACTAGACATAAATCAAGCATATTTACATTTGATGACAAATGAAGATACTGCAGAGATGCAAACCATAAGTACATGCAAGGGGACCTACAGGGTAAAAAGATTGATGTTTGGAGTGAAGATTGCACCAAATGTTTGGCAAAGATATATGGACCAAACCCTACAGGGAATGGAGGGTACAGCGTGTTTCTTTGATGACATTGCCGTACAAGGCAAAACATATATACAATTATTACAAAGAATTAGAATCATATTTCAGAAATTACAACAATGTGGATTACGCCTAAATAAGAAGAAATGTCAATTTTTCCAAAAATCGATAAATTACCTGGGACACACAATAAATGAAAAAGGATTACATCCTACAGATGATAAAGTAATGGACATAAAGAACAGCCCATGTCCAACAGATGTATCATCTCTTCGCACTTTTCTTGGGATGATTAATTATTATCAACAATTCCTACCCAACCTGGCATCAAAGCTTAATCCTCTCTACAAGCTATTACAGAAAGATACAAAATTCATATGGTCAAAAGAATGTCAGAACTCATTTCAAGAGTTGAAAGACGAAATCTGTGGTGAGAAAGTACTTATACCATTTCATGAAAACTTACCTGTTACTTTAGCTACAGATGCATCACCTATCGGATTTGGAGCTGTGTTGTCACACATTATGCCAGACAAAACGGAAAGACCAATAGCATTTGCATCAAGATCCCTATCAAGAGCTGAAAAAGGCTATAGCCAACTAGATAAGGAAGCAGCAGCACTAATATGGGGACTAAAGAAATTCTTTCAATACTGTTATGGAAGAAAAATTACACTAATTATTGACAACCAACCATTGGCAAGAATACTACATCCAGAAAAAGCTACACCAGCTACTACAGCTATAAGGCTGGTACACTATGCAAATTTTCTTGCAGGTTTTAACTATGAAATAAAGCTACGCAAGACTTCTGAACATTCAAATGCAGACTACTTTTCAAGATTACAAAATTCATCTAATACTAATCAAGTAAAAATTACAGATGATGATGCATTCTACTTAAATCAAATAGCTGAAATGCCAATAACATTACAAGAAGTCAAAGAAGCCACTAGTAAAGACACAGAATTACAAAAATTATACATAGACATCCAATCAGGAAAAGAAAATTCAAATAGACTTCATGAATTTTCCTTACAGGATAACTGCATATTTTATGGCATAAGAATAGTAATACCTAAGAAACTACAATCTAAGATCTTAGAAGAACTTCACACAGCTCATACTGGAATTATTAAAATGAAAGCACTAGCAAGAAGCTATGTGTGGTGGAAAAATATTGATGCAGACATTGAACAGATGGTAGAGAAATGCAAAGAGTGTTGTTTAATGCAGAAGAATCCTACAAAAGTACCAGTACACATCTGGGAATACCCAAAAGAACCATGGAGTCGCATTCACATTGACTATGCGGGACCATTCATGAACCAATACTTCCTGATTGTTGTGGATGCTTATACAAAGTGGTTAGAAGTCATACCCACTACATCTACAACAGCTACAGCTACTATTAACATATTGAAAAAAGTATATACAACATTTGGCTTGCCAATCACACAAGTCTCTGACAATGGAAAACAATTCAGATCAGAGGAAATGAAAAGATTTCTAAAAGAAAACGGAATCGAAGCTAAATTTACGGCACCTTTTCATCCAGCGACGAATGGCCAAGCAGAGAGATATGTGCAAACTTTTAAAAATAAAATAAAAGCTATGGGAAGTGAAGAAGGATCTCTACAAGACAAATTACAGAAATTCCTGATGGTGTACAGGAAAACACCCAATAGTACAACGGGGTTGAGTCCAGCGGAGATGATGTTCAAAAGACTGTACAGAACAAGGATTGATTTAGTAAAAAGACCAAAAGCAAAAGAGTACAAGAATGAAGAAATTAAAGAAAATAAAGAATTCAAAACGGGAGACAGAGTACAGGTAAGAATGTATGACGGAAATAAATGGAAATTCGGGAATATAAGAAGCAGAACAGGCAAACTACATTATGAGGTAGAGGTAGATGGCAGGATTCACCAAAGACATGTGGATCAAATCTTAAAGACATTATGTTTGAGAAAAAACCTGGACACGACCTACATGTACAATTCAAAGCAACCAGAAGTTATATCTACCCAAAGTGATCCCAACTTAGAGTCAGCTGTGCAGCCTAGCCCTGGAAAGATGAAAGAGATATCACATGCACAGGAGGCAAGAAAGTCGCAAATGCCTGAAACAATAGAAATTCCTACAGAAGTTCAACTGGAACCGCAACCAACAGAACCTGTGAGTACATTACCTTTAGAAGTTGCAACTGCACACACAGAGATGGCACCACGCAGCAGCAAGAGAGTCAGGAGACCGCCAAATCGCCTGAACCTGTAACAACGTATCTATAACGAGGGAGAGATTGTTACGCACAGCACTAGTCGACGTCAACGCCTCTAGCGGATGAACAGAGAGGGCGTTCGGGAGCGAATGGCTCCGCGGTTAAAGAGACTTACGTTTGGTGTTCAATTGAGTTGATTATAAATAGTCATAATAATACAGTTCCATCTTATACAGTTGTTTTAATTGAATCCAAGATACACAACAAATGTTTTTATTGAACCCCGAGTGACAGCTTCTTCTGCTACTTGTCTAAATAATGTTTTTTTGCAATTGTGATTACTTACACAAACAAATAGTAAATAAGTTGCCATCTGATCACAGTGGACAAACAATAATGTTTTGCTCATATACGCCTTTACAAAAAACTCAAATAATGTTTAGGCAAATGGGGAAGGCAACTGTCAAAATGTCGCTATCATAGCTAGTTCCCAACACAAGCTAATAATACAAAGCGTGATGTGGTTTTATTTTATTTTAGCGAAAATTGACGCGTTATTGTGTTCCTAGATACTCCGAAATTGGAGTGCACCATTTCCCGAAAGACCCTAAAATTAGAAGATTGTGGTAAAAAGCTATTCGTAGAGATTTTTTTGAATTCGAGGTTGTTTCTGAAACATTTTGAAGAAAGTGATTACCAGGAAATATTCAAGGTTTAAAATTATGACACTTTCCATGTCAAGTACTTGATATAAAATACTGAAATCACCGAAAATAACGAACTATTGAAATAAAATCAAACTCATGAATGAACACAAAATGGAATGAATGAACGAAATGTCAAATTTATTGAAGGCCGTAGGGACCTAGCTATGGTCACGCCATCTACAATTAGCTTTGCCCGACCTTCCCCATTACATGTAAAGATTTAGAGAAATTAAATGATTCTTTGGCCAGTCAATTATGTAAACAAAGTTTTAATAATATAGGTGACCCAAATGAGTTCTACGCCGAGTTCTTTTCACTATTAAACACGCAATTTAATAAAACTTTTCCACTAAAGACTAAAAGTATTAATACAAAGTTTTTATTTAGTGATTGGGCCACTCCTGGCATTCGTAATGGCCTAAAGCAACATGTGACTCATACAAGCTTTCATCAGTATGTTGCAAGATATTCAAAATTATTTAAAAATGTGTGCAAAATAGCTAAAGCTCTATATATTAGTAATACAATAAAATCAGCTGATGATAAAATAAAAACTACCTGGCTGGTGGCCTGGTTTCAGCATACAAACCCCCAAGCTGTTATAAAAGCTTTTAAAGATCTTAAAATTAAATCAACAGAAGATCTCTGGGGAATGTCTGTAAAAGTATGTAGATCTCTCATCGAAACCCTTGCGCCCTATTTAGCTTTCATATTGAACACCAGTGTAGACCAAGGAGTCTTTCCGCTTCCGATCACCGTCCAGTAGTCATGAAACTGGTCCCCCGCATAGGTCTGCCCGATTCCACCCAACCCCTTCCCAACAAAGTGGTAACGGACTGGAGGAAAGTAAGCGATCGCTTAAAATCCACCGCGTCCCCCCACTTGGACCCAATCCCCGATCATTTTGACTCTATCGCTGACACGACGGCCGCGATCGACTCATTCACAGCTCACGTACAATCAGTCCTGAACGATTGTTCAAGGGAAATTCCAGCGACGGATGACCGTCGCTGGAAGTTGCCGGACGATGTACGCGAACTGTTGAATGAGAAGATAGCGGCTGTCCGTGCCTACAGCAACTTCCCCTGCGACGCGAACAAAGCCCATATGCGTTACTTAGAGCGTACTGTAAGAACACGCATAGAGGAGCTGCGTACCGCCGGCTGGGACAAGATGTTGAGCGAACTAGAGCCCACCCACCTAGCCTTCTGGCAACTCCAGAGGAAGCTCAGATCCGGAGAAATAGTCTCCATGCCCCCCCTGATCCGTCCCGACAAGACCATCACCTTCGATGATGTCGACAAGGCTGAGCTTCTAGCCGACAGTCTAGAAGTCCAATGCTCGCCTAGCTCTCAACCAGTAGACCAAGCTCACCTCTCTGAGGTCGACGCTGAAATCGAACATAGAGCCTCCCTCCCTCCCGTCGAAGACCCAGAGTATCCACTGCCCCCAGTCACGCCCGACGAAGTGCACGACCTCATCAAAGGTCTTAAAGCTCGTAAAGCCCCCGGCTCAGATGGAATCACCAATAGGGTATTCCAACTTTTCCCTGCCCACCTCATAATGCTACTGACCACCATCTTCAATGGTGCTCTGAGCAACAACATCTTCCCACAGGCATTCAAAGAAGCCACCGTCATCGGTATCCCGAAGCTCGGCAAGCCAAAGTCAGAGCCTAGTAGTTACCGCCCCATCAGTCTGCTCAATGTCCTCGGCAAAATCTATGAGAGGCTTATTTATAAGCGCCTCAGAGACTACGCCGAGACAAAGGGCCTCATCCCCAACGAACAGTTTGGTTTCAGAACCCAACACTCGTGCGTATAACAGGTCCACCGTATAGTCGAACACATCAACTTCGGTTTCCAACGAGGTTTGATGACCGGTGCTGTCTTCTTCGACATAGCGAAAGCGTTCGACAAAGTCTGGCACAACGGCTTATTATATAAACTGTACCAACTCGGTGTGCCAGATCGTCTCGTGCTCATCTTACGGGACTTTTTGTCGAATCGCACCTTCCGTTATCGCATCGAAGGAGCGCTTTCCTCCCCCCACCCCATTCGCGCAGGAGTCCCTCAGGGATCTCTCCCCTAGCATTCACGCTATTCACCAGCGATATGCCCAAGTGCAGCAAGGCACAGCTGGCTCTGTTCGCAGACGACACGGCCATTTACTACACCGGCCGCGATCCAGACTCGATATCTCGCTTTCTCCAAACCCAAGTCAACAAGCTTGGCGCCTGGTTTAGGAAATGGAGAATTGAAGCAAATCCCGACAAAAGTCAAGCGGTTCTATTCTCGAAGCCGCGTCATACCCCCTGCCCCCCTCGACCGATCACCATGTTCGGCAAGCCGATCCCTTGGGAGAAGCGAGCCAAATATCTTGGTGTAGTTCTCGACGAACACCTCTCGTTTTCAGAGCACATTAAGGCGGCTCGTTCGCGCGCCGCTTTCGCTCTAGGTAGACTCCACTTCGTCCTCAATGCACGTAGCAAATTGTCACTAAAGTGCAAATTGCGTATCTACACAGCGTGCATTCGCCCGATCATGACCTATGCCAGTGCAGTCTTCGCACACGCCAAGCCCGTTCGCTTCAATAGAATGCAGACCCTCCAGAACAAGTTCCTCCGTAGGATAACAGGCTCCCCCTGGTACGTTCGAAACGAAATCCTCCACGTAGACCTCAGGATTCCCACTATCCGTCAGTTCATGAAACGCATTTCAAAGCGTTTCTTCGAGACCGCCGCGAATCACCGCAACCCTCTGGTTGTGAAAGCCGCTAGCTATATTCCCTCCTCCATTAGTCAAGTCCGCCGTCCCAAGCATGTCCTCACCGATCCCGATGACCACATAACTCTCATTCAGGGCCACCAGTACAGTGCACAAACACAGACCGACATTCCGACCTCGCCGCCGAGGTTCCTCGCGAAGATCCCGACGTAATTGTCCTCCCCGACCCTTGCTCGACGAAGTGCCAGCCCGCGCCGTAGCTGAGCCTGTAGCTTTAAATTCCCCGAATAATAATAATCAACAAAACTTGATCCAGCCTGTCCCATCTTGCTGTCCTCCCGTCAGCGACGCCCTAAGCCGAGGTCCGTACCCCACAGGGGGTGCCCTTAGCGAGCGTTCGCTTAGTAATGTAAGTAGTTTTACGCCCCTGGCTGGAGGCTTTGAGTCCGCTTAAGGCAGCCACAGGATAGTCCGGTTAAGTAGTCACGACCTGTCAAGGTCAACTACGAGATGCCATACCCAAAAAAAAAAAAAACGGAGTCTTTCCTGATCTTATGAAACATAGTAAAGTGATCCCATTGTTCAAATCCGGTGATAGTAAAGAGCTCAACAATTATAGGTTCTCAGTAAGGTGTTTGAAAAGTTGATGCTCAATCAAATGTTACGTCACTTTAATAAAAACTCCATCTTGCATGAACATCAGTACGGTTTCACTAAAGGACGTTGTACCACTGACGCCGGTGTCACCCTAATAAAGAAGATTGTTAGCGCCTGGGAGGAATCACAAGATGCCATTGGAATCTTTTGCGATCTCTCTGCGTTCGATTGCGTAAACCATGAGACACTTCTGCTGAAACTGGAGCACTATGGGATTAGGAATGAAGCTCTTGATTTGCTAAGATCATACTTGAAAGACAGAAAGGTTAAAGTACAAATAAACGGCACAAACTCATTAGGGTCTGAAATATCAATGGGCGTTCCTCAAGGTTCGATATTGGGTCCATTCCTCTTTTTAGTCTACATTAATGATTTACCCCAGTTACTTCAAAATCAACCGAAGATGGTGTTGTTTGCAGATGACACTTCATTGATCTTTAAAATAGATCGAAGGTCACAAAATCTTGACGACGTGAACAACTCTATTCTTCAGGTCCAAGATTGGTTTACGGTAAATAATTTGGTACTAAATGAGAAAAAAACCAAATGCATTCGATTTAAATTACCTAATGTTAGAAGTAGCGAATGTGACATCATATTGAACGGAGAAAAACTGGAATTTAGTAATCAGACGGTTTTCCTAGGAATCACGCTAGACGAGAAATTACAATGGGGATCCCATATAACATCTCTCGCGGGGCGACTAAGCTCGGCAGCGTATGCTGTTAGAAAGATAAGACAGTTAACAGACGTTGAAACCGCGCGTTTGGTTTATTTTAGCTACTTCCACAGCATTATGTCATACGGCATTTTACTGTGGGGTCGGGCTGCTGACATTGAATCCATTTTTATTTTGCAAAAGAGAGCTGTCAGAGCCATTTACAATCTACGTCGCCGCGAATCTCTTAGGGAAATATTTAGGAAGATTAATATAATGACTGTACCATGCCAGTTCATTTATGAAAATATTATGTATGTTAGAAAAAATCTGCATCTATTTAATAAAATAAGTGATAGACATAAAATTAACACTAGAAATAAAAATAAAATAGATCAACCATTTTTCAGACTATCTAAAGTACATAGATCTTTTATGGGGTACTGTGTTAAATGTTACAACAAAATACCTGGTGAAATATTGCAATTAAATGAAAGAAAGTTTAAAACTCATGTTAAAAAAACACTTTGTAATCAAGCATATTACAAATTAGAAGATTATATCTTTGATAAGAATGCTTGGAAACATGCTGGTCCTGCTCCATAGGACAATCTAGAGGCTAGACAAAATCATACTATTTGCTTATTGTATTGTATATTTGGTTATTTTTACTTTACTCACACACTGACTTATTCCAAGTTAATATTTTAGGAAAATCATATATTTTTACAATTGTTTGTAAATATGTGAGCACAATGTACCTATCACGTGATTAATTTATATACCTTTGCTTTATTTTTAATTTTTTTGTACCAATAGTGGTATAGTATTTTTATTCTTGGTGCATCGTCTTCACATATAGAAATATAATTAATGTATACAAAATATTGTAAAACATTTTAAAAGAGTAACGGTGGAGTTTCTTGCCACTTCTTCTCCATACGAAACTACTTTTTGGAAGTGGCGCCTAGAATCAGTTCTATTTTTAATGTAAATTTTGACGTTCAAAAGTGCCTTTTTATGGGCCTATTTGAAATAAATGCTTTGACTTTGACTTCGCATAAACAGGGAGCCGGACGCTCGGTGTCACCACTGCGTCGACTGCCGGGAGGACACGGCGTGGCATACGCTGGCAGAGTGTGCCGCTTGGGAGGAGCCGCCCCGTGCCCTCATCTCAGAAGTAGGCAGTGACCTGTCGCTGCCGGCCGTTGTGAGTGCGATGGTCGGCGGCGTCGAGTCCTGGGACGCGGTGGTTTCCTTCTGCGAAACAGTGATCTCGCAGAAGGAGGCTGCGGAAAGGGAGAGAGAGATCTCGTCCACTCTCCCGATCCGCATCAGGCGCACCGGGCGCAGGCGGAGGGCGGACAACGCCCTCTTCCAGCCCCCCTAAATGATGTCCCCGAATCCGTCGCCCCCCAACATCAGGACCCGAGAAGGCGGCGCCCGTAGTGTTCCGCGCGCGCCGCTCACAGACGTTGCGGGGGGAGTACACCTCACTCCCCCCGCCCAAGACGGGGCCCGCGCAAGCGGGCCGGCACCAGCCGGGGATGCGGAAGAATTATGTGTTCCCGCGACCCCGGCGTAGGTGTGAGATGGAACACCGGGGTGGTATTTAGTCAGTAAGAGTCTGACAGACCCCTCCGCCCGCCCCAGGGCGGAGGACATCCATGAGGATTTTCCACCCCGCGAACAAAAAAAAAAAAAGGTTAGGTTGGGGTGCGTGCAGAAAACCTCCTCGTGTGCCTGATAGCTGCTAATCCCTTACGGATACGTTCGAGGGGAATAGCAGTTTTCGGGCCGGAGCACCCTGGGCATTCTTTTTGTACAACATTAAAAAGGGCTCCGTAAATTTCATTAGGATGGTCGTGTTCTATCAACGATGGTGTAATTCTATTTTTAAACTTTTTACAACGACTAGCTGTATAAGGCCTGCATTCAAGTTTATGCGGTTTTATACCTATGTAATGTCATGGGGAAGCCAGCTAATAAACCACAGTGGTCACTTAACACTAATTTATTTTTGGCATCACAATTACTAAATATATTATCAAGACAAGTTGACGAAGATGCCGTTATCCTAGTTGGTTCAAAAAACAAGTTTTTCAAATTATACGACCTAAACAGATTGAGAAGTCTAATACTTAATAGAATAACATCTAAAATATTAATATTAAAATCGCCACATAAAATTATACTCTTATTACTTGATTTTAACCTATTGAGAGAATATGTACTGGAGGACCGATTCAAAACGAATAAAATCACCAGATGGGGGTCGATAAACGCAGATTATAACGAATTGCTCTAGTTCAACACAAGACAACTCAGTAGTGCGGTCGATAGAAAGATTAACTAAATCTAAACGTTGTTTACATTTCAACTTGTTTGAAACAAGAACTAAAGAACCACCGCGAAAAGCATCGACGGTACACTACATTTACCCTTGTCACTTTGTATATAAACGACATAATTTGTTATAATTATAGTAACAAGTTAATATTTTCATTCAACTATAGCACTCATGTTAACCAATATCTCACATGTATGCTAAAAGATTAGCAATTTGTCTCCTACATCTAGGTGGCAAATACATTGTATAATTTGTCAGTTTGTAGTCAGTAGTAAATATGATTACAATCAAAATATAAAATAGTGTCACTAACGGCAAGTCCTATTATAAATTAACATATTTAAATTAAAAATGTGCCTATTTTGCTCATCAGACAAATATTGAGAATAAGGCAAGGCACCGAAAATAAATTTACAATATTATTAGTCTCATTGAGATGTAACATCAAATGGACACGTTCAATTATGTCCTTTTTTCTTACATTGTAAGGATATTACGGTTTTCCTTGCCGTTTAAGAGATAATTAGCTTTTTCATACTAGCTTAATAAAAAAATCGTAAAGAAATTATAACTCCTTCGTTTTCGAGCCGAATTAACTCGGGTGTCATTTTTGAATATAGTAATAACTACACTTGGGAGCAAATAAATCGAGCCACTACCTTTTTTCACGTAAAATGGTAAATATTTTTGGGAATATGGAACGTATCAATTCGAACTATATATCGCCTAAAAGTTAAGTTAATAACCTTAACAATGAGGGTAAATTATTGAATAATAACCTTAGTGAATGATAAATTATTGGCTCTGCAAGAAAAATGGTAATTTTGATAGAAAATTTAGTAGGGCTAAAACAGTCCATAAAAACAATAAAAAACAAAATTATTGCAAAAAAAATATTCTTAATACCTGGTGTTACCCCCCCGTGCCCTGATGCATTCTTGTAGCCTATTAGTCATCGATCTGATCAGAGTTACGATGACATATTGTGGTATGTTCTCCCACTCTTCAAGCACAGCGACTTTAAGCTCGGGAATGGATGAAACAGCGGGAACCCTGGCTCGGACTCTCCGTTTTAGCTCTTCCCATAGGTGTTTGATCGGGTTCAAATCGGGACTTCGTGCTGGCCATACCATTTGTTGAATCCCGATCGCAGACAAGTATTCCGTAACGATCTGCGCGGTATGAGGTCTCGCGTTGTCATGCATAAACAAGAAATTTTCTCAGACAAAACCAGCATACGGCATTACGTGGTCTTCAAGAATGTCAGTTATGTATCGGTCAGCTGTTAATCCACGTCTACCACTGCCATCGTTGGCGGGGTCGACGAAGACAAGTTCCGTTTTTCCGTCTAGAGAAATTCCTCCCCACACCATACAAGAACCACCACCAAAACTCACAGTTTCTCGAATGCAACATTGGGCAAATCTTTCACCAGGACGTCTATACACTCGGTTTCTCCCGTCATTGCTAAAAAGACAGATTCTTGACTCGTCAGAAAACAAAACTGACCTCCAGTCTTCTAACGTCCAATTAATGTGTTCTCGAGCAAACTCCAAGCGAGATCGGCGATGAGCTACAGTCAATTTTGGGCCAGTTGCTGGTTTGTGTGATGTTAAATTTCGTTCCTTTAGTCTTCGTCTCACTGTCCACCTACTGATTGCGACACCTCGAACGTCACGTAACGCTTGCTGTAGCTGAACAGCATTAAGTCCACGGTCGCGCAACGAATTGGTTGCAATAAAGCGGTCGTCACGTTCTGTTGTTGCCCGTGGTCGGCCAGTTCAAGGTCGCCGAACAAAAGCACCAGTCTCCAGAAACCTGCGGTATACCCGCTGTACCTTTGAACGACTCAAATGAAGTCTGCGTGCCACTTCACGTTCTCCGTGTCCAACCTCAAGTAAAGCTACAACTTGGGCAGCTTCCGTCGGTGTAGTATCCATTTTATCAGGTTATTTTGATTACACAGACACAGATAAAGACAACAATAACAAGTAATATGGGTATGATTAACAAAAACCTCAAATTTAATCTTTTCTTAACAGAGTACAATAAAAATGTCATAAGCAAATTAAATGCGATAATTTTATTCTACCCTTTAAACTTTAATTAAAATGAAATTTTGACAACTAACTACCCTCATTGTAAAGGTTATTAAATACCCTTTTAGGCGATATATGTTTCGAATCGATGCGTTCCATAATACCAAAAATAATAACCATAATGCGTGAAAAAGGAAGTGGCTCGATTTATTTGCTCCCAAGTGTAATAGAAACGATATCCGCCAAAAAATCCGGCACTTGCAAATTGAAATCTCTAAGTCTATGAAAGCAGATTTTCACCGTGCAGCGTGCGTCTTGTGCTAAGTTAATATACGACGTGCACCAAACCCCATACACACGCAACTCCACAAGCGCATAAACACACGCGTTGAATGTGCGGCGCGGGCTCGCAACTCAATCGCTGACATGAGCTGCCTGCAGTGTTTTAACAACACAATGCCGCTCACATTCACATAACGGCCTTTAGTCTGGAGCGCGACCAGCTCGACCTAAAAGCGTCTGCAGTTGGGGGTCTACATCCGCAGCAGGGAGCGCCTTAAGCCGGCACCTCTGGCACTGGTCGTCTCTGCGGCTCTGCGGCTCGAGGCTGCGGTTCGCGTAGACTCTGAACGGTGTCACACAGTTACAATACCGTTCACACACGCATGACGATCTGGACGGGCGGGGAGTGCGGGGACCAACCACCTACTCTGAAGGCGCGTCGAGTCGACAGGAGTGTCGCAGGTCGTCGCCTCCGGGCCTCCCCTAGGTAACTCACCTGGCGGTGACGACCGCCGAGATATCGTGAAGAAAGCGGCGCTTTATTATAAGCGTCGCGGCGCTCCTACAGAAACAAACAGAATCCACACACACAGGCGCACGTAGCTCGCAAACACTATGAGGGGCCCGTATTTACGGGCCACCCTGTAGCATCCACGGCTGAGAGGCATAGCCCTGGCACCGCACGCAACGCCCCCTTACGGGGGCGCCGCGATATAGATACAAGGTCGGGACATTCTATTCTTGACGAGAGAGTCTGATGCACGTGTTGCATTGTGGTAAAATCTTTTAATTAAAAATTATTATAATTAATTAAGCCATAGTTATAATGAATTAATTTAGTTTGTCAATCAAATAAAATTGATTAAGTAAGTATTAAGTAAACTACCTACTTTCTACTATAAAATGTCCAATCCTGATGATATTCCTAAATATTATTATTATTATTGTGAATATGAGAACTGGGTCTGCTTTTTTGTTTTATTTCTCAGTTAGTTTTAATCATGATCTGGCAGTTTGAGTAATTTATGCAGCCGACCTAAGTGTCTTCTTTGGTATGGTTTGTTGAATTGTTCTGAGTTGAGCTGCATAATAAAACAGAAACGTGAACCTTACCTAGATTGTTAAATACAATTGATGTGTAAGTGGTTGCACATTACATTTGTACAACCTTACACACTTACACATCAATACCTACATATAGAAATAAAATCAGTTATTGTTTAATATTGTTAAGATAAGATCATATTTTTTTTTGTTTTATGTTCAACAAGAATCAAATAATTATGAAATCAGATATTATTGACACACACATGGTGAAAAGAAATAACAACTATTTATTTTTTCCATAACAAATATAATGTTTATTTGTGATGTGTTTATGACCTGTATTGTCACCCATGTTATATAAAATAAATATATATATATCTTTATATTTACAAACACATTTTGCCAAAGTCAAGTTATTTGAAGATTACATGGATGCAAGCAAAGTTATCCTTAATTCTATTAACTTAATGGAAGTCAGTTATTAGCAACAGCAAGCATTTGGAAGGACTGCTGCTTTGCTACTCCTCACACAGCTGTGTGAGGTGGCAGGTGTTTGTATCTAACATTCATGTTAGATACAAACACTATATTGTATGAGTTTTGGACTGGATTCTGACATCTCTACTGATACAGACAGTATCATAGAATACATAAACATAATTCAATCATCAGTTAAGTTCAGAAACACTTATACTTACACAAATATGAGAAACACTTACAGTCAAATATTCAGAGTAGACGGGTGTTTAGGAACGGCTACATCATGTCACTGAACAAGCTAAACACCCCAAAACTCGGAACTTGCAGCCGTACACATAGTGCCGTACACATAGTGACAATGAAAGTGTACATATTATTAATTTAGTACATTCAACAAAGTATAACTTTATATACAAGTACAAGAGCTTGTTCTAGATTGTATTCTGCATGATAAAACACAGTTTCAACACAAACACAACCTGTAATTATTCTTCAAGCCCCAATGAATGCACCATTATCCTGAAAGGCACTGAAGGCAGGCAGGTCCTTGTGCTACCTCCGGTTGTTGCCACGCTGGTGTCCACGGCCGCGCACGTATGTCTTGTGAGCGTGCTTGCCGGAGTGGTCTTGCGCGGGCGGCGCGAAGCGGTCGGGCTTGGCGCTATGGGGCGGCGCGGGCGCGGGCGGCGCCTGCAGCGTGCGTAGCGGTGCGTGCGCCCCGTTGGAGCGCTCCGGCGCAGGCGGAGCGGCGCCGGCGGCAGGCGGCGGCGGCGCGGGCTGCGGCTCGCTCATATTCACCTGCTCGTTGAACAGCATACAGAACTCACCCACTTTCTGTATGTCACCGGACTTGCCGGAGTAGAGCGTTAGCGCTGCGCGCCATAGAGACGCGTAGCCGCGCGTGAGACGCACGATGTCGCCGGGCTGCAGCAGCGCGCCGGGTTCGTCCCACACGGACAGGTTCACCGAAGCCGTGGCGTCTGCCACGCGCAGGGTACGCACCTCCCGAGCCTCCTTCGTCAGCGTCGGTGGACCCACCTCAAGCACGATGAACTCTGCATTTATGTTTTTCAAGCCGGGTTTCAGATCCTTTATTTGCACGTACTGTATGATACTCATTGCAGTTTTTTTTTAATTTGTTTACTTGTCTAAATTGAAAAAGACCTGTAAAATATTGTTTAATTGTTTTAGTTTTTATAGAATGTATTGCAATTTTGCATATATTTGACACATTAAACAGTTTGACACTGACAAGACGGGCGACACAAAGGCTGCATTCCGAATTGGGATGTAATCGATTTGAGCGGGCTTACGTCCGTACCGAATTAGCGTGAGCGCGATAACGATGTCCCATGAATCGTCATAGATGACGTCATGACCTGCGCCATCTTCCGATAACGCCGACCATGCCCTTTAATAAAATCACTGTGAGCGAACTGTTGACAGCTCTCAGCTGTCATAATCGTGAAATCTAAATCGGAACGCAAATTATTGAGCTGTCAGCGATTATTGTCGAACTCGGAATGCAGCCAAACAAGGTCGCATTCCGAATTGGGATGTAATCGATTTGAGTGGGCTTACGTCCGTACCGAATTAGCGTGAACGCGATAACGATGTTGTGTGAATCGTCATAGATGACGTCATGACATGCGCCATCATGCGATAACGCCGACCATGCCTTAAAGAAGATATTTCTACAACTCAACTCACAAGTGACATTTAATTATAGATTATTTTATTTTTTCACATAAACTTACAACAAATGAATTTAAACCGGGTCGGCTTTAGTATCGTTTGGCAGGAGTTCGGGGGTAAAAAAGGTTAAAGATGGTAGGATGGATGGCTCAAATGTCTCGCTGGTGGTGGCGTGTGTTGAGTTCGCTTCAAAATTTTAATTTCGTGTGAGGACTTAGTGGGTAATATTTTTATATATTTTGTCTATCTCAGTTATTTATTTTAATTTTTATATCTGGCAGTTTGAGTACATAAAGCGGCCTACCCAAATGTCTTTTCTTTGGTATTGTTCGTCGAATCGTTGAGCTCCTTATGTTTTGAGTTGAGCTGCACGATTAATGAAAAATGCGTGCACTGACTGGACAGGCCCACTCAAACCTGTATGGTTCTTTCCTCAAAGGACCATTTCAGACACCTACCTACATGGTCCTCATAATATGATCTGTAAAATAAACAATGACATGAATATGTCGGCGTCACCGTTAGTGGTAGGTACAGCGGGCCGAGTTACGCTGTGCAAAGCGGGACGTTCGCCTCCCCACTCTCCCCACTTCTCAAGCAACTTAATGTAAGCTAGTGCGCAGCGAAGAGGGGGGGTCCCTCCCGACCCTTGCTCGAGCCAGCCCGCGCCGCTGAGCCTGTAGCTTTAAATTCGTCCATAAATAATACCAATCCTGATCCAGCTAGTCATTTGCTGCCCTATTCCAGCGACGCCCTAAGCCGAGGTTCGTACCCCACAGGGGGTGCCCTTAGCGTTGTCGCTTAGTTTTAGTTAGTATATAAGTTTAAGTCCTGGCTGGAGGCCTTAATTTATTAGGGAATCCACAGGCAAGTCCGCTTAAGCAGACGACAACCGCATAGGTTGACCTGCGAGATGCCAAACAAACAAACAAACAAAACAGCGAAGAGGGGGATGGATTTGGCTTGTGGTCGTCACGCAAGCTTGTCCTACGGAGTACTTTTCCGTCAGTTTGTTCCGCGCGGACCGCCTTTTTTTTTTTTTTCCGCCTACCCGGTATTTAGTACCGACGCGGTCGCGGAGGCCACACTCCCGTGATGCCGAAACCCGGCACGCGCGGCTCGTTGGGCCGCGATGCCGGGTCACCGGAGTCCGCCGGCCGGTTCCATAAAAGAAAAGAAGAAGAAGCCACCACCACCAACAAAGGAAGAAAGAAGAGGAGGGGGTTCGAGCGCCGCTGCTGCCGCCGGCCCACCGACGTCATCGGCGCCTGCGCGCGCTGCACCCACGCCGTCGTCGAGCCGCCCGCACGCGGTAGCGATCCGCCCCGCCGCGTTCCGCCCGGTGCCCATCCAGGCCCCGGGGCCTGCCGCGAACCCAAACCGCGAAACACAAGCGCGCGCCGCAGCTCCGCCCGCGCGCGCCGCAGCACCGCCCGCGCGCGTGTCCGCTTCCGAGCGCTCCGCCGCACACGCCGCGCCGCACACGCCGCGCCGCACGACTCCGCCGCACTGCTCGCACACCTGAGCACGCCATCCGAGCGCGCACGCGCACCCGTCGCGCACACCATCGCGCCGCCGCGCTTCGCTTCTCCGCCAGCGCCGCCATCGAGTGGCGAGAAGATAAACCAAGCGGGGCCAGCTCCGAGCACCACCACACCCGGTCCCCGCCGCCCGCTGGCGGGATCGGCGACAGCTGGACAGGAGCGGTCAGAAAGAATACGACCAGCAGAAATAAGGTCAGTACACAGTGACGCCACCATTGCGCCCGCCTCGCCGGCGCCCCCCCGTGCCTCAGCATATGACTCGCCCGCGGTTATGTCGCCATGTTCGTCCAACGGGTCAAACATGTCGCTGGCTCCCGTGGGCTCGACCGATTCCTGCCGGGTAGACGTTACAGGGAAGCGACCTCGCGACCCGGATACCGGCCCTCAGGGTCCAGGGCTGACGTCACCTTGATGTCGCCGGCGTCACCAACGCCCCCACAGGCCTCTGGCCATGGGTCACGGCCCGATCCCAGAGGCCAGCGGCAACGAAGACGCAGAAGCTCCAGCGAAACCGCAGTGGTGGAGGGGAAGCGGCTCTGCTCTGACCCGCCGCGGCCACCGCGCGAAAGCGCGCCGCGGGGTCCGGGCATGCCAGCGCCGCTTACCTTTGCCGACGCGGCACGCCGCTCACCCCCGCCACCTGCGTCTCCATCGCCGTCACCAACCGCGGGGCGCAGGCAAACCCCCGCCCCCGCTATCGATACCGCCGCCCCCGCTGCCCATCCCGGCGCCGCAGCGACAATAACGCGGCAGCAGCCGGGAAAGAAGAAACCCCGATACCCTCCACTGGTGGTGGAGAGGCTACCCAACTGGGCCACCCACTTCCGGGCAATCAGGGAAAAGCTGGGCCGTCCTCCAAACGCGCGTCCATACGGGGGTGGAGTTCGATTCACCCCAGACAGTGAGGAAGAATACAGGCTGGTCCAACGCTACCTGACCGGCCTGGAGAAAGACAGCGGCGTCTCGTGGTTCGCGTATTCGCTGCCGGCCGATAAAAACATGAAGATCGCCATTCGGGGCCTGCCGGCGGACACAGACCCGAAGGAGGATCTGTAGGTCCTTTAGATTAGTTTTTGGCGGTTTGCCTCATATTTCACGTGTTTTACGTTAAGAATCTTGAATCAAATTAAAAGGGCCTATCAAATGGATAGACAAGATATTTACAAGAAAGTGATCGAAATACTAACATCAGAACGGGTTCTGACTAAAATGATTTGACTGGAACGCACTGATTGAACTTCACACTTGTGTGCTGGGCCTCAAGGGATTGTTCGGGGCTCACTCCATCCTATGCTTAGGGTTTCTGCACAATGTTATACTGTACATTTAGACATCGCGGAGAAGTTGTGTGGAGAAATCGATGGTAGGGAGTATTCTTGTCATTGTTGACTCTTTCACAAAATGAGTCCTTCTCGAGTGCACTTCTTAGTTGGATGCAGCAGGTGCAGATGAAGCACTAAAGGAGGCTCTGTCTTTTCGGTGCGACTTCGCGGATCATTTCGGATCGGGGTGGGTATTGTATTGGCGCAGACAGAGCAATTTTATGGTGAACATGGTATAGAGTTGCACCTTGTTGCTAACGATTCTGGCAGGGTATGTGTTCGGGTAGAGAGAGTCATGAGGACATTGAGGTGCTTACTTGTTATAATCGAAAGTGAATCTGGTGGGACCTGGCGCGGCGAGCTTCTCGAAGTACAGCTAGCGACGGATGGTGCAAGGTCTAGGGTAACACAAACAGAACTTGTGTTTGGGACTCGGGCGCGGTTTTTAAGTGTGGCTTCATATTCTGAGTCTGGGTTTCGGTTAGATTTGGGTGAAATTCGTAAGATAGCATCGGAGAATATTGGGAGAGTTGCTGCGTCACAGTGGGAAAAATGAGACCGTTCTACAGTTGTTAGAGATGGGTAACTAGCCGAAATTTCAATAGCTTAGCTAGCCGGCTATTTGTGGTGGAATAGCCAGCTAGCCAGCCGGCTATTTTGGCTACCTGGCTATTGTATAACGCGAATAGCGAATAGCGCTTGCGGCGGCCGGTTAGCCCGGTAGCCTTGCGACCCGAGTTCGATCCTCGCCAAAGCAACAAGTTTTGATTATTAAAATAATAATTTGATGTTGAATTTCGTTTATTATTTACTTTTTATTTTATTTTATACCCTTTTGAAAAGAAATAACTTTCCCTCATAGGTTAACACAGAAAAAAACCAACAAAAAAATTACACTTTTAATTAAGTGTATTTTTTTTGGTTAAGTAATAACATAACAAATATTTATTTATTTGGTTTAACTTTACATCTGCCGGTAACTAAATAACTAAGCATCGTATTTCGACTATTTAGTAAATTCGCAAACTAAACCAAATTACTAAGAAAAATGCCCTCTCTTTCTCTAAATTATTTTGTGAATATTGTGAGAAAGAGGTGTGCAATGCATATGAAGTTCATTATGGCGTCTCGCACTACTCACTCAGTAGTTCCCGCAGTGATCGCGCACACAGCTATTTCAGCTATCGGCTACTGGCTACTCTGGCTAGTCCTACTAGCCGCGCAACCGGCTACCGGGACGGCTAGCGGCTGCAAAACGTTGTGGTTATATTATACTCTGTGGAGGCTACCCGCTGTGCCATAAACTTGTCAGATATTCTAGCTAGCCAGTAACCAATAGCTAGCTATCGTATGGACGGATATCGTAGCCGTGGCTATTTTGTGAATAGCCGCTAGTTGGCTATTTATTAGAATAGCTACCCATCGCTAACAGTTGTTATTCCTACTTCATTGAATGTGACAGGGGGGCGTTCGATTGGGCTTCGCAGGGCGTACAGACTTCCCTTTGTTGTGTGTCTAATAGAGAATGCAAATATGGTCGTAAGCATTTTCGTGCAATGCCCGGGGGAAGTGAGGGCTTGGGTTGGCTACCACTTTGACTGGTAGCTTGAAGGAGGCCGAGGTGGCGGCAGTCCGGCAGGCGCGATTGACGAATGGAGTGGGCGTCAGCGGGTGGTTTTAGTGATGCTTTGTCTATTTGTAGTTCACGGACGTTATCCGCCAGCTCTGGAAACCTCTCGGCCTCGAAGAGTGAAGAAACGTAATTAAACGTAACATTGGTACTAATCTGTGAGATAAAGTAAGGGTCCGACTCATGCGGGTTGACGTCCTATGGTGTGTGTTATTGGGTAGTCTAAAGAACTGGCTTATGCAGGCCGATGTTCTGGGTCATATTATAAAGTGATCGTCTAGTCTGAGAGGCTATGAGATCAATGGAGATATGTGTGGTACTAGTGAGTGATCGGAGAGACGCTGATTGGCTGCCTGGTCCATGTTATCTGGAGAGATAACTAGCTCAAGGGAGGCCTATTTAAGTTGTCCGGCTCAGCTCCTAAAGGTTGATTTTGTGGGTTATAAAACGTTGTAATGTATGTCACCGATGGACGAGTTATTCTTGTTACAGAAAAATGGGCCCGCAGTGACTTTAAGGGGATGGAGACGCACAAGGACGTGGGAATGTCAGTCTGGCCGTGACGGCGCTTCAATACTTAAATTAGTGTTATTTAGTTTTCATAGATGTCGTTTGTTAGTTTAGAGTGTTATGTGTGTGTGAACATGAATTATGTGTCTGCTACGACACATTCAATGACATGACACTCTGACACAACACAGAACGCTTATGCACCTTGGAGTAACATTTTGCTGGCTGTATGACATGAGACTCGGTCGGCATCGCATAGGCGTGCTACGCATTCGGTGGAGTGTCTAAGTCAAGTCTATTCTTAAGATTAAATAGTTTTTTTTCTGTTAAAGGCTCTAAAGTAAATGACTTTGGTGGTAGTGAAACTACCAATGTGTGGATTGTTGAGACAAGTATTTTAATACATTTGATTAAATTATCTACTGGGACCATTTTAGTCCGGAATAACAAGAGACAAAAAAAAAGACTAATAAGAGACTAAAAAAAAGAGACAAAAAAAGAGACAAAAGAGTGACAAAAAGAGACCAAAAAAAGAACAAAAAAAAGAGAGAAAAGAAAAAATTGTATAAACTGGAGTGATCTTGTAGGGTCATTCATGACCGGACCAAGCAGTAACAATCCTGAAGGGTTTGTTATAACCGGACCAGGAGATTATAACTCTGTAGGGTCGTCAGACCGGACCAGGAGGTTATAATTCTGAAGGGTCATTTGACCGGCCCAGGCGGTTATAATTCTGAAGGGTCGCTGGACCGGGCCAGAAGATTATAACTCTGAAGGGGTAAACCGGACCAGATTGCTAAAGTTCTGAAGGCTCAATAACGAGCGGTCCAGAATTAGTAGTAAACTCTGTAGGGCTGAACCGGACCAGATTACTAGTATAAGTCCTGAAGGCTCAATATTGAGCGGTCCAGAGTTGGTTGCACAGTCATTTTTTGCTCATCGAGATTGCTAGTCAGGATGAACGAACATTAATAATAACGTTAAGTCTATTTAGACAATGCTTGATGAGTCTACGCGTACGAGGACGTCCGCACGTCAGTATGGCCGTGTCGGCGTTACCGTTAGTGGTAGGTACAGCGGGCCGAGTTACGCTGTGCAAAGCGGGACGTTCGCCTCCCCACTCTCCCCACTTCTCAAGCAACTTAATGTAAGCTAGTGCGCAGCGAAGAGGGGGATCATTCTTGTGGCAGGCTCGGCCCGGTGCGCCTGCTGTAGCGCCTAGAGCTATTATCGCGATCTATTTAATTAATTAACAAGCTGTCGGAATAAAAGAGTTGGTTACTGCTATATCTCATACTTTCATTTAATATGTCGGACCTCTGCCTTCAGGTTATTTCATGGTGATTATTTTATAAGAAATTGTGAGTGAAATAAAGTGATTGTGCTGTAACTAGTATCTCTATTTTCTTCGCCCGACAATCCACGCCTACTTACAAAGTGCAAGTGTAATATCGCTGATGAGGGCCTATCCCGATAAATGTTTACTTACCTAGGTATTATTTTATTGTTATTATTGTGAATGTGACTATGTGGGTTATTGTTTATTTTTATTTTATTATCTCAGTTTTAATCGTAATCTTGGTCTGGCGGTTTGAGTAATTATGCGGCCTACCCAATGTCCTTTCTTTGGTATTGTTCGTCGAATCGTTGAGCTCCTTATGTTTTGAGTTGAGCTGTACGATTACTGACAAATGCGTGCACTGACTGGACAGGTCCACTCAATCTGTGTGGTTCTTTCCTCAAAAGACCATTTCAGACATCAATCCACATGGTCTTAACATGATCTGACCAAGATTATGTCTGGACTTTATTAAAAGAGACTGTGACCTCTGAGTTTGTGTCGGCCTTTCTTCTCAGAGTAGTCAGACAGGAAACGCCGACCTCATCTAGTGAAAAAAAAAAATGTTTCACGTGTAACAGTGTTTGTACAAACCCACTTACAGAAATAAAAGTTATTTATCATTTATCAAATGGTTGAGCTGAATGATCTCTTGGCTGCCACGGATTTTTTATATTATTTAATTCCGATTTTTTGTATTGTTTCTTTTTATGTTTTTCATTACGGACGCCATCAATGTGCACGTCTTTCTACATCGTTCTCACATGTATAATCTCAACAAGACTGATGTAACAAACTTTCTGTAACCATATTATTAGAAAGAGTGTCCATAGAGTTTCTTGCCCGTTCTTCTCCATAGGTACCTACAGCCCGCGCCAAACTTTATGACCGCCTTGAATAAAGTCGCGAGTCCGAACTTGCGCAGGGTACAGTCGAGTGGACAATACGTAATCAACCAAACAATTTTCGTTTTCTAACATTCTAAAAACTTATTATAATAAGTCTATTTATTTTTATTTGGTGATTATAAAGTTCGTGTTTATTTCCTAGGTTATTTCACTTTATTTAATATATAGTGTATGTGTTATATAAAAACTATATTCACAATGGGGCCACACCTTCCATAAAAACATCTCCCTTACTAGTGGATGGTTCCGCATCCGAATCACTCTCTTCACAAAAAATATCCGAATCTTCTTCATCTGATTCATTTTCGGTCACGTGTTTTTTTTTTCTTTTAGGTGATCTATGATTACATCACTTTTCTTAAATTCTTCCTCAATATTCATAACTTTCATAACTTTGTCGCATAGAGTGCAGTCCACTCCTGTTCACCCATGCTATTTACTTTTTCTTCCACTGGTTTCATAATATTAGTTACATTATTTGTGGCATTATTTTTCTCCACCTTTTAACCTTTTATGGATGCCCAAGCCATTTCTATGGGGTTCAAGTCGGGATGGTAAGTTTTCTTTAATAGTAATTAATTCATACAGATCTGCAGCCTAATTGCGAAACACATTTTCGTAAACGATTACGATTTTTCTGTTTGATTTTGACAGTTCAAAAACATTCATTGCGTTATTTACATTTTTGAGCAGAATTTTTATCGAACCTATGAAGCAATAGATAAGCAATCTGTATGAAAACGGGAATCGGGGCACCCCGACTCCACATAGTATTTTGGCTCCTACCCCTAGAGTCTTTATAAAAATCCGGAGGCGCGAAGGAAGGGCAGTCCCCGCCCGCTGAAACAAAGCATAGGCACCCGTGTGAGGCTGGACCAGTAAGTCGAAGCTGCGCAGGCGAGCATGGGTGCTTATCCTTTGTTACGTAAGGGCGAAGGGGTTGCATTTCCCGCAGCGCCAGAGACGTTGCAGAAGCGACATTAAAGTGTTTTCAGGTTAGGTTACAATAATTAGTTTTTCTCAAGAACGGTGCGTTACCTTTTCATGGGACTGGTACCAGGGGGGAGGGAGCACCCCCCCCCTCTACCCCCACCCCCACCCCAACCTCCTCCTGCCAAACGATACTAAATTTCAACCATAAAACAAAAGGAACACCTAGGCGTTGAAGTACTCGTCCGCATCGCTGTCATCCGGAAATGTGCCCAGAAGACTGGCAGCATTGCCACGCTGAATGGCAATACTAATTCTTTGGCCAAAGAACTATCCAGCTAATCACGTGAAGTGTCGACTAGTCGGTGAGAAATTTGTTTAAAAAGGAGACGCGCACTCGAGTCCCATGCCTGAGCGTTTCAACCCCAAGCGGCTCAAAACTGTAGTTACCCATAAGGTTACATTTGTGCCGCTTGAGAGTCTCAGCAGCCGCAGCAGCAGTGCCAGCACAGCCCACCGTGCTAGGAAAATGAGATGTAGCAAGGGTATCGACACAGGGCGTCCCACACCAGATGCCTACCCACCTTTTAAGGCAACATCGTCATACCGTCTGGTCTCTTACCATTGTCACTTACCAAGCCGTTTGGTTCTAAAACCGCCGGCGGTGACAAGGGCTCGACGAATAATATCGATGATGCTGGCGTGACGTGCTATGCGACCTGTGCTCCTGTAGCAGGACAGGTCATGGTGCCCGATACCGTCGACAGCTTCACCGCAAACACGGTAATATAAAATCGACCAGTGAGGAAGATAAAATATTCCTGGTTAATTTATCAGTACTGTGGATAAGATGGCACGGTAATATAAGATCGAAGTTAGTGTGTTTCTAACAATTTGGTCTACTTTTTCTAAAAGTTGTGATGTTTCCATAAATGGGAGGAGATAAAGAGAGTTTCTTTCCGTAATTTAGATATTTGGTGCTATGGTAGTCTGTCTGTAAGTGGTTTCGGGAACATAAATTTCACATTTGGAAAGGTTAATTAGGTCTAGGCCAATAGAACTGATTTTTTCTTTAGAAAAGTTAAATCTTTTAAGACTGTGTCTACATCACCTAGGGTTCTGTCATCCAAACACCATACGTTAAAATACCACCAGCTTGTCAGAAGGATTATGAGATGGTTACTGAACAATCATTCCTCTGCGATATAGATGAGAATAGTGATGAATGGGTGTTAAAGTTAATGCATGCAACCTGTACTAATATCTGTGTATGCAAACTTCTTTAAAGGGCAATGTGTATCACCATAGATACCCTGTCATGTTGATAATGTCGGTCTTGTCAGAATCTTTTAAATAAAAAGACACCAAAATTTGAGATCGCGTTTTCATCTTACTGATAATGTTTAAATCGAGAATTATCTACTCGTATTAGGTTATGGGCCCCTTTATTTTAACTTAAATATTTGTTGGAAACTAAGCATGGAGCTAAGTAAAATACAGATATGTAAGCTTAATGGAAATAACTGGATACAATGGAAGTACCGCATGTCTGCTCTGTTACGGGGCATGGACGGACTTTTGGACATTGTTCAGGGAAAATCTCAAAAACCGAATAACCCTGTAGCTGAGGGCGGCGACGCTGATGCTGCGTCCGCAGTGGCTTTCACGGAGTATAACAAAAAGTTATCGGAGTATGTTAAGCTGGAAAGTACTGCGTTACTGCTGGTTACGAACAACTTATCAGATGAAATATTAGACAAGGTGATAAGATTCTCTCATCCTAAGGACGTATGGGATGAACTGCATAGACTCTATGACGGTGTCAATGAAGACAGGTTGTATGAAGTATGTATGGAGTTCTTTAAATTTCAAAAGGACACTGCAGATGACATGACTACTCATGTTTCAAAATTGAAAAATATGTGGCACAAACTGAATCAGGAATTATTAAAAGCTGAAGAAAGTAAGCAATTACCAGAAATACTTTTAATCTGCAAGATTTTAGATACACTGCCAGAAAGTTTTTTTCATTTAAGTCGAGTTGGATGTTGATGTCCAAGAAAGACAGAACTGTTGAGAATATTACCAGCCAACTTTGTGCGCATGAAAGAGCGATGATAGGAAGCAAGGAAGGCACGTCTAGTAAAGCGCTTCTCACAAAGACAAGTATGAAAGGTGTCGGGAAACAGAAGAAACAGACATCAGGGAATAAAAAAGTTACCAAGTTCAGATGTCATATCTGTAAAGAGGTTGGTCACTTCAGGAAATTTTGTCCAAATAAAACTGCTAAGGAAGATAGAAGGAATAATAGTGACAGTACCAACATGATGGCACTACTGAATCTTACTGAATGCATCCAAGATCGTGAAATGTGGTTTGTTGATAACGGAGCTACACACCATGTTACGATGAGAAGGGATTTATTTGAAAATTTCGAGAATTTCAGCAAACCTCACACGGTTACAACGGCTGACGGAAATGTAATAGAAGCCTTAGGAAAAGGTACAATAAGAAGTAACCCTAATGTTGGAAAAGAGTTTCTCCTCACTGATGTTTGGCTAGTTCCTAGTATTAGCAAGAATCTTTTTTCAGTGCTAGCGACACAGGACAAGAATACCAACAGTCTGTTTGAGTCACAAGTAACTACATGCTCTATTAAGGTAAATGGAATAGTCGCCGTGACAGGAACCAGGAAAAGATATGGTGGGCTATATAAGCTGAACTGTGAAGCAATTAAACCGAAGGTAGCCGCATCAATTAATGCGGTAGATGCCATGCAGCTTTACCATGAACGCATGGGCCACCAAGATAAAAGGCATGTGAAAAGTCTTATAGAACGAGAGTTGAACATAAAGGTAAAGGATAATGGCATATTGTGCGAAGGTTGTATTTTCGGAAAAGCACACAGACAGAAGTTTGGTAATAGAGACAAAGCTAAAATGCCTGGATAACGCATACATTCGGATGTTTGCGGTCCTTTCCCGTCTTCATTCTCGAAGTTCAGATATTTCGTCCTTTTTAAAGATGAACACACTCGATTTCGCAACGTATACTTCATGAAGACAAAATCTGAAGTACCAGAAAAGCTGAAGCAAATGCTGGCAGAAGCTAGAGTAGCAGGACACACGATCAAAGAGTTCCTTAGCGATACCGGTGGAGAGTTCGATAATGAACTAGTTCGGAAAGAATTATCGAAATACGGTATACTCCAAAGACTAATAATGCTGTATACGCCCGAACAAAATGGGTGTAGCGAAAGAGAAAACCGTACGATCGTAGAGTCAGCTAGAACAATGATGCATGCACATGAAGAGTTGCCTCAACAGTTGTGGGCGGAGTTGGTACAGACAGCTGTTTATGTTTTAAACAGAACAGGACCATCTTCCGTGGAACACAAGACTCCGTTTGAGCTTTGGTTTAGACAGAAACCGCGAATAAAGCAACTGAGAATTATTGGTTCGGTTTGCTATGCACATATTCCTAAGCAAAAAAGAAAAAAATTGCATAAGAAAGCTACGAGATGCGTACTGGTTGGATACGATAATTATGACGGTTATAGACTATGAACATGGAATCCAATTACATAGTCAGGTCAAGGGATATCATTTTTGATGAAAAACCATTGGAAACGAAATATCAAGAGCCAGATGAAGAAGTCACAGAAATGGAAATTTCAGTTCAGGTACGAAAGGAGTATGACGAAGTAGTGACACCAGCTACGGTCAGTAATCAAGTCGTAACGATCGATAACGAAATGAATAGTCAATTGGATAGTCATACACCTGTTATCGAAGAAGACAATTACGATGATGCTGTATCGACTCATGAAGAATCAATTGAACCAAGGGGAGAAAATGACGATGTTGATAATGATGATTTGGAGCAGATGATTGGAAATGATGATGTTAATGAAGATGAACACAATCTTGATGAACTGATTAACACACAGAGTGATCGAGTACTGCGAGATCGATCATTGATCAGACGTCCGGCCAGGTTCAATGATTATGTCATGGTCACAAACTTCTTCGAACCAACATGTTACAAAGACGCAGTATCCTGTAACGAAAGTGAACTTTGGAAGAAAGCAATGGATAGCGAGATAAATTCTCTTAATGAGAATGAAACATGGGCTCTAGAAAAGTTACCTAAAAATAGAAAAGCAATACCGTGTAAATGGGTTTTTCGCGTGAAGCTGAATGCTGATGGAACAGTCGACAAATACAAAGCAAGACTAGTTGCTAAGGGTTTTCGCCAGAAGAAAGGAGAGGACTATGATCAGACTTTCAGTCCTGTTGCGAAAATGACCACTGTTCGAACTGTGATTAGCATTGCAGCAAGCGAAGGAATGAAGATGTGTCAATTTGATGTGTCAACGGCATTTTTATATGGTACACTCTCGGAAGAAGAAATTTACGTTAAGCAACCCAAAGGCTATGATGATGGTTCAGGAAGGGTTTGCTTACTGAAGAAAAGTCTCTATGGGTTAAAGCAAGCCCCGAGATGTTGGAATCAGAAAATTCTTAATTTCTTCAAGGAAGTGGGCTTTAATATCAATGAAGCTGATACCTGTTTATTTTTAAGAGAGAAAGACCACCGAAAACTGATTGTGGTTCTCTACGTTGATGATGGGCTTATAGCTGGAACAGATCAAGAACTTATTGATGAATTTCTTGAAGAGCTGAAAGAAAAGTTCGAATACAACCAAACCAGCTACATATTTTCTAGGTATAGAGATTTCAACCAGAGAAGGTCTTGGAGTAGTAATACATCAAACATCTTACGTTAAGAAAGTTTTGAACAGGTTTGGAATGCAGGACTGCAAACCAGTGACTACACCAATAACAAAGGAGAATATAGACTCACAAAACAAGAACGATGAGTACATTCTGAAAAACTACAGGCAAGTAGTTGGAGCACTTGCATATGTAATGGTCGGAACAAGGCCTGATATTGCATACGCAGTCAGTGTAGTGTCAAGGAGTCTGGAGAAACCAACTCAAGCTGATTGTGTCCGAGTAAAACGTATAATGAGATACCTACAGTACACAGTTGATCTCGGCATTATGTATAAAAATAATTATAAAATAGAAATTATAGAGTCATACAGCGATGCCGACCACGCAGGCGATATTGGAACTGGAAGATCGACTTCTGGAGTACTTTGCCTGTATGCCGGAGGACCAGTCTCCTGTATGAGTCAGAGACAGCAAAGTGTCGCTATTTCGACAACGGAAACTGAAGTGATCGCTGCCAGTGAAGCTGCGAGAGAATGTGTATGGTTGACTCGGCTCATAGCAAGTCTCGTACAACTTACACGCCGTTTTGCGTGGATGTGACGCATATTTTCCCCCGATTTGTTCTCTTTGGTGTTTGTGTTCGATCACTGCGTCATGTTTACCGTAAATAAACGTTATTTTCTTCTTCTTTCTTTCTTTCTTTACTTAAGGTTGTTCCTACGTTACAAGTGGATAACGAAGCAGCAATAAAGTTAGCTGAGAATCCAGAGTTTCATCGACGCACCAAACACATCCGTACACGTCACTTCTTCGTAAGAGAGCTTGTGACGAATGGAGAGCTGCTAATAAAGAAAGTAACAAGCGAGCTTCAATTAGCGGATCTTCTCACCAAGCCGTTGCCCAGACCGAGGCTTCGCAAGCTTGTGGATATTATGGGACTACATTGAGAGAAGGTGTTAAAGTTAATGCATGCAACCTGTACTAATATCTGTGTATGCAAACTTCTTTAAAGGGCAATGTGTATCACCATAGATACCCTGTCATGTTGATTACTTGTAATGTCGGTCTTGTCAGAATCTTTTAAATAAAAAGACAACAAAATTTGAGATCACGTTTTCATCTTACTGATAATGTTTAAATCGAAAATTATCTACTCGTATTAATGGGAAGATGCAATAATAAGCGAAATTGAATCTCACCTAAAAAGTAATACTTGGAAAGTTGTAGACAAGAATGAAAAATGTATGGTTATAGCCGACGCAGACTGGGCGGTATGCACTATCGATCGCCGATCATATACCGGTTATATTTTTAAATATGGTGGTGGTCGTATTAGTGAGATAAAGAAGCAGACAGTGGTCGCATTGTCAACAGCTGAAGCTGAATACATTGCAATGACAGAAGATACGATAGAAGCTTTGCATTTAAAACACTTGCTAGAAGATATTGGAGAGCCACAACAAACAGACCTCCTCGTCCTCGTCCTTTCAATAAATGCTTAATAATTTAATAACGGTCAACGCCACCTGCTGCGATGATTTAAAATTAAATTAAATCATGTCTCCAAAGTCAAAGCATTTATTTCAAATAGGCACATTAAAAGCACTTTTGAAGGTCAACATTAACATTAAAATAGAAATTAAAAATTAAAATTGACTCTAGGCGCCCGCCCCTTCCAAAAGGTAGTTTCGTACGGAGAAGAAGGGGCAAGAAACTCCACCGTTACTCTTTTAAAATGTTTTACATTATTTTGTATACATTAGTTATATTTGTCGGCGTGATCTTTGTAAACGACAAGTGCAGCGGGCCCAGTTACGCTGTGCAAAGTGGCACATTCACCTCCCCACTCTCCCCACTACTCAGGCCACTTTATGTAAGCGAGTGCGCAGCGTTTGAAGGGATCATTCTTGTGGCAGGCTCGGCCCGTTGCACCTGCTGTGGCGCCTAGAGCTATTATATCGATCCATTTAGTTAATTAACAAGCTGTTGGAATAAATAAGTTGGTTACTGCTATATTTCGTACTTTCATTTAATATGTCGGACCTCTGCCTTCAGGTCATTTCATGGTGATTATTTAATAAGAAATTGTGAGTGAAATAAAGTGATTGTGCTATAACTAGTGTCTCTATTTTCTTCGTCCGACAATCCACGCCTACTTACAAAGTGCAAGTGTAATATCGCTGATGAGGGCCTATCCCGATATCAGAAGTGGGATTCGAAGGGCAAAAACCTGAAGAAAATAGTGACGACAGTGATGTGTGGACCAACGTCTAATCTATTCAAAATATGGAGTTTTTGCTATCACGACTTCCGGCAACCGCTTAACCGCAAACTTCAAATTTCAGCGCAACTGCGCGACTGATACGGTTTGATCCTGATAATGACAATAGCTTTAATGGCACATCTCGTCGTTGAAGCTCAACGGACCAAAAATCAATTGATTGAAGCAAGTGGCAGTACGAACCTTTGACCGAAGTGAAGAATTCGAATCGAGCACCAGCACCGGAGAGTCGTGATACGAACCGTCTCACCTGTTACGTGTATGGACAACCACATCATCCGGTGAGCTCGTTCCTTTTCTTTTTAATAGATAATGTGCTAGCTCGTTTGTAGCTTTTAGCTTTTTCAAAAAGTTCCCGGGCACTATGCGCTGTGATTTAGTTTACCTTACAGGTATGGGTAAAGAAAACGTTAAATATGCATCGCAGAATACTGAGCCGTGGTGAAGTTCAACACGTCAGTGTCCTTTTTTTGTTTCATGTTGTGCCTGTTAACTCAATTACAGAACCAGTTATTAAAGGTAGAGATCTATTAGATAGTGGTATCCATGTACGTACAGATATTGAAAAAATTACATTATATTCGGGGAAAGAAGTTAACGTTACTGAAGAGATTCATTATTCTTATATAACATTAATACTGACCTACATGGTGAAGGTAAACTCGCATTCGTTCAGATATTGCAAAAGGATTATGATTTATATATGGCAGGTATACCGCTTTGCGTTACGACTGGTGTTTATGACTAAATACATTTATTTCTCATTAACCCCTCTGCTGTAACGCCATTTTTTATGCTTTGGCACCTGTGTACATATCGCGCGCGCCAAAATCGCGCGACTTCCCCGGGTTCACTAAAACTACGATATCTCAGAATATGCGCATCGTAGCTCGACAATCCCTACGTCTATGGAATGGTTATTAACTCAGCTATCTGATTATATAGGGTTTAGTATAGTTTTACCTAGTAATTTATTGATAATAGTAAGTTGAAAGTAGGCTGAGTGACTTTTTCCCAGTTTACCGTACAAAAGTCGTCATATTTAAAAAAATAAAAGCTTTGTTTCCAGCAGTTAATGTTTAATTTACTTATAGACACCATCATATTCAACAATCAATAAAAAAAACAGACCTCTCCGAACACTTTATACAAAGGACTCGCATTACAATAACAAGTCTCAAGTGGCGACCCGAGTCGACGGGCAAAAAATAGGGTATGTTTACACATTCATAACGGGAAGTGCTTGAGTCGAGCGGCCTTTGTGTTTACGTTATTGCTTATCTTGGTTCACAAATATAATACATGTCGGCGTCACCGTTAGCGGTAGGTACAGCGGGCCGAGTTACGCTGTGCAAAGCGGACGTTCGCCTCCCCACTCACCCCACTTCTCGAGCAACTTAATGTAAGCTAGTGCGCAGCGAAGAGGGGGAGCATTCTTGTGGCAGGCTCGGCCCGGTGCGCCTGCCGTAGCGCCTAGAGCTATTATCGCGATCTATTTAATTAATTAACAAGCTGTCGGAATAAAAGAGTTGGTTACTGCTATATGTCATACTTTCATTTAATATTTCGGACCTCTGCCTTCAGGTTATTTCATGGTGATTATTTTATAAGACATTGTGAGTGAAATAAAGTGATTGTGCTGTAACTAGTATCTCTATTTTCTTCGCCCGACAATCCACGCCTACTTACAAAGTGCAAGTGTAATATCGCTGATGAGGGCCTATCCCGATATCAGAATTGGGATTCGAAGGGCAAAAACCTGAAGAAAATAATGACGACAGTGAAGTGTGGGCTAACGTCTAATCTATTCAAAATATGGAGTTTTTGCTATCACGACTTCCGGCAACCACTTAACCGCAAACGTCAAATTTCACCGCAACTGCGCGACTGATACGGTTTGATCCTGATAATGACAATCGCTTCAATGGCACATGCCATCGTTATAGCACAACAGTCCAAAAATCAAGTGATTGAAGCAAGTGGCAGTACGAACCTTTGACCGAAGTGAAGAATTCGAATCGAGCACCAGCACCGAAGAGTCGTGATACGAACCGTCTCACCTGCTACGTGTATGGACAACCATATCATCCGGTGAGCTCGTTCCTTTTCTTTTTAATAGATAATCTGGTAGTTCGTTTGTAGCTTTTAGCTTTGTCAAAAAATCCAGGGTACTATGCGCTGTGATTTAGTTTACCTTACAGGTATACCTGTGTAAAGAAAACGTTAAATATGAATCGCAGAATAACTGAGCCGTGGTGAAATTCAACACGTCAGTGTCCTTTTTGTTTCATGTTGTGCCTGTTAACTCAATTACAGAACCAGTTATTATAGGTAGGGATCTATTAGATAGTAGATCCATGTACGTACCGATATTGCAAAATTACATTATATTTGGGGTAAGAAAGTTAACGTTACTAAAGAGTTTCATTATCATATACCACAACATCAAAACTGACCTACATGGTGAAGATAAACTCGCATTAGTTCAGTGCGAAAGGATAATTGATTCTTTATTGGTGGTATGGTGTTTATGGTTAAAGAAATTTATTTCTCGAAAATAAATTACAAAGATTTCACTTACTTGAGAACGTTTTAAAACTTAAAATATAACTTGGACACACAAACTAAGCAGCTATAGTTTTAATTTATATTAAATCATCTAAGTTGTAATACCATTTCTTTTTGTACGCAAATAACATTATAACTAACACAACTTAAAACTTTTCGATCCACCCGCAAAAGAAATAATTTCCGTAGATAAGGAATGCGATCCCGGTGCCACAATAAAGCAATACAGTAGTAGGGCAAGTCTGTTTAATGGATGTGTTTGATCATTTAGAAAGTGATTTTTTTAAATTTAATCTTGAAAATACCAAACGTTTAGTTCGCATTCTTTACTTCTATAGGTAGCTTATTATATTGTTGCCCTCCCGCAAAAATAATTGTTCTCTCGCCATTGACTGTCCGCACTCGCGGTAGTAAAATGTGATCCTTCCTACTATTGCTGCGATTGTGTACCTGATGTATTTTTGTGTGAATGAACTTACTTAGAATTTTTAAGTATTCTGGTGCAACATGCAGGAAGTTGTTTAATATTCATGAGTTTCGTTTCCCTGTAAATTTTAACTGTAGGTGTAAGGTAATCATAGTGAAATAATAGTTTAATAATTTTATTTTGAGCGATGTGTAGGTCCTTTAGATTAGTTTTTGGCGGTTTGCCCCATATTTCACGTGTTTTACGTTAAGAATCTTGAATCAAATTAAAAGGGCCTATCAAATGGACAGACAAGATATGTACAAGAAAGTGATCGAAATACTAACATCAGAACGGGTTCTGACTAAAATGATTTGACTGGAACGCACTGATTGAACTTCACACTTGTGTGCTGGGCCTCAAGGGATTGCCATCCTATGCTTAGGGTTTCTGCACAATGTTATACTGTACATTTAGACATCGCGGAGAAGTTGTGTGGAGAAATCGATGGTAGGGAGTATTCTTGTCATTGTTGACTCTTTCACTAAATGAGTCCTTCTGGAGTGCACTTCTTAGTTGGATGCAGCAGGTGCAGATGAAGCACTAAAGGAGGCTCTGTCTTTTCGGTGCGACTTCGCGGATCATTTCGGATCGGGGTGGGTATTGTATTGGCGCAGACAGAGCAATTTTATGGTGAACATGGTGTAGAGTTGCACCTTGTTGCTAACGGTTCTGGCAGGGCATGTGTTCGGGTAGAGAGAGTCATGAGGACATTGAGGTGCTTACTTGTTATAATCGAAAGTGAATCTGGTGGGACCTGGCGCGGCGAGCTTCTCGAAGTGCAGCTAGCGACGGATGGTCCAAGGTCTAGGGTAACACAAACAGAACTTGTGTTTGGGACTCGGGCGCGGTTTTTAAGTGTGGCTTCATATTCTGAGTCTGGGTTTCGGTGAGATTTGGGTGAAATTCGTAAGTTAGCATTGGAGAATATTGGGAGAGTTGCTGCGTCACAGTAGGAAAAATGAGACCGTTCTACAGTGGTGATTCCTACTTCATTGTATGTGACCCCCCTCTGGGTTCATTTGGGCTTCGCAGGGAGTAAAGACTTCCCTTTGTTGTGTCTAATAGAGAATGCAAATATGGTCGTAAGCATTTTCGTGCAATGCCCGGGGGAAGTGAGGGCTTGGTGCATTTAGCTACCACTTTGACGGGTAGCTTGAAGGAGGCCGAGGTGGCGGCAGTCCGCGATTGACGAATGGAGTGGGCGTCATCGGGTGGTTTTAGTGATGCTTTGTCTATTTGTAGTTCACGTACGTTATCCGCCAGCTCTGAAAACCTCTCGGCCTCTGAGAGTGAAGAAACGTAATTAAACGTAAAATTGGTACTAATCTGTGAGATAAAGTAAGGGTCCGACTCATGCGGGTTGACATCCTATGGTGTGTGTTATTGGGTAGTCTAAAGAACTGGCTTATGCAGGCCGATATTGTGGGTCATATTATAAAGTGATCGTCTAGTCTGAGAGGCTATGAGATCAATGGAGATATGTGTGGTACTAGTGAGTGATCGGAGAGACGCTGATTGGCTGCCTGGTCCATGTTATCTGGAGAGATAACTAGCTCAAGGGAGGCCTATTTAAGTTGTCCGGCTCAGCTCCTAAAGGTTGATTTTGTGGGTTATAAAACGTTGTAATGTATGTCACCGATGGACGAGCGTACAAAGTAATGTATCTACCAGTTTTATTCTTTTTACAGAAAAATGGGCCCGCGGTGACTTTAAGGGGATGGAGACGCACAAGGAAGTGTGAATGTCAGTCTGGCCGTGACGGCGCTTCAATACTTAAATTAGTGTTATTTAGTTTTCATAGATGTCGTTTGTTAGTTTAGAGTGTTATGTGTGTGTGAACATGAATTATGTGTCTGCTACGACACATTCAATGACATGACACTCAGTGACATTTTGCTGGCTGTATGACATGAGACTCGGTCGGCATCGCACAGGCGTGCTACGCATTCGGTGGAGTGTCTAAGTCAAGTCTATTCTTAAGATTAAAATAGTTTGTTTCTGTTATAGGCTCTAAAGTAAATGACTTTGGTGGTAGTGAAACTACCAATGAACATAGCATGTGTGGATTGTTGAGACAAGTACTTTAATACATTTGATTATATAATCTACAGGGACCATTTTAGTCCGGACTAAAAAAGAGACAAAAAAAAGAGACAAAAAAAAGAGACAAAAAAAAGAGACAAAAAAGAGACAAAAAAAGACAAAAAAAGAGACTAAAAAGGAGACAAAAGAGAGACAAAAAAGAGACAAAAGAGAGACAAAAAGAGAAAAAAAAAGAGCAAAAAAAAAGAGAGAAAAAAAAAACTGTATAAACTGGAGTGATCTTGTAGGGTCATTCATGACCGGACCAAGCAGTGACAATCCTGAAGGGTTTGTTATAACCGGACCAGGAGATTATAACTCTGTAGGGTCGTAAGACCGGACCAGGAGGTTATAATTCTGAAGGGTCATTTGACCGGACCAGGCGGTTATAATTCTGAAGGGTCGCTGGACCGGGCCAGAAGATTATAACTCTGAAGGGGTAAACCGGACCAGATTGCTAAAGTTCTGAAGGCTCAATAACTAGCGGTCCCGAATTAGTAGTAAACTCTGCAGGGCTGAACCGGACCAGATTACTAGTATAAGTCCTGAAGGCTCAATATTGAGCGGTCCAGAGTTGGTTGCACAGTCAGTAGGGATGACCTGGATCTTTTTTGCTCATCGAGATTGCTAGTCAGGATGAACGAACATCAATAATAACGTTATGTCTTTTTAGACAATGCTTGATGAGTCTACGCGTACGAGGACGTCCGCACGTCAGTATGGCCGTGTCGGCGTCACCGTTAGCGGTAGGTACAGCGGGCCGAGTTACGCTGTGCAAAGCGGACGTTCGCCTCCCCACTCACCCCACTTCTCGAGCAACTTAATGTAAGCTAGTGCGCAGCGAAGAGGGGGAGCATTCTTGTGGCAGGCTCGGCCCGGTGCGCCTGCCGTAGCGCCTAGAGCTATTATCGCGATCTATTTAATTAATTAACAAGCTGTCGGAATAAAAGAGTTGGTTACTGCTATATGTCATACTTTCATTTAATATTTCGGACCTCTGCCTTCAGGTTATTTCATGGTGATTATTTTATAAGACATTGTGAGTGAAATAAAGTGATTGTGCTGTAACTAGTATCTCTATTTTCTTCGCCCGACAATCCACGCCTACTTACAAAGTGCAAGTGTAATATCGCTGATGAGGGCCTATCCCGATATACACACAAAGCGTTAGCTCTTAGAAATGTTTTGTTTACAATGAGTGAGTCACAATGCAAGCCCATTAAAAAAGGCGATAAAAAAGACCCTTTCATACTTTGAAACAAAGAGTAATTATTATTGCATTTATGTTAAATCTGACTTTGCGTTCTACACTAGTAGGATATTTACTAATGAAAAAACAAAACAAAAAGGCACGTTGCCTAACAAAAACATTATCAAAATAAACAAATGAAAATCGCAAAACACGCATTTTTTGCACACAAAGTAATAAAAAATCAAAGGACACAGTACAGAAAACAACGTAAAAGGTCAAATCTTAACAACAATGAAACACAAAATGAATATCATGCGATTTTCAAACAGGGGTGGGTTATTTCTATTTAGCTTGAACTTCTTATGTTTTTTTTAAATTTTTTACCTAAAAAAAAAAAAAAAAAAAACGCAAATCACGATTAAGTAAAAAGTTTAAAGTCTCCATGGGCGTAGCGGTGAGAACAGGATGAGCTTCTAGGAGGTCGTCATCTTCCACATCCAGTGGCGTCTCCCAGAAGCTCCTCAGCGCCTTTGGAAGTCCCAGGTACGGCACCACATCGTCGTCATCACTCGAATCGGAGTCTGCTTCGCTTCCTGTGTAATAAACAATAAGTAGGTAAAACATCTGTGGGTTAAAAAAAACATAACATAAAAAAATAAAAAATAAACTTTATCTTCAAGTCGGTCAAAAATATGTTACTGATCATTGTCCGTATTGTCGATACTGTGTAGAATTTAGCAAAAAACATGGCGTCCGTCACGTGACATAACACCGAATGCCTGACCGTACAGCGTACTCCGCGAGGCTCTTTTATTTTTTTCAATGTTTACATTTTTACATTTAAATAATTTCGCAAAAATACATCATATTTCACTATTTAAATGGCTTATACATACGTAGTAACGTATCTAAATCATGTTTAGAAAGACATTTTGTAGTCAATAGTGTATTTTCTACTATTATCGAGTGAAAAAGTACAGCCATGACGCGCGAAATTCCTAACTGTTTTTGATGAATTTAAAAATTCAGTCCTAAATCTCTAACCATTACACAATGCTGCTATTAAAAACTGTTGATTACTTACCCGTCCACGCTGTTTAATCCTTGAAAGGTGTATTAAAGCCTTCATGGTTATTAATTTGGGTGTTGAAAATCCGAGTTTTGGCGCGAAATGAACGCGTCACCGTGGCCGTCATATTTGAAACATTCCGTGTGAAAACTGTCACGAAATGTTTAGCTTGGGTTTTGTATGGCTTGCCTATTCTATTGCCTACACTCTGATACAAGTTAGAGCAAGATAGGTGGCCGGACAGATAAAATATAGCGGTATTATGCCGGGTTGTCACACGCGTACTCTCGGAGTACGCGTACAGATGCGAACATTTTCGCATCGTACTCGCGGAGTACGCTGTACAGCCGAGGGGGAACTTACAAAGATTTCACTTACTTGTGAACATTTTTAAACTTTAAATATAACTTGGACACACAAACTAAGCTGCTAATCTAATTATCATATAAGTAGTAATAACATTTCTTTTCGTACTCAAATAACATTATTAACAAACACAAAACTTAAAACTTTTCGATCCACCCGCAAAATAAATAATTACCGTAGATAAGGAATGCGATCCCGGTGCCACAATAAAGCAATGCAGCAGCAGGGCAAGTCTGTTTATTGGAGTAGTATTTGATCATTTAGATTGTGATTTTCTTAAATTAAATTTTTGAAATACCCAACGAGTTTGCATTCTTTACCTCTTTAGGTAGCTTATTATATTATTGCACCTTGAAAAAATAATTGTTCTCTCGCCATTGACTGTCTGCACTCGCGGTAGTAAAATGTGATCCTTCCTACGACAGCTGCGATTGTGTACCTGATGTATTTTTGTGAAGTGTGACTGTAGGTGCAAGGTAATCATAGTGAAATAATATGTAGTTTAATCATTTTATTTTGAACGATCTGTAGGTCCTTGAGGATAGTTTTTGGCTCGTTGCCCCATATTTCACGTGTTTTACGTTTTGAACCTTGAATCAAATCAAAAAGGGCCTATCAAATGGACAGACATAAGATATTCACAAGAAAGTGATCGAATTACTTACATCAGAACCGGTTCTGACTATAATTATTTGACTGTAACGCACTGATGGAACTAAACACCGAGCTCTGAGGATACGGGGCAATATTGATACAAAGTAAGTTTTTTGTTTCTTATGTCTTGTCTGACTTTAGCCGACGAATAACTGATACAGAATCGCAGTGTTGTTTTTGCAAGTTGGAGACCCTGGCCGACATTGAAGCTGTTGAAGGTTGCCGGCGACGGGCGTATACTGTGTTTACAGATCGTAGCTCCGTCAAGGCATCTAGTTTAGTGATCGGCCTCGTTCCAGGTGCTCACGTGAGGTGGGCCTTTTTGTGGGTTTATGACTTCGATAGAATCCATGGGCCGTGGAGTGGCATAGAGCATGCAGATTTTCTGTCCCCGAAATCGAATTACGGAGTTGGTGCATGGTCACGTCCCATGGTCGGGCAGGAAAAATTGTGTAGTCTGTTAAATTGCATCTGCGTTGGCTTTCATTGGTGGGCCGCCGCGACTCTAGATCCATGATCTCATGGGTGGGCAAAGCAGTTAGGCTGTGGCTCACACTTGCGACGTTCGTGGGTTAGTATAGTGCACGAGAATTGAGCGTAGTAAGTGTGTATTTTGGCTTCCATTAGTTCCGGGGTCACTGACATGGACTTTAATAAGTCGTGTTCACACAGAGGTTGGATTCCTTGGTGCGGATGAAGCCCTTGCTGGGGTTTGTGAGCAATTCTGGTTCCCTGAGATGGCTAGGTGGGTGCGAAAGTAAGTCCTGCATTGTGTACTGGGCCTCAAGGGATTGTTCGGGCTCAATAGGTACGGGGACTCCATCCAATGCTTAGGGTTTCTGCACAATGGCATACTGTACATTTAGACATCGCGGGGAAGTTTAGTGGAGAAATCGATAGCAAGGAGTTTTCTTGTCATTGTTAACTCTTCCACTAAATGCATCCTTTTCGAGTGCACTTCCTAGTTGGATGCAGCTGGTGCAGTTTAAGTTCTAAAGGATGCTGTCTGTCTTTTTGGTGCGACTTCGCGGATCATTTCGGATCGGGGCAGGTATTGTATAGGCGCTGACAGTGCAATGTTATGGTGACCATGGTGTAAACTTGCACCTTGTTGCTACCGGTTCTGGCAGAGCAGGTGTTCTGGTAGAGAGTCATGGGAACATTTGGTGCTTACTCGTTATAATCGAAAGTGAATCGGGTGGGACCTGGCGCGGCAAGCTTCTCGAAGTGCAGCTAGCGACGGATCGTGCAAGGTCTATGGTACACACGAACAGAACTTGTGTTCGGCACTCGGGCGCGGCTTTTAAGTCTGGCGTTTCGGTTAGATTTGGTTGAAATTCGTAAGATAGCGTCTGAGAATATTGGGAGAGCTGCTGCGTCGCAAAGGGAAAAATGAGACCGTTTTATAGGGGCGATTCCTTCTTCATTGAATGTGACAGAGGGCTCGCTTTGCAGGGAGTACCGACTTCCCTTTGTTGTGTGTCTAATAGTGCATACAAATATAGTCGTAAGCGTTTGCGTGCCATGCCCGGGGAATGTGAGGGCTTGGTGGATGTAGCTACCACCTTGACTGGTAGCTTGAAGGAGGCCAAGATGGCGGCAGTTCGGGATTGACGAGTGGAATGGGTGTCGTCGGGTGGTGGCAGTGATGTATTGTCTATTTGTAGGTCACGTACGTTAACCACCAGCTCTGGAAACCTCTCGGCATCGGAAAAGGAATATATAAGGGACCGACTCATGCGGGTTGACGTCCTATGATGTGTGTTATTGGGTGGTCTAAAGAACTGGAATATGCAGGCTGATGTTCTGGATCATATTATAAAGTGATCGTCTAGTCTGAGAGGCTATGAGATCAATGGAGATATGTGTGGGTGGTACTAGTGAGTGATCGGGGCGACGCTGATGGGTTGCCCGGTCCATGTTATTTGGCGAGACAGCTAGTTGGAGACGCCTATTTCAGTTGTCCGGGTAAGCTCCTAAAGGTTGAGTTTGTGGGAATATAAAACATTGTAATGTATGTCACTGATGGACGAGCGTAAAAAGTAATGTATCTACCAGTTTTATTCTCTTTACAGAAAAATCGGCCCGCGGTTACTTACGGCGACATAAGAGGATGGAGACGCACAAGGACGCGCGAATGTCGGTCTCCCCGTGACGGCGCTTCAATACTAAAATTATTGTTATTTAGATTTCATAGTTGTCGCTGTTAGTTTAGTGTTATGAACATGAATTATGTGTCTGCTACGACACATTCGGTGACATGACACCACCGAACGCTTATGCACATTGAGGTGACGATTTGCTGGCTTTATGACTTGAGACTCGCTCGGCATTACACAGACCTGCTACGCGTTCGGTGGAGTGTCTAAGTTGTTTCTATTATTAAAATACAAATAAAAACTAATAATTAGTATATGAGGTATCCCTGTAGAGTCCGCAAATGACTGGTCCAGAGACAAAAAAAAAGGAAAAAAAATGATGAGTACTGAAGGTTCAAAAATGAACGGTCCAGAATTAGTTGCAAACTCTGCAGGGGTGAACCGGACCAGATTGCTAGTATTAGGATAAATCACGAAGGCTCGATGTCGAGCGGTCTAGAATAAGGGGCAAACTGTGAAGGGATGATCCAGACCAGATTACTAGTCAGGATGAACGAACATTAGTAAAAACGTTCTGTCGTTTTAGATAATGCTTGATGAGACTACGCGTACGAGGACGTCCGCACGTCAGTATGGCCGTGTCGGCGTGATCTATGTAAACGACAAGTGCAGCGGGCCCAGTTACGCTGTGCAAAGTGGCACATTCACCTCCCCACTATCCCCACTACTCAGGCCACTTTATGTAAGCGAGTGCGCAGCGTTGGAAGGGGATGATTTAGTCGCTCTCGTACGTTCGAAGTGTGTCCACACTCGACGCTCGACTCTCGCCGCGGACGGACGTGTTTGTGCGCTCTCCCGCTCCAGTGTTGTGTTTCGTATTTCTACTCGTCGCTACCACGTGACGTCATCGTAGTCGCCCCGACTACTCCGATATAAAATCAATATCAAGAAATTGATTTTGATTTTAATCAATTAAAAAGTGCCTTTTTCAAGTCAAATCTTATTTCTTCATCAGACTTTCGTGTGTAGCTTCACTAGGCCCCTTCTGGGTAAAACCACAGTTTCGTGGTCCTCGGTGGAAACCTTACGGTGCCAACGAAGCCGAGTGGGGTGGTGACCCAATCACACCCGCCGAACCCCTTCAGGGCGAGGCAATCCATTGGACGGGTCCCAGATAACCGACCTTGGGGGATCTCCTAGTCGGCTCTGGTGACAGTTTTGCTTTCCAGCTACTCACCTAGTGTCTTTAGGGTGTGTCTACACCCTTCGCGCTAGACTGGTCAGGGCCCCGTTCGCACAATAAGACTGGCGACGGGTATACAAGCTTAGGGCTCACCATTAGGTACACACCTCCCTGTCTGCACCCGACAGGGAGGGAACTCATCCCCGGGCCAATCCACCCGGGGAGTTAGGAATAGGGTTAGTAGGCTAAGTGGAAACTTAATTTCCACCATTCCCTCCCTTAGGCCTTCCCCCCACTCCGACCATGGAGGACGCCCTGATAGTGGCGTTCTTCAAGGAGGTCCTATTTAAGGACCCCGACTTCCTCGCCAAGTATGGAGCCAAATTCGCTGCTCTGCAGCAGTCCGTCCCCGGTCCCTCTGACCTAGTAGGCACCGACAGCTCGGACATCGCTACGTTTAGCGATGCCCTCGAGCCCTCTCCGTCGCAACTTCCAGGTTGCTCGCCGCCGGCTGTCCACATGGACACCAGCGAGCCTTCCCCTCGCCCGACCTCGCCGTACTTAATCTCGAGCGACGACCAGAGCTCCTCCCCCTCTTCCGACGAAGGCGTCTTTAAGACGGTCGGCTCCAAAAAGAGGAGCCTCAAACCGAGTCCTGACACAAGGACAAAGAAGCCGGCTATCGAAGCCACCTCCGCTCCCGTGGCTCCATCCACCACCGCCCCCTCTCAGGCCGCCTCGGCCTCAACCTCTTCCCTCAGCCACAGTGCTGCCAAGCCCGCTGCCCAGCCTTCTGCGGCAAAGAAAATCGCCCCCCCTCCCCCTGTGTACATCCAGGACAAGGGGAAGTGGACAGACGTGTCCAAATGGTGCACCGACCTGCGTATAGGCTACACCAGCGCGAAGTCTACCCAACAGGGTATTAAGGTAACCGTCCCGACGTCAAACGACTACAGAGAGCTCACGAAGACTCTCCGTCTTAGAGGTGTGTCCTTCCGCACCTACGCCCTCCCCGAAGACCGTCAAGTCCGAGTCGTGATCCGTAGGATCCCGAAGGAGATACCCGCGGAAGATATAAAAGCCGACCTTCTGTCGCAAAACGTCCCCGTTGCGGAAGTCCACCGCATGCACCGCGCCCGAGGCAGGGTACCGTTCGATATGGTCCTCGTTGTCTGCCCTCCTACTGAGGGTCACCACCCCATTTTCAACGTCCGTTCCGTCTGCAACCTCACCGGCTTGCAGATCGAGAAGCCGTTTAAGACCGGTGTCATAGGGCAGTGTCACCGCTGCCAACTTTACGGACATTCGCAGATGCACTGCCACGCGAAACCCAGGTGCGTCAAGTGCCTGGGCGATCACGGCACTGCTGATTGCACTCGTCCTAAGGACCGCACCTTGTGCACAGAGCCGCCTAGCTGTGTGCTATGCGGCGACTCAGGCCACCCGGCCAATTATCGTGGGTGCCCCAAGGCCCCCAAAACATCATCTCCCAAGCTGACGAAGCGTGCAGACGCCCGCCAGCAAAGGGAAAGCCCCCGCTACGCCCACGCGTGGCCTACCACACAGCATCAGGAGCGACTCAGTCCTCAGAGGCCCTCGCCCTGGAACTACTTCCACCATCAGCAGGCTTTTCCAGCCTTAGCTCCTAGACCCGTTCCTGCGGCCATCCCTCCACTTATGGACCCCCGCATCCGCGTCAACGCGCCTCCAGGCATTCCTGTGCCTCTAAACAAAGCCGCTCCGGCCGCGTCAGCTCCGCCCGCAGCCACCCGGGTGGTCGGTCAGAACCCGATGGACGCGTTTAATGTCATATCTAGTACATTCACGGCCTTCCTTACCCCTCGTGCCAGGAAAATGGCAAGTGAAATTGTTGCCGCCAGAAATGCCGGCAACATTTTCATGATTCAGAATATCTACAATGCGTACCCGGACATTACGCAAGCCCTGATGTCCTTTAACAATCAACCCAACCCTAATCATGGATAAAGGAATCCTCGCGCGAACCAAACCCCGATCCCTAAAGTTAGGTTATTTCAATGCCAATGGCATCCTGCGACAACGCGCTGAAATCAGCGAGTTCCTCCGCGACCACCACATCGACATCCTCCTTGTTCAGGAAACGTTCCTTAAACCGAGTTACCGAAATCCGTCAATTGCAAACTATCGTACAGTTCGCAATGACAGGACGCGTTGCCATAAGGGCGGTACCCTTATCTACTACAAAAAGGAGCTATACTGCATTCCCATAGACCCTCCCACACTCTCACGATTAGAAGTGTCTTGCTGTCGGCTTGGCATGACAGGTCATCAACCGATCACCATAGTTTCGGCCTACCTCCCCCTCCATTAATACTTCGGAGAACTTTCAACTCCTTACTGAAGATCTTTCTGTACTTTTTAGCCTGAGTGACTCCGTTATCATAGCGGGGGATCTCAACGCAAAACACCCCTCCTGGAATAGCACCAGGACCTCTTCCAGAGGGAGACACCTGTTCAACCTCTCCTCCTCTCAGAATTTCGATGTCATCGCGCCGATGACTCCCACTCATTTTCCCCCCGATCCCAATCACACCGCCGATGTTCTCGACGTGGCGCTCCTACAGAACGTCAACCTACGGTTGGACTCTATAGAAGTGGTACAAGAGCTCGCTTCCGATCACCGTCCAGTAGTCATGAAACTGGTCCCCCGCATAGGTCTGCCCGATTCCACCCAACCCCTTCCGAACAAAGTGGTAACGGACTGGAGGAAAGTAAGCGATCGCTTAAAATCCACCACGTCCCCCCACTTGGACCCAATCCCCGATCATTTTGACTCTATCGCTGACACGACGGCCGCGATCGACTCATTCACAGCTCACGTACAATCAGTCCTGAACGATTGTTCAAGGGAAATTCCAGCGACGGATGACCGTCGCTGGAAGTTGCCGGACGATGTACGCGAACTGTTGAATGAGAAGAACGCGGTTGAGCGAACTAGAGCCCACCCACCTAGCCTTCTGGCAACTCCAGAGGAAGCTCAGATCCGGAGAAATAGTCTCCATGCCCCCCCTGATCTGTCCCGACAAGACCATCGCCTTCGATGATGTCGACAAGGCTGAGCTTCTAGCCGACAGTCTAGAAGTCCAATGCTCGCCTAGCTCTCAACCAGTAGACCAAGCTCACCTCACTGAGGTCGACGCTGAAGTCGAACATAGAGCCTCCCTCCCTCCCGTCGAAGACCCAGAGCATCCACTGCCCCCAGTCACGCCCGACGAAGTGCACGACCTCATCAAAGGTCTTAAGGCTCGTAAAGCCCCCGGCTCAGATGGAATCACCAATAGGGTATTCCAACTTTTCCCTGCCCACCTGATAATGCTACTGACCACCATCTTCAATGGTGCTCTGAGCAACAACATCTTCCCACAGGCATTCAAAGAAGCCACCGTCATCGGTATCCCGAAGCTCGGCAAGCCAAAGTCAGAGCCTAGTAGTTACCGCCCCATCAGTCTGCTCAATGTCCTCGGAAAAATCTATGAGAGGCTTATTTATAAGCGCCTCAGAGACTAAGCCGAGACAAAGGGCCTCATCCCCAACGAACAGTTTGGTTTTAGAACCCAACACTCGTGCGTACAACAGGTCCACCGTATAGTCGAACACATCAACTTCGGTTTCCAACGAGGTTTGATGACCGGTGCTGTTTTCTTCGACATAGCGAAAGCGTTCGACAAAGTCTGGCACAACGGCTTATTATATAAGCTGTACCAACTCGGTGTGCCAGATCGTCTCGTGCTCATCTTACGGGACTTTTTGTCGAATCGCACCTTCCGTTATCGCATCGAAGGAGCGCTATCCTCCCCCCACCCTATTCGCGCAGGAGTCCCTCAGGGCTCTGTGATCTCTCCCCTAGCATTCACGCTATTCACCAGCGATATGCCCAAGTGCAGCAAGGCACAGCTGGCTCTGTTCGCAGACGACACGGCCATTTACTACACCGGCCGCGATCCAGACTCGATATCTCGCATTCTCCAAACCCAAGTCAACAAGCTTGGCGCCTGGTTTAGGAAATGGAGAATTGAAGTAAATCCCGACAAAAGTCAAGCGGTTCTATTCTCGAAGCCGCGTCATACCCCCTGCCCCCCTCGACCGATCACCATGTTCGGCAAGCCGCTCCCTTGGGAGAAGCGAGCCAAATATCTTGGTGTAGTTCTCGACGAACACCTTTCGTTTTCAGAGCACATTAAGGCGGCTCGTTCGCGCGCCGCCTTCGCTCTAGGTAGACTCCACTTCGTCCTCAATGCACGTAGCAAATTGTCACTTAAGTGCAAATTGCGTATCTACACAGCGTGCATCCGACCGATCATGACCTATGCCAGTGCAGTCTTCGCACACGCCAAGCCCGTTCGCTTCCATAGAATGTAGACCCTCCAGAACAAGTTCCTCCGTAGGATAACAGGCTCCCCCTGGTACGTTCGCAACGAAATCCTCCACGTAGACCTCAGGATTCCCACTATCCGTCAGTTCATGAAACGCATTTCAAAGCGTTTCTTCGAGACCGCCGCGAATCACCGCAACCCTCTGGTTGTGAAAGCCGCTAGCTATATTCCCTCCTCCATTAGTCAAGTCCGCCGTCCCAAGCATGTCCTCACCGATCCCGATGACCACATAACTCTCATTCAGGAGAGCAGTAGGGCCACCAGTACAGTGCACAAACACAGACCGACATTCCGACCTCGCCGCCGAGGTTCCTCGCGAAGATCCCGACGTAATTGTCCCCCCCGACCCTTGCTCGACGAAGTGCCAGCCCGCGCCGTAGCTGAGCCTGTAGCTTTAAATTCCCCGATTAATAATAATCAACAAAACTTGATCCAGCCTGTCCCATCTTGCTGTCCTCCCGTCAGCGACGCCCTAAGCCGAGGTCCGTACCCCACAGGGGGTGCCCTTAGCGAGCGTTCGCTTAATAAAATAAGTAGTTTTACGCCCCTGGCTGGAGGCTTTGAGTCCGCTTAAGGCAGCCACAGGATAGTCCGGTTAAGTAGTCACGACCTCTCAAGGTCAACTACGAGATGCCATACCCAAAAAAAATAAAAAAAAACGTTGGAAGGGATCATTCTTGTGGCAGGCTCGGCCCGTTGCACCTGCTGTGGCGCCTAGAGCTATTATATCGATCCATTTAGTTAATTAACAAGCTGTTGGAATAAATAAGTTGGTTACTGCTATATTTCGTACTTTCATTTAATATGTCGGACCTCTGCCTTCAGGTCATTTCATGGTGATTATTTAATAAGAAATTGTGAGTGAAATAAAGTGATTGTGCTATAACTAGTGTCTCTATTTTCTTCGTCCGACAATCCACGCCTACTTACAAAGTGCAAGTGTAGTATCGCTGATGAGGGCCTATCCCGATATATTTTTAAATGTGAATAAAAATACAATACCACAATAGGTAAAAGAAAAGAAAAAAAAGACAGATAAATCAATCACGTGATAGGTACTTACATAAATAATTAGCCTATAATGTTCCCACTGCTGGGACACAAGCCTCCTCTCTGTGAGAGGGATTGGGCCGTAATACACCACGCGGGCCCAGTGCGGGTTGGTAGATGTCACATATCTTCGAATTTTTGGTTATAAGACATGCTGGTTTCCTCACGATGTTTTCCTTCACCGTTTTGAGAGCAGTGATGATGAAATAATTTACACAAAGTAAAGCGCCTGTCTAGGTTCGAACCTACGACATACAACTCATAAGTCGCGGCCTTTACCACTGGGCCACCACTGCTCTAGGTACTGTGATAAGTACATGGTGCTCACATATTTACAAACATTGTAAAAGTATATGATTTTCCTAAAATATTAACTAGGAACTCACTTACTCACACACACTGACTGAAGTCAGTATTAACTAAGAACTAGTACCTAGTTTAATTAGTTACCTACATTCCTACAACAAACAACCCACCCTCATATCTCAAACACCTTTTCATTAATATGATTGTGCATTTTAGGAACTGCCTTTATTATGATGTTAAGATATTTATATCAATAAAGAATTGATTCCGTCTTAAGCAGATTAGATATTAGTACTAAGCTATGCGAGACTTCTTTTGAGACGGTCTTTATCCTGAACTTTCTTTAATTTTCTGAAATAACGGATAATTCCATTGGACGCTTACGCCCGACTTTGATAAATTAATTTGTACAGTTCGCGCAAAACTTTAGGAGCTCTCCGAAGTTGCACGCTAGTGGCGGCAAAAGTACATAAAACTAAAAAGTAATTATCTGAGTGATAAACAAATCAATTAGGTAATAAAAAATGTTTCACATCTACAATAATGATTGTGCACTCAACTGTACCATGCGCGGTTTCGTACTCGGGCCTACGTTCAGAGGGCTCATGAAGTTTTGCGCGAACTGGTAACCCCAACCCTACCTACCTACCTAACCTAACCTTCAAATTCAAAAAGTCAAAACAAGTGGTTTCGCTTTCGTGCCGCGCCAATAAACAAAATAAATTTTGTTTACTGTGATTGAACCACCAACACTGGTCCACTGTGTTTGTAGTTTATATCGTTGTGATCGTAAGCGGTGAAGATGTTCAACCAGCTTGGCGGCGCGCCAAGCAACCCGAACAAGGATCTGGAGGTGACTTCGCCGCCGGATGACACTGTGTCGGCGCTGGAGTTCTCGCCGCCCTCGCTGCCGCAGACCTTCCTCGTGTCGGGCAGTTGGGACTGTCGGGTGAGTCGCCCGTCGCAGACGTCGTGATCCGGTGCTAGAGCGCCAGCACCGGATCACCGATACAAGTCTGTGTGGTATACGTCGTCCAGCGATTTGACATAATAGAAGAATACGCACACGATGTGTTAAGTAAAGTAGGCGCCATGGATTTCTGTAGTTAGTTGTGGGTAGTCTCTGTGTACAAACAAGTTGTTTCTACACAAGTTTATGTCAAGCGCCAAAAAGGCCGGAGGACTATATTTTTCTAGCTGCCCGACCCGGCTTCGCACGGCTATGCTTATATAGAAAATGAGAACAGCTCTCCCCTTTACAGTACTATTAAGTGAAATAAAATGGCAATTATATAATTTTGACGAAAATTCATTGCAATGCTTTGTAATGTACATTATTTTAAACAAATAGCACTAATGGTTTCCTGAGTTCCTAGCATACAACATACAACAGTCCATGCTAAAACATGGCAATTCAAGGGTTATTCTACAAACTTCTATTGATTTAATAAAATAAGTATTTGGCAGGCAATTCGTTTTGTGTTTGTGACAATAGCAATGACATTTGCCAGACTTCTGAAAAAACGAAAATCAATCTGCCAATAAGTTTTAAGATCTCCCTACCCAGAACCTACTGTATACTCACTTTTTCTCTCTATAGATGCTTAAACTAAAAAAATTCACTTTTCAAGGTTTGAATGAAAGTAAATATTTGTAAAATCATACTTTTACAAATATTAATAACTTTCATTCAAACCTTGTCCTGACAATTACAAATGCAACAAATAAAGCATCAGCCAAATAGGTGCAGCCACTTTGAAGTGATGTGCGGGCAAACATTTCCGGCTATTGTTTTTTATTTATGAAGATATATGATTGATATCACAATATTAGTAAGGCAATGCCTGTGGAGTGTGGGATCCCGCTTGTAAAATGCAATATTAGTAACGCAATGCCTGTGGAGTGTGGGCTCCCGCTTGTACAATGCAATATTAGTAAGGAAATGCCTGTGGAGTGTGGGCTCCCGCTTGTACAATGCAATATTAGTAAGGCAATGCCTGTGTAGTGTGGGCTCCCGCTTGTACAATGCAAAGCATTTTCTGAGATTTTGTCTGAGAACTGAAACTGTTTTGAGCTGAAAACAACAAAACAATCTTTACTATTGTTATTTGACCCTCCCCAAGAGGACTCTCTTTGTGGGAATATAGCTACTTTTATTCTACAATATTGGGCAAATAAGCTTGTGAGCCATTTTACAAATACTTTTCTTTATAACATTGTGTCATGGGGTGCATATCCGTATAGTTGTTACCTAACAAAACTAATAAGGAATTAAACATATTTCATAGTACAATCCGTTCGCACTAAGTTTGTTGCTGACTGTAAGCAAAACTAACAATTATCGAGAAAACTGAAGAATATTAAGGTGCCGAATACGTAATAATTAAGAGGGCTTGTGATGACGGTGCGGTTGCGGGGAAGTGACGCTCATTCCACGGACCGGCAAACTAAGAGCAAAGGGCAGTAGCGATTCCATAAAGAAATTGTGTTTTAGTGAAAATCAAAACATCTCTCAAAAATTAAGTGCTTAATTGTGGTAGGCTTGTGATGTGTGCGACAGTGTTTTACGAAGTGGCTTGCTTCAATAGTATTGTGTACTATGTGGCTTGCTTGCAGGTGCGATGCTGGGAAGTGGAGGCGTCAGGCAAGACGGTGCCCAAGGCCGTGCAGACCATGGACGGGCCCATCCTCGACGTGGCGTGGCACGACGTCAGTACACTCACACTCACTGCTACACACCCTGGAACAGACCTGTTCACTAGTACCTGGCTGTTTTGTATTTTCAGGATGGCAGTAAAATCTTCATGGCGTCCACTGATAAGAGCGTTAAGTGCTGGGACCTAGCTTCGAATCAATCAATGCAGGTGAGGTGATTTGGAAACCAAAAAAAAAATTAACCAATTTTTAATCGATTTTGTTCTTTTGGCATAAAGGCTTACAAAAAAAGAGCAAAAAGAATAAATTATTTTAGTTTTTTTTTGTGTTTGAGTCTGGTTTATGCGTTGAGTGCAGTGTTATTTGTCGCGCAGGTGGCGGCGCACGAGGCGCCTGTGAAGACGTGCCATTGGATCAAGGCGCCCAACTACACCTGCCTCATGACTGCCTCCTGGGACAAGACGCTCAAGGTACCGCGCCGCTCGCACGTCGCGCTCTACACACTTTACTTACATCGTCTCTGCATTATCGTGCACATTCTTTTTCAGTTCTGGGACACCCGCAGCGCAGTTCCCATAATGAATATGAACTTGTCAGAGCGCTGCTACTGCGCAGACGTGGTACGTAGTGTAGCTGTCGATGGCATGGGGGTATGCGACCGGCGACATAAACCTCATGTTGTGTCTGCGCAGGACTACCCGATGGCCGTGGTGGGCACGGCGGACCGCGGCATCTGCCTATACACGCTGGAAGGCAAGCCGGGCGAGTTCAAGCGCGTGGAGTCGCCGCTGAAGCACCAGCACCGCTGCATCGCCATCTTCCGCGACAAGAAGACCAAGCAGCCCACCGGCTTCGCGCTGGGCAGCGTGGAGGGCCGCGTGGCCATCCAGTACGTCAACCCCACCAACCCCAAGGACAACTTCACCTTCAAATGCCACCGCCCGCCCGCCAACACCACCGGCTACCAGGCGAGTCCACTACCTCTGATGCTCCGTGTGCGCGCTGCGTGCAGCTGTTTGAGTGTTGTAATGTGACGGTTGGTTGTGTGCAGGATATCTACGCGGTGAACGACATCGCGTTCCACCCGGCGCACGGCACGCTGGCCACGGTGGGCTCAGACGGCTCCTTCTCGTTCTGGGACAAGGACGCGCGCACGCGGCTCAAGTCCTCGGAGATGCTGGACCAGCCGCTCACCAAGTGCGCCTTCAACCACAACGGACAGATCTTCGCCTACGCCGTCGGATACGATTGGTCTAAGGTCGGGGACTTGTATCACACCACCCATACCTCACGCGATCCCCACAGGTTCACCCCACGACAGCTACGACTCGCTGGGTCATTCAAGTGTACGGCCAGTGAAATACATTGTTCAGCAGATTGACAAATATGTTTTCAAACAATTAATCAACCTTGAAAGCATTTATTTCAATTAGGCACAGAAGGCACTTCTGAACGCCAACATTTACATAATAATATAATTGATTCTATTTTCCCCTTCCAAAACGTAGTTTCGTATTGAGAAGAATAGGCAAGAAACTCCACTGTTTCTTTAATAACTTGACAATCCAATTTCCGAAACTATATATTATATGTTTCCTTGACTACATGCCTACATGTTGGCCTATAATCAGTTCTATTTATAATGTAAATTTTGACGATCAAAAGTGCCTTTTTATGGGCCTATATGAAATAAATGCTTTGACTTTTACATTTATTTGTTTTCTTTGATATAAACTAATATTTAAAAATGAGTCTTAAACGCACTAATGTTATTTAAAGTGCATGCACCGGTGCACAGTCGCATAATCGGTCCCATTGCAAGTCATCGCGTCAGCAGGTGTGTGAGCTGTTAATGTAACTTGTCTTATGCCACAGGGTCACGAGCACTTCAACCCGGCCAAGAAGAACTACATCTACTTGCGCGCCTGCTACGAGGACCTCAAGCCGCGCTCTACGTGAGCATCCCCCGAACCCCTCACACACACACACACGCACACGCACACACCCTTGCATACATTACAACGCTGAAATATGCTTTTTGAAATGGTTACTACTTTACCATATAATGTGAATCAAGTTTCCCGACACATCTATATTACTGATATTACTCATTTTGTTTTATATTATATAAACTTTTATAATTTCTGTATAAAACGTGTTACTTACTTGACCTCCCAAGGCCAAGTTTCTAGATAATGGACTACAATAAAATATCTGTTGTGTAAGTAAATGTTGTTAGAAGGAGTAGAACATAAGAAGGTGGGCGAGAGAGTTGTGAATAGCTGTGTAATATTGAGTGAGACTGACTGCTGTGTTAATTAAAAATATTAAGCCATAAAAGTTATTATTTGTGGGTCCAGAATCAAGGCCAATAGAAAACAGTTTAAATGACAAGATGTTTAAACAGCATAATATATAATAATTGAAACGAGACTAATACTAGGAGCAAGTAATGAACGGCGGCTCGCTGGGACTGCTGCTCGGCTCAGTGCGCGGCGTGGCCGTGGTCGTGGCCGTGCTCGCCGTCGCCCAGCAGCTTGCCGACGCCCACGGTGACGAGCGCCAGCGCCAGGCCCAGCGGCAGGCCGCGGAACAGCGCCTTGTTGGCGCGAGCCCACTTGGTGCCGAACCCGGGGTGGTACCGCCACGCCTCATTCCTGAACAGTATTATGGTAGTCTTGTACAATGCTTCATAATAATACAATTTATTATTATATCAGGATGGCTTGTTTTTTTAACGTGGTTACATTTTTAATGTTAAATTGTTATTCGATTAAATAAATTATTATTAACGCTTCGGGACCCGTCAAAGAAGCCTGATTTAAAATTTTCAAATGTTTTTGGCAAATTGCAGATCAGTTTATATTAATAACATTGTTTATGAATAATATTCACAGAAATTAAAAACATTTTTCAGTTACTTATATTTGAGGGTATTATTTTAATATACCGGGCACAAATCAAGAAATACCAGATAGAAAAACCCAAAAACACGTTGCCCGACCTGGGAATCGAACCCAAGACCTCATGCTCAGCAGTAGCGATTGCGACCACTAGACCAACGAGGCTCGCCGCCTATTACATGGGACTTAAAAACATAACTGGCGAAATGTGGCTGTACTTTATAGGTAAACCTCTGCCCAACCCTTCGGGGAAACAAGGCGTGATGTTGTTATTTTAATATATGAATAGTCATGACACTTTCATGATATCATGATGTTGGTCATACTATAATATAATATTTTAATTCTTTCTTGACATTTCTCGGGACACTATGGTCCCAGACTTTTGGAAAGCGTACGAGGAGCCGAAGCCAACTAGCAGAGGCCCATTAGACATTTTTAATTAAATGAGGAACCAACCGACGATTATCCCTGTATGCACTATGCAAGGACAACCCCCGGTTGGTGTAGGACTATTGCAGGATATGGAAACAAAACGATTTTGGGTTTGACTGGCTAAGTGACCTAGTTATCTAGAACTATGAAAGGCTACAGCCCCTATCTGACCAATGTTTTATATAAAACACACATACAATGGCAGGGAGTGACTTGCACACTCAATAATGGGCCCCTGAAAACAGTTGCTAGCACATAGTGTCGTAGCGACAAGGGGGCAACATGTGCCGAGATGCTTGAGGACTGGAGGGGTATTCTACGGCTATCAGGACAATCCCGGAAGTTAGGTCAAGATCCCTACCAGCATCTTACTGAATTACTTCCTTTTTCCGAGCACATTTGCTTTTGCGAATCTCCACTCAATGAAGGCAAGAAAGAGGTGGAAGCTCTGTTCACTCCAGACGGCCATTATTATTTATCGTTGTTTTTCTAAGCTCATATGCTAGTTTTAGCTACATTTACGTGCCAAAGCCAAGTTAATGCAGCGTGTGGTGTGTATTTAAGACAGGGTGTATTTTCCAACACTGCATGAATTTCCAAACAATGTGAAATTGACCTACAGAAAGCTGCCGGGTTCTTCTAAATCTATTAATTTCAGGCTTCTGAGAAGATGATTGGGGATTACGCCTGTCGTGGCTAGAACTATAGGGATAACATACTCTTCTTATCTCTAGATTCTTGTGACTTCTTCTTTAAGGACAAATCATTTATTTGTTTATTTTTTCAGATATGGTTTTTTGTAGTTTATGGGTATGTATTGTACTGCTATGTCTATAAGGTAAGTGATTTATTTTATTTAATCTTGTAGGGTTATGTCTGGTCTATTATAGTGGTCCTTTAAGTAAGTATACGAGGGCGGCACTGAAAATTTCGGGAATCAAGGAAGTGACAACATTACTATTTAAAAATGTATTTATTGCTTTTCGAAGTATTCTCCGCGAAATTTGACACATTTTTCCATACGATGGAACCTATCATTGAAGCAACCATTCCATTCGGAAGTTGGGGGTCTCCAAAATGGCCGTTTTGTAGGCGTCCACAGCTTCTTCAGGTGATGAAAATCTCTGTCCACGCAATTTATTCTTTGTTTTAGGGAAAGTATAGAAATCATTAGGGCTTAGGTCGGGGCTGTACGGCGGATGGTCTAATAATTCTATGTTTTCTTGCTCTAAAAACTCTTTTGTTCTGTGTGCGGTGTGAGAACTCGCATTGTCGTGATGGAGGATGATGCGGCGGTTGCAGTTCTCTTTACGGAGTTCAGAAGCGACCTGTGGCAAACAAATGCTAGCATACCATTCTGCATTAACCGTTCTTTGTTGTCCCTCAAGAGGAATAGTCGTAACATGGCCGGGTTTGGAGACAAACGTGGCCACCATTTTTTTTTGCAACACCGTGAACGAACAATTTTTGTTGGCTTTAACTCATTTTCGAACACCCAAACTCGTGACTGGTTTTTTGTTTCGGGTTCGTACGCGTATATCCAGGATTCGTCACCTGATACGATGTTGTATACAGCACTTGAGGATCCTGCGTGGAAACTTTCGAGAGTTTTGATGCACCAAGTAACGCGAGCCGCTTTTTGCTCTTCACAGAGCGAATGCGGTATCCATCGGGAAAACAACTTTTTTACACCTAATTGTTCATGCAAGATTATTTGTATTTGACACATGCCAATGTCTAAAGTTGCCTGAATTTCGCGGTATGTCACATGTTGATCTTCCTCAATCAGCTTACGCACAGCATCAACGTTTTCTTGGGTGACTGCAGTTTTTGGACGACCTTGACGGGGATCATCACTGAGTTTGACCCGTCCACGTTAAAATTCAGCAAACCAGCGATAAATTGTGGTTTTAGATGGGGCTTCATCACCAAATGCAGAAATCATCCGGTCAACACACTGCTTTTGTGTTAAACCACTTCGAAAGTCATCGCTCTTGAATTTTCTCGAGTCAATTCCATTTTCTCAACGACTAAACAAGTTTGACAAAACCTTGTGACAAGACCGAGAATCTTTTTTTAAATAAATAAATGATATTCGATTTTTAAAACCAAGGAGTTTTCAATTAAAAAGATTTGAATATGACAGGAACAGTGGAAATATTCCATTCCCAATACTTTTAGTGCAGCCCTCGTAGCGCGGTCGTAGTACTTTTTTTGTGTATAATTTTCTAGGATAGTTTGTGTGTACTTGTAGTAAGGGGTGTTCAGAGTTTTGTATGAGACTGTGTTTTGAGTTGTTTCTGTGTTATCTGTCTGTGTGAGAGTTATGCAAGCTCCAGTTGTGTTGTATGGTTTCCGATTGAATGTGGCATTTATCGTTTGTAGCAGTAGGGTCTTTAATGATAAATTTCCTAGTTTTTGGTGTTGATGATTTGATCCTATATAGCTATATTAGATCCTATAGGCTTCTGTTTCAGGGAACAGGTTTTCTATTTTAAGACACTTAGTAGACACAGTATTAATATGGGACTGTTCTAAATCATGAGGGTTTCTCCCATGAAGGACTTACTTTTTTGGTTCTGTGGGTCAGGGTTATTTGTATCTTGTATATTTTGTTCAGTTAAGTTAAGTGGGGTGTAGTTAAAATCATTCAGAGAAATAGCTTTGTATATGGCACTGTGCAAGATTTTGAATAGAAGAATGTTTTTGCCTAGAGATTTGTTTCTGCCAAAGCTGATGAATTAAAATTATACTCTTCCTCCATTCTGTCTTTTGATGGTGAGTAGTTTGATCGCAGATTTCGCATAATACTCTTAAAACACAACTGCACCCTTGCAGGTTGTGTTTTAAGATTATTGTGCGCGTGGTTCTCTCTAATTGTTCGATGTCAGTTGTAGACTTCTTTATTACTTCAAATAAGCAGGTCAATATTGGTATGGCAAAAGTACCTATTTAAGGCTTTAATAAGATGCTTTCCTAATGGTTTTGTTTTGCAAACTGCGTTAATTCTCCTTCGCAAACTGCGTATATTCTGTATTTAGTGTCTGTTTAGTTGCTGTGTGGTTGAGTCCCTTAAGTTGTTTCTACCCTAAATATTAGTATAGATCTGTTGGTACAATTGCTGCAATTGTGTTGGTGTTGTTAACTGTATAGCTACCAGGTTTGATTTTGCCTCTTATGATATGTAATGTTTTTCATTTATCCAACCCAAATTTCATATTTATATCTTGGCTAAATTCTGTTGTGACTTCTATAAGCTTTTTCATTTCTTTTTCGGTTTTTGTATATAACTTAATGTCATTGTATAATTATCATTACTATTCTGTATAATAAAACATAATATAATATTAGGTAATAATAGTGGATAGCTACACTATCGAAATAGGTTGAAGATTTGTAAATATAGGTGTAAGATGTGAAAATAAATAAATCAGTAAAAATATTTGTTACTGTTGCAAATCATGTTTTGATCAACATCCAACTTTATCCAAGTTGAAAATGCTATTTTTTTTATATATTTTTATTTGCTGGCTATTTGGATGCATAGTAAGAACTGTACAAAGCAAAACAGAATATTGTAACATATTGTAAAATAGAACATTGTACTGTAAAATAATATATTGTTTCCCTACTGATGTGCTCCAACAAACCCAACAGTTCTATCATTCTCTTAAGTATGTTATGTTTCCACCAATTATGTCTATTGGTGGAAACTTTGTATACTTATGAGGTAGGGCAACAATATTGTACTCTCGTCTTACTATGTTATAAGGCAAATGGCTGAAAATTTTCGGACAGCCAAAAGAATATTATTTTATAATACCATTTAAGAAATGGTTCTATAATCACCTGATCCAGGGGTCACGCAGCCCCTTCTTCTCGAGCGCTTTCTCTAGCTCTTCCAGCTGTGGGATGCCCTTGGTAGTGAAATTTTTGTAGTCTGGGATTTTGTATGGAGGTTCATGTGCGTGTCCATGGCCACCCATCTATAAGAACACAAAATACTATACTAATTTTACATGTATCAACGCCTGCTTACTCCAAAGGCTTACAGTAACCACCACCTATATTTCGCAGATATAAGTCAGATGCAATGAAGGGCGAATCTAATGTTATCTAACTAGTTTTAGCAATAATAACAAAATTCTAACCTATCTAACATTACATAACTAACTGCCCTGACCGTAGGTGGTTTTAAATTAATTGAAGCAATTTTGGTTTTATTCCACAAACCTTATTACTTCCTCCTAAATTTGGTTAAAGTTTTTATAGGATTTTACAACGAATTAAACGATTGTATACCTTCGATTCGAATTTATTCAATTCACTGTTTTTATCGATTTTGTCAAAATACACGCTTGTCACCCAAGACACTGTCATGCACTGTCACTGTGTTTATTTATTTTTATAAGTTTATGGCATGTCTACGACTACGAGGCCTTTATGCCAAACTGTCACTGTGTGTCAGTGTCGGTGTTGCAAATGTTACGTTTTAATTTTCAAACTTATGACCGGAACTTCAGATTTTTTGTTCATCTGAAAGTTAACGATTTATGAGGCTAACTTGCATGTTTGGTTGTTTGGCACTAACCTATAAATCAAAGATACAAAGACTACTCTATAACGAGCTTTACATCACATTTATATTAATTAACATTGGCATCTCAGCGACAATCTAGTCAAAAATGTATTTTTGACAGATTGAGACTGAAACTAGAATGCGAATGTATAAAGGAATTATAGGACAACCTATGAATGCGCACGTAAGTGGGCCTTATAGTCCACAATGAAATGCATAGTGCTATGGCCTTTGCAAGACTTGAGCAAGTATTTATTAACCCGCTAACGCACTTTAACCTAATCCGAGCAAAAAACAATCTTGCAAATTCCATCTTGGCAATAGAGAGGCGGGTAGAGAATACATAATTTGAGGTGGGGTGATCCATCGAGCACAGCAACTTGCCAAAATATCCACGTGTTATTTTACATTTACATTCAGCAAAGCAAGAGTTCAATATACAGGCTCATATAGCGATTAGTCTCATCAAAGTGGGGTGCTTCGCCTGGCGTTATGAGACTACTGGATTTGCGCTCTCTTTTTCTGCAGGTGAACCCTGCCCTGTGTGGTGGGTACGCTGTTGTTTATACCGATCTTTTTGTTCTGAGTAAATAGATTTTTACTACTTTTCTCTTTATGTTTTATCATCTGTCAGAGAATTCAGAGATCCTTTAGATGTAGTCAAAGAGAATAAAAACATTTTTTTTTTTTTTTGGTATGGCATGTGTAGTTGACCTTGAGAGGTCGTGACTACTTAACCGGACTATCCTGTGGCTGCCTTAAGCGGACTCAAAGCCTCCAGCCAGGGGCGTAAAACTACTTACATTACTAAGCGAACGCTCGCTAAGGGCACCCCCTGTGGGGTACGGACCTCGGCTTAGGGCGTCGCTGACGGGAGGACAGCAAGATGGGATAGGCTGGATCAGATTTTGTTGATTATTATTATTCGGGGAATTTAAAGCTACAGGCTCAGCTACGGCGTGGGCTGGCACTTCATCGAGCAAGGGTCGGGGGGGGACAATTACGTCGGGATCTTCGCGAGGAACCTCGGCGGCGAGGTCGGAAAATCGGTCTGTGTTTGTGCACTGTACTGGTGGCCCTACTGCTCTCCTGAATGAGAGTTATGTGGTCATCGGGATCGGTGAGGACATGCTTGGGACGGCGGACATGACTAATGGAGGAGGGAATATAGCTAGCGGCTTTCACAACCAGAGGGTTGCGGTGATTCGCGGCGGTCTCGAAGAAACGCTTTGAAATGCGTTTCATGAACTGACGGATAGTGGGAATCCCGAGGTCTACGTGGAGGATTTCGTTGCGAACGTACCAGGGGGAGCCTGTTATCCTACGGAGGAACTTGTTCTGGAGGGTCTGCATTCTATTGAAGCGAACGGGCTTGGCGTGTGCGAAGACTGCACTGGCATAGATCATGATCGGGCGGATGCACGCTGTGTAGATACGCATTTTGCACTTTAGTGACAATTTACTACGTGCATTGAGGACAAAGTGAAGTCTACCTAGAGCGAAGGCGGCGCGCGAACGAGCCGCCTTAATGTGCTCTGAAAAAGAGAGGTGTTCGTCTAGTACGACACCCAGGTATTTGGCTCGCTTCTCCCAAGGGATCGGCTTGCCGAACATGGTGATCGGTCGAGACAAAAATATATGTTTTGAGCTTTTATTTATAGCAACGTTATATCCACGCTCTGCTAACATTCGACCTAGATGCAAAGTACTGATACAGTCTTGAACGATCACGTTTTCATTTTGGTTGTCATATACCGCCCCTGGGACAAATGCTAGATAAAATCGCTAACAGTTACAGACCGAAATTAAGCTTGGTAATAATTGTAACTTTGATTCAATAAATTTATTTTTATTAAAAAAAAAAAAAAAAAAACTAGTAGGAATAGTGCCCAGAAGTTGCCAAGCTGTACTGAAAGAGTCAAAATGTTTTCCGACACTACACACTTTGCACATAACATCTCCATGCGGCAAAGGCTGAAAAGCCGCACCAGCTTCATAAAGTGTAAAATAGACTGAAGCTGTGGCAAGACAGTGTTTCCCTGCTCGTCCCATTTGTTCCACCTGCTACAAATCTCCCACTGGCATGAGTTGCCTTGGCTAATATAAATTATAATCAGATTCCGGACCTAGGTTGGCCGACAACTGCGGCAGATGGCAAAATGTGGCGTTATTACATAAATGTTGGGACCTTGGGACACTTAATATCGTGTCCTATGGGTCCTGTGATCTGCCCGCTATAAGAACAGATGGATGCTACTGAAGGTGGTAAGTGGCGAACTCATGGCCGAATTTATAGATTGCCACGCTCCACGCATCGACACGCTAGAAGAAGTAAGGAAAAACGGTTTTATTTACTACAGGAAATAGCGTTTGTTCTAAGGAGATGGTGAAAAGGAAATGTTCTATGTGTGTTTTTATCAAAAAAAAATTACACAAAAGGCCAACCAAAAAAACATTCCTAAGGAAGGAAATGTTGTCGTCTGGCAACATTGGTACCACTATACCATAGAAGATTGGCATAAAGGCCTCGTAGCCATGCCATATACATTCAAAAAAAAAAAAAAAACCATAGAAGAAAAAAAAAATATGTTTTGTTTACTGTAGCGGCGGCGCGGTGCGGCTGTGTCCTGTGAGTACGCCGAGATGTATTGTTTGTTTGTGCCGTTTGAAAAATAAATAAATAGAACATATAATATTACACCATAAAATAATCTAGATACGCACCAACTCCTCAATAATAGTGCTTACTGATATCAAGTTCCAGTCATTTTAGTGAGTGTAGTTTAGCGTCGATAAACAGAAATAGACTGAGATCCATTTCAATATTACTCGGAGATCCAGAGGAGCAATTTGTGCGGAGTGTTCGGAGCCTTGAAGGGGTGTAATTATACGGGTATGCGAGTGAAAACGGGTGCGTGAGAAGACAAAGGATGGCGGCCGGGCGGGCCGGCTGGCCGACGGCCGCGGCGCTGCTGCTGGCGCTGATCGGCGCAGCGCACTCCGACCCTGCCTCAGGTACCTGTGCTCGTTGAGTCTCGAACTCTCGACAGTCGGTCGGCGCTTGCATGGCGCGCCGGCTCGGCTCACGGCTGTAGGTTTCCGATAGTGGGTTGCACTTGCATGTTAGTGCAGATATTACCGATGTATTTTCTTTGATGGAGAAATTTAGGCAGATACGTAATGTTTTCGGTAACTCGAATGTCTACAATGTTTTAAAATAAAGAAAATTACCTGTAATTAATAACTCATTAGAACCTACATGTATGAAGAAAGAACAGATTTTGATTTTGCGCGTGAGACTGTCCTTCAGTAGGTACTGTTGTTTTGTTCCCTAAAGTTGTTCCAGTTGTTCCGCATTCCGTCGATTATATATTATTATTGATATATTGCTGCTTATCAACTACCTACACCTGTATCGCAAACGTATAGGTACCTACTTGTTTGGCAAGCAGAGGTACCTGCATAATGTAGCTAAGTATTGTATGGATATTCTACCAATCCTGAAAATGATACAAATTTTTAACTGAATCCTATGATTAGTACCTACCTACATTTTAGTCTTGCAAATTCTTAAAAATCTATGAACCATCAGTACCTACTAATCTACTGGGTACCTATTAGGTATTTGAAGTAAAATTGCACGCCTTTGTTTGTGGTGAGAAATTCATAGACAGATACGAAGCTATCGTACGTTTTACCCATAGGCCCATGAACTGACGACGGGTACCCCGCTTACAACATGAACGTGTCACAAGGATCTGATACTGTCATCGCTCCACGATATCTTCTGGAAGCTCTATTGCCTGGCAGTTCTTTCTGCCCTGTCAGAAAAATGCTGATGCTAAAAGTGATGGAAGACGTTAATGCGCGACACCCGCCGGGACACGCATCGTCGCTTCGCGAATAGATATAGTGATGATGCATGACACTTGGTCAAGCTGAGGCTGGCTTTGCGCTCAGTTTGTGGGATAGTGATTGCGCATGGTAAGATTAGAGAGGCTGGAAAACAACATGAATATTACCCGGAAGCAGGCACGTGTGGTGTGTGCGGCGCGCGTCGAGGCCGCAGGCAAACCTGCATCTGCGCCGGGCTTATACCGACTCACATTATGTGCTAAAATTACTCGCCACTACGCATCAAGCGTGTGTGACATACATGTGTCATGCCTACGGGGTCGGACGATTAGTGACCGATGCAGACAGTTCAAGTCAGTTCAAGTAGACCATGCTTTTGTTTGAGCTTGTCAGTCCTCAATGCTACTAGTCAACAGACGACCCGGCAATGACTAAGTGACACATTCCCATGAAACACTCGCACGCAGAATAAACAGTGCAACCTCTTTTTCGGTTCAAACCGCATTAAGGACGTAAACGTTTATACCGTGACGTCACCCAAGACATGGTATAAAAGACATACCGTCGTGTAAACAGTCGCCCCATAGACGTTTTGGCGCAAAAACGTTTTAGCTAAGAAAAGTACATAAAACCATTACTAAATCAGTCTATCCATATAGAACCTATCGTCTGCCAATCCAATCTGGCCAAATGGGGTATCATCGACCCAATACAGTGTGAGTGTGGATCCCCCTCACAGGATGTGCCTCATCTTCTCTCCTGCCCCTAACACAATTACCTTCACTCTCCAGAAATTAATTGCTACGTACTGGCCCGACAAAAATTCATAGAGTCGGGTAGAAGAAGGAAAATACATGTATGGCGGCATCAGCGATGGCTGAGTGATAGTTCCGTATCAACTCGATTCGGTGGTACGGAATCCATAGAGCAGTTTTTCAATAAAACATGATGGTACAGCAAATCAGTTAGTATTTCACTTTCAGAATAATTAACACAGTACAATACTAATAACGTTTACGCACTGTTTTAAGTTCGCGCAAACCGACAGTTTCACGTAGAAGTGGAGGTCTGCATTCGTCCGATGTCCTCACAACACTGACACATATTTCAGTTACTTCCCTTCACACGACTGCCCACGTGCCTCCACACGACTGCCCACGTGCCTCCACACGACTGCCCACGTGCCTCCACCCTCTAGCCAGCTCGACACGGCGTTCACCCTCACCTTTGTACTACAATAATCAATTGAGAGACTATTATGCCACAGATGCAGCCAGAGGCCTTACACATAAACATTTACACCTGAAAGCAAAATTAAGTGTCACCCTTAATATCTAACTGCGCGATAGCAAAGACAGGTTATTGTGCAAATCAGCAATCTAGTTGGATGTGCGCGTTTGTTGTTGAGAGCCTCGTCGTGCAGCTCGGGCAGCAGTGCAGCACGGCACAGCTACGTGACTCTCGTCCCCGAGCGTCGAGTCGTGTTACTGCACTGCGACACACGCATACTCTGTGATCCTTTTGCCAATATCCATAATTAAGCCAGATCATGTAAACAAATAGAATTTAGCCGTCGTGAGTGGATGTCAGCCAGTCTGATGATATAGATGAAAAACATGCTCATATGTCACCATCTGCGGCGGAGGTAAGGCGATGCAGACCTGAGATCATCTGAAAGACAACTATACAATATGCTTAAGTGCCCAGTGGCATACATAATACATAAATGGTGATGGCGGTAATGTTGTAAGGTGGTTGTGACATGACTTGTCGCTCTGGGAGTGTGAGTACCAGAATACCAGCTCGCCACGTACGTGAGGGATGTCGGTCATGACGGAAGCCGTGAGTAACTAGTGTGCAGAGGAGAGTTGTTACAAATTGATCAATGTTTTGGAACCTACGAGTCTTAAGACCGCGAAGCCGCAAACTGACAGCCACATACAGATTTTTTTCTTACGACACGTCATTTGCTGTAGTCCGTATTGGCGAACTGCAGGAAGTGGTCTAACTTACATAAGGGCGTCGGTATTAAATAACTCACCTGGGCGAGTTATGCACCGCAGCGCATCCTGTTACATCGTCTGAAGTTTCCGATGATTCTGATATTAATGGTGAATGTGAATGCCCAATTGAAATGTAAAAAAATTATACTTAGACTCAATGGTTTCAAGTTTTAATATAAGGTGTTCTTGCGATTCATATTACCACCTATGTAAAAAGATGTATCTACTACGTATGAAATACGTATAGTTTCATAAGTAGAACTGGAAGGAAACAGTAGCAGCTGCTAATGATGAGTGGATAGTATCGCGCGTCTTATATCCACCGCAAGCGAGGTCGCTGCTCGACCCCGCCGCAGTAGTAGGTACAACCTTTAACCAGTACGAAAGCTCGTTTGCATCAGACTCCATTCAAATAACTATCATGCAGGAATACCAAACAAAGATTGCAATAGAGATGCCCAGTGTGAAGTGTTACAAGTTAACTTATGCGCTATAAGCACGATGAGTCCGCCCGCAGTTATCCAGTTAGTGGAGCGATGCATGTGATCATTTGACCTGTCGGCCTGTCAGTCTTCATTCTTCCGACGTTCATTTGAGCGATGGCGGCGATGCTGCGTCGCGTCTCGTGGCCGATTGCCTTCAGTCGGAGTCACTAGTAGCCGTAGTAGGTACTGGTGCCGATTCTCTTGTCACAAATACCTCTAAACTAGAATAAAAATCACTAAAATTTGGTTTAATCCTGTCAAACGATGATTTCTCATGCTGAAATTGACTAAAGTGACACAACTTAACTGTTTTAGTTTGACAGCACTAAGATGGCACAGAGTTATTAGTTTAGTGAAAATGGTAATTTTGCGTTTCTGAATTTGACGTTTTTCACCTAAAACTTTGACTGTTTAACTAAATCTGAACATACATCTGACTATTTTCAATCGCGATTAAAAACGTGTGGGCTAATATTAGTTGTCGTGAACTAAAATTCACACCAACATCAACACCTCGACTTCAGGTGCAAAACAGTACTTTATCTTTTTATCTTTTCTTTTGCGTATAGCTAGAAAATGGTGTGTTGTGTCCTATCGCAAAAATAATGAAATGCAGAATAGCTTTAAGATTCTCATAGCCAAAAGTAAGTAATTTTAGTGATAGTTTAGTTCTGTGTACTGTGGCAAGCGTGTTTCTTAGTAGTTAGGAAATGAAAACCGTATTCACTTTACACATTTATTACACAAGACACAGAAATCAGGGAAGTAGGTTTATAAGGTCTCTAAGTACTTGTTCACTAGTCACTGTAATCAGAAGGAAAGAAACGTTACTGCTCCTGGGCTTGTCTACGCCGCAGCCAGTGGTCCGGCGTGAGGTCACAGGGCAGGCAGCAGAGTAGGGGAGCGACCCCAGAGGTCACCCGACGTGGGCAGCACCACGCAGATATGTAGGACCACATGCCTACACGCGGTCCGCTCAGGCAGGGGCCTCAACACGTGGCGGGCGTGGGGTCTCGGCACCCACGAGCCACGTGGATGGCAGGTTCAGGCGGCGGTAGCGGCCGCGTGGGTAGTCCGCGTGACGGGCGTCTCTCCAGCGGTAGGGCGGAGGCAGCGATGACGTCAGTCAGCGTTAGGCAGGAAGTGTATCCTAAGATTGGAACCGTGGAATCAGCGCGAGAAGGGTGCTCCCGTAAGCGTTGTGCCACTGCAAGCCTCCGTCGATGTGTGCTTCTCCCAGCCGTAAGCCCAAAGCAAGGTGGATGGAGGAAGACTCACGCATCGTGGCGGCTTACAGTTAGAGGTTATGCCGTGCACATGCCGCGGGCATTCTCGGAGGTCCCTCGCCGCGTGGCCAGGCGATTTAAGCGAACAGCTAGGCGCAGCGCGGCGGGACAAGCATAGTGTAGGATGCGGATAATACAAAAATTTATTAATTTTGTTATTATCTGCGCATAACGTAGTGCATGCTGTGCTTTTCTATAAGTAATGAGGATCTTAGACTTAAGTTTGAAATGTACAAATTGTATGTAATAGTGTACTCATTATTGAAAAGCCTAAAATAAATAAATAAAATGCGCTAATGCATGCGTACGCATTCACAGAGGTGCAGTAATGTGATGTGGCAGGAGCCACTATCGGTACATAGCTTTCTCGACCGTCATAGTGAGGCTGCCGAGTACAATTACAATAGCTGCCAGACCGCGCAGACAGAAATACATAAAGAATGCGATCTGACAGGACACAAATAAGATTATAGGCAATCACACTGAGGTCTTAGGTACCCGTTTATCTCGGAGTTATGTAAACTTACTGCTTGAAGCGGAAGACGCCTAACGTCCCGAAACGTAACGAGAATTTGAAAGAGTTAGGGATGTCACTCTTGTAAACCGTAACTAGAGATAGAATCGGCACCACTGACTATTCTATGCCATGCTCGGCCATATTTGAAGCCAGTCAAAAATACTAAAGAGGAGAGAAAGAGGTTCGGCGCAGACCAACAGGATCGCAGAGCAGACGATTCCCCATGAAATTGAGGGTTGCCAATAACATAAAGTGCAAAGTTGAACAAAGAGTTAAAATGATAATGAAGATCATTATGTGAAGACACCGACTAGTAAAAGCCTTAACCTTAGCACATGACTGCTCCGTGCAGCTCTGTGCTCTTAATTGTTACTAGACCTACTACAGAGTAGGTCTAGTAGCAGTGGCAAGACAGTATTTTTTTGCAGAAATTCGCAGTATAATTTAAACAGCCAAAAGTCCATACATCTTCAACGGCCATGTCTGATTTTAAATTGGTTTGGATATAAGGTGGTTTTGCAGTCACGAAAATTGTTTCCCCTAATTTACGTACCCCTATCAGTACTTCCCAATTCGCCAAAACAAAACATTGTAACATCTGTTCGTCTCGTTTCTTCTTCAACAAAACTTTCAACAAAAACAAAACTTCCAAGTTTCGAAAGTTGGTGGCTTTTCTTGCTTGATCGGTTGTTATTATTTTTTTAAAAAGTTTTATTTTTCATTATTTATTATGGATTTCAACGCAAATTCTTGCTATGTATTATTTACATAGCAAGTAGTGGTAGGTAATTTAACAACATCATAATAGATGAAGTACCTACCTAGATAAAATTAGTACTTACCTACTATTGAAGCTAACTCAAAGTAATTTTAAAATAAACTAACTAATTTTAAGACCTCGCTATCGCATTAGGTATCACCTGTAATGATAGTTGTAAGGGAGATTTTAATAAATAATAAATAAATAATAAATAAACTCAAAAACTACTCATCAGAACTTGACCGAACTATATGGGATCATCCTTAACTTACCTCCAACCGATAAAATAAGAATCGATGTGGTAAAGAAATTATGGCTAAACAAATACCTACATTAAAACGACGAATAGGGTACCTCCTCTATTTTTAAAGTCGGATAAAAAGGCGATATACAAGCCATGTGTCACTTGGAACATGTGCGTGAGGTTGTTTCGCATGTGTGCGCGGCAAAAGTTGCGCGCACGCACGCCTATACGCAGAGCAGCGCAGACTGACGCCGCGAGCGCGCTGTCGGAACTGCGCGCTGCGGAAAAACACAGTACAGCTAAGTACACTGATTATACCACCACCATACTCATTAATAGGTCAAAATATCCTCGAAACACTAAGAGTCCTTTAATACATGATACGTGTCTATCTATCGACTTGTCTGGTTGGCGCAATGTTATTAGGCTAGATTTTATTTTCAAAATAAAAATGGCGTATTTTAGACGTCAATAAGTAACGCCATTTCGTAGTTCTTTTTAATGCTATGACCGTGTCCCTCAAAAATAAAGGCTTCAGGAGACGAATCCAAAAAATATCACACTAAATGAAAAAAAGCCGACTTCAACAACAGTGGGTTAAATCTGAAAATAATTGCCGCAGACTGCTAAAAAGTGAGTTTTGAACTTTTTACTTCCAGTTGGGATTTTATATGTAGTTTCTTTTTTAACATTTATGTTTTTGAGAGCACATCATCAAAAGGAAAAAACAGAACCCTTATACGAGTAGGATCACTTGGTTGTCCATCTGTCCGTCGGTCAGTACACTTCTCCTCAGGAATGGTTAGAGATATCAAGTTGAAATTACGAATTAATTGCGGACTGGACGGGTAAAAAATTCAATCTTCAGTCAACGCAAACTAGAGATAGGTACGGTCAGTCACATCAATAACGTCGCTTACATATTAGATGACTATCTAACTTTTCAAAATCTGAACGAAATGAACGCGAACGTGATCAGTATAATGTACCCACTTCCGGGACATAGCCCTTCAAACGAGGATAATATGGAAATATCGTTATCTTCTATATCTATACATATAATAAATATGTAGACGAGGCGTTTCTGTACTTTGAAACAATAAAAAATTAAAAAAATTGTTTGGGGTGTTAAAGGACAACCAAATGGTGCCATTTCTATCATTTTTGGAATTTGTCTGTTTGCCCGTTTGGATGTGAGATATTTGTTAGAACGGGTATCACTTAAAAAGTACGAAAACAATATGGTTAACTTTTACACTCAAATATTGTGTATAACTCGGAGTAATTAGTTTTTGTTTTAATTCGCTTCGTTCTATCAAAAGATATAATCAATTTAAAGTGTTCAAGAAGAACTTTTCATTAATTAATGTACATACACGTAACGACATCAATTGACTCCAAATGGTACTAAAGAACATAAGTGATAACCACAAATTAAGTTTATGATACACGTCATATCGGTAAAGTAACTGTGTTATTTCAAAAAGTAATGATATTGAATATAATGTTATAAAAATCGCTTTCCATTGGCGATTGAGTAATGGCGCTAAAAGAATTTCAAATAAAAAGTAGTGGTGTAAGATAATAATAATGTATGTGGTGTTCTGAATGATAAAGTATGCAATGTTAGATAACATTAATAAAAATATGGTTTCAGTTTGTGTTTAAAAAGTTTATTGCATGCAGAGCGAGTTTTGTGTCGTCGCAAATGTCGTCATTTTCTGAATCGCGGTGTTAAGAATTTCCGCAGAAGTGTGAAATTCGTATATTAATGTTAAGTTATGTAATAAATTTGTTAATCCAGATCCAGCCTGTCCCATCTTGCTGTCCTCCCGTCAGCGACGCCCTAAGCCGAGGCCCGTACCCCACAGGGGGTGCCCTTAGCGAGCGTTCGCTTAGACCCGAGTTCACCAACAGATGGTTAAATTTTAAACAGATGTTTAAACCCTAAACGGCTGATTATCAATATTTTGGTGTTCACCACGCGCTAACCACAGGTTAAGTACTGTAATCGAGTGATTAGCTTAAACGTACTAGGCGACTTAGTTTAACCATTCGTTTATGCTTCCTGACGTGAAGTTTTACGTTGTGCATCACGTTTAGTTACAATATAAAAATGCAAGGCGCTTTGAATTCTATCTTCGAAGAGGATAATGTGTTGGTAAAAGATTTTTTTTACACAAACGTAGTGCTTTGGATTTACATGATTTAATTGAAAGGAATGAAATTGAAAAAAAGTTGGAATATCCAAGCAACAGGTAAGTTTTATAGTAAGGCTTTATATAATATTTGATTATGTTTGGGAACTGGAGGTAGCTGTGGGTCAAGAAAGTACGTAACACCATATTGTTATATTGTAATGTAAGTAAGTAGTTTTACGCCCCTGGCTGGAGGCTTTGAGTCCGCTTAAGGCAGCCACAGAATAATCCGGTTAAGTAGTCACGACCTCTCAAGGTCAACTACGAGATGCCATTAAAAAAAAAACGCAAGTCCGCTTAAGCAGACGACAACCTCATAGGTTGACCTGCAAACTCAAACTCAAATCATTTATTTCAATTAAACCATTTACAGGCACTTTTGAATTGTCAAGGAATCGGTCAGTCAGAAATATGAAGCTAGTTGCCTATTCCAAAGCGCAGTAGGTCACTATGGAGAAGAACGGGCAAGAAACTCCATGGACACTCTTTTAAATAATATTGTTGTTACAAATATATTAGTTACATCGATTATTGTTGACACTATAAGTGAGAACGATGTACAAAAACCGTACACGTTAAAAGCGTCCAGAGTGCAGCAAAACAAAAAACAATCCAGCAAATTAATTATTAAAATATGCCGTGGCAGCTAAGAGATGACCAGTCCCAGCTGACGGCGCCCGTTCACGAACATCAGCACCATTCAGCTCAACCATTTTGAAGGGAGCTAAATGATCCGACACACGCGCCACCGTCAGCGAGACATTTGAGTGAGCATGACATACTATCAGCCGCCAAGGCACATTCAAGTCAATCTATGACATTATCCGGTAAATGGTAGCTCTATAGTACAAAGTACTCACATCTGTGCAATGCATCTTTATAATAAAAAGGAGATTGAGTTTTATAATGCAAATATATTCTTACAATCTTCAGCAGCTTCAAGTGTTTCAAATGTCAATTAATTAGTTGTGGTGTGGAGCAGGATCAGCATTAAGCCAGGCATTTTTATCAGTTATGTAATCCCCTAACCTATAATACGCCTGCCTGCATAGTGTGCGTTTGACAAAGGATTTGAATTTTGTCTCATTCAGTTGAAGTATGTGGGGAGGTATTTTATTATAACATTTTAGACAATACCCCATGAAATATGAGTCTACTTTAGCCAGTCTATAACCTGGTTGAACTAATTGGTCCCGATTTCTAGTAGTATAATTATGTCTTTCACCTCTTTTACTGTAAAGATGTAAATTTTTTCTTACGTACATGATGTTTTCATAGATGTATTGACAAGGTACAGTCATGATGTTAATATCCTTAAACAATTCCCTTAGAGAATCGCGCCTGCGGAGATTATATATGGCTCTGACACATTCATAAAAGCGGCGCGACATCAAGCGCGCCGCCATGACATTGCCCGATTCAATGAAAGGGCTCTTTTCTGCAGAATAAAAATAGAATCGATGTCTGCAGCCCGTCCCCAAAGTAAAATACCGTAAGACATGATACTATGAAAGTAACTAAAATAGACCAGCCTCGCGGTATCTACATCAGCAAATTGACGGATTTTTCTGACAGCGTAAGCTGCTGAACTTTGCCGTCCTGCTAGAGATGTTAAATGAGGACCCCATTGTAGCCTTGAGTCGAGCGTGATCCCCAAGAAAACCGTTTTATCGACGAACTCTAGTTTCTCTTGATTCAATACTATCTCACAATCACTACTCTTGACGTTTGGTAAAGAAAATCTTATACACTTAGTTTTATTTCCATTTAGTACTAAATTATTAGCCGTGAACCAATTTTGGACCAGCAGTAGGGCGTTATTTACGTCGTCAAAATTTGAAGCACGTATATCTACCTTAAAAATTAAGGACGTATCGTCAGCAAATAACACCATTTGTGGTTGATTTATTAATAAATGGAGTAGGTCATTAATATATACTAAAAAGAGGAAAGGACCCACTATCGAGCCTTGAGAAACACCCATTTTTACTTTTAAACCAAGTGAATTGACACTATTTATTTGAACTTGCTGTTGTCTATCATTTAAATAAGATTTTATTAAACTGAGCGCAAGTTTTCCAAGTCCGTAATGCTCAAGTTTCAAAAGCAGGGTTTCGTGATCGACGCAATCAAATGCCTTGCAGAGGTCACAAAAGATTCCTGAAGGGATATGAGGAACAGGGTGTAAAGTTCACTCATACTCTTTAGAAAAGGGAGGATTCTCCGACCAGATGGATGTCGTATCTGGTGGGCAACTGCCCGATGATTGTTGTCGGGAAGTTGTATATATGCTATCTGCGCGGTAAACTCTGCTTGCGCGATGCAGGATTGATGCGTTCCTTCGTATGTGGCGGTGTAGATGCCGCCACATCACTCCCCTCCGCAGACCGGAGGTCGATAGTGAGCTAAGTCTTGTATCTTGCGATGCTTTTTGCCAGTGCCAGCTGAGGTTCCAGTGGGTCGGAACCAGGTGTCGCGTAGTTCGCGGTGAGTCGGAACTGTCTGCGAAGATGCCCCCAGTGAGTCGGGGTGGCGCTGCTTGTACTCCAGTGGGTCGGATGTGGTACAGCGCCGGGTTGTGGCTGGCTGCTGCTGTTCGACCAGGAGAGTGATTAAGGGCTCTGCTTGTGGACCGGCCGAATGTGCAGTGTGCTGTGCCAAGTTTGCTGATGAGGCTGAGGGTGATGACCAGGTATGCGCTCGCGCTGCATGCTGATGGTCAGGATACCCGTTGAAGCCGTGGTTGCTGGCTGGCTGGCTGTGACTCGGCGCTCTAAAGCTTGCGGGAGTGATGATGATGACGTCACGCTGAAGTAGTTGCACGAAGGCTGCGCTGACGTTCATACTCGGGGTCACCAGTGAGGGGATATGAGGAACAGGGTGTAAAGTTCACTCATACTCTTTAGAAAAGGGAGGATCCTCCGACCAGATGGATGTCGTATCTGGTGGGCAACTGCCCGATGATTGTTGTCGGGAAGTTGTATATATGCTATCTGCGCGGTAAACTCTGCTTGCGCGATGCAGGATTGATGCGTTCCTTCGTATGTGGCGGTGTAGATGCCGCCACAATTCCTATGGCGTCTTGAGCCTCTTCCCACGCGTTAAAAATATGTTTTACTAAGGTAACACCAGCGTCGGTCGTACAACGCCCTTTGGTGAAACCATACTGTTGCTCGTGAAGGATATTATTAGTATTAAAATGATTGAGCATCTGATTAATCATTATCTTTTCAAAAACCTTGCAGAAAACCGGTAGCACGGACAGGTCTATAATTATTAGTGTCTTTACTGTCCCCGGATTTGAAAAGTGGTATTACCTTACTATATTTCATTAGATCCGGGAAGACTCCTTGATCCACACACAAATTAAATATTAAGGCTAAGTAAGGTAAATAGTTTAAATTATGGAGGTACAGACTTTAATAGACATTCCACAAAGATCTTCGGTCAATTTGATCTTGATTTGCTTAAAACATTTTATTACTGTTAAGGGGTTAATATGCTTAAAGTTAAATTCAATCGGGCAGGCTGAAACATTCGCCCTCATTAAATCAAAAGCAAGCGAGGGCGAAGAATTTAAGATTTCAGTGGTTTTTAGTGGGACACTGGTAAAGAAATTCACAAATTACTGAGCAACTTTTTTGTTATCGCAAATGAGACCACGTGACGTCTCCAGTGTGTATTCAGAATTTTGCTTTTTGATCCTGTTCGTTTCATTATTGATAATTTTCCAAACCGTCTTTATTTTACTGTCTGCTGATTTTACCTTGTTGCTAATGTATAGAGGCTTTAGCGTACTTAAAAAAAATTGAGTAAGAAGCAACATACTTATTAAAAGTTTCCGTGTTAATATAAGGCTTAAGGCCATACAGCTCGAAAAGTTTTTCCCTACTTTTCCTAAGTCCTTTAGTTGCCCAGTTACTAAATAAAAACTTAGGGCTGATGGACTTTTAGTGTTCTTCTTAAAAATATTATTAAACTCGGTTTGAACTACCGAAAACAATTATTTATACAAAATATTAACATTATTCATTGTAAGGTCCTGATTACTTAACTTACAAATTAAAGTGCTTTTAAATTTATTTAAATTAACAGATGTTATTGGTCTGGATTGTATCTGCACTTTTTGTATCGCTATGTTGGACTCAAAAGTTACAGTTTGACCGCTGTGATCTGAAGGGAGATAATTAACGATAGCTTTATCTAAATAGTCGCAGCAACAAAATACATTATCAATATTTTTTTTTTTTTTTTTTTTAATAACTGCCATCAGTCCTTTCTGGACTATTATCAGTTCGGTTGCGAGAATAAAGTTAACGTTACAGGTACAGGGGCCATTGCCACTGCTACCTCTTTATAATACTTGACCTCTCTTTAGCCGATTGCCAGATTCGCTGTTGTCCAGCAATTTAACAGCCAGAGGATTTGGGTGGATGGCTAGACGATCAGCATAACGCTTTTTATGTCAGGAATAGTAGGAGTTTTGAGATAATCATGGATTTCATCATTCCGTGTGAACCATGGTGCAGTGACAATATTCCTCAAGATAGCATTTTGAGCTCTTTGGAGGCACATTATGTTACTTTTGCTGGCCACTCCCCATAGTTGGATGCCATATGACCACATAGGTTTCAATAGAGAGTTGTACAGCAGGAGTTTGTTCTCCAAAGATAGGACTGAGTTACGGCCCATCAACCAATATAAGTTTTTATATTTGGCGTTTAGTTGATCTCTTTTTTTTATATGCGTCTTCCAGGTGAGCCTTTTGTCCAGGTGAAAACCGAGATACTTAACACAATCTGTGTGTGGTAGGGTTGTGATCCCCCAATGTTACTGTGGGACAATCGCCTCTTCTCAGGGTGAAGGTAATGTGACTTGATTTTTGAGCACTGGCGCAGATACGCCACTTTTGCAGCCATGTGTTCATTTTATCCAGTACTATTTGCAATTTGTTACTGGCGATATCCGGTTCTTTGTCGCTCGCAAGGTAAGCAACGTCGTCTGCGTATGTTGCTACCGTTACATCTTCAGTAGTTGGAAGATCCGATGTGAAAATATTATAAAAAAAGGGTCCCAAAACCGATCCTTGTGGAACTCCAGCTTCGATATTATACAGACTAGATCTTTCGTCTCCTTGTTTTACTTAGAATTGCCTGCCATCTAAATATGAAGCTATGATGGGAAACACTGAGTGGGGAAGCTTTTCCTTTATTTTGCACAGTAAGCCCCTGTGCCAGACACGATCAAAGGCCTGTTGCACGTCTAGAAATGCCGCAGAGGTGTATTCCATCTTCTCGAAGCCCTGGCGTATTACATGGTAGACTCGGTGTGCCTGTTCGGTAGTTGAATGTGACTTTCTAAATCCAAACTGGTGATCAGGGATAAGGTCACACTCATCCATGAATACTTTGAGTCTGGACAAGAAAATTCTTTCCCAGAGTTTAGACAACACTGGGGTGAGGCTTATAGGTCGATATGATGTAACGTCGTGCGCTCGTTTACCAGGTTTAGGGAGCATGATTATTAAGGAGATTTTCCATAGTTTGGGAAAATAGCCCGTTCTGAATATTCCGTTGAACAGACTGGCCAGGAATGTAACTGCTTTTTTGGGTAGCTCCTTTAGAACTCTAGGCGTGATTAAATCAAACCCAGGAGCCTTCTTTGGATTCAACGATCTGATTTCCATCGCGGTTTCTTTGGGTGATGTTGGTCTAATAGGTAAACATAATTGAAGGTCCTGATTTAATATATCTACAACTTCTTGTTGGTTAAGCCCCTCATTGGGTTTGAAGACGCTTGCCAAATGTAAGCCAAACATCTCAGCCTTTTCTTTGTCTGTTCTGGCCCAAGATGTGCGGGATCTGATGGGCGGATTGTAACTTTGTGACCTGTCGAGATTTTTAACGGCCTTCCACAAGGAATGCTCGCCTTGATCAGAGGCAGATAACATTGAAATTTGCTCTTGCATTGACATATTTGCAGTATCCCTTAGCATGGCTTTTAGTTCCTTCGTGGCACGGTTAAAGTTAGTCTTGTCCGACGGATGATGGGAAAGATGCCAAGCTCTTCTGAGGTAACGTTTTTCTTCGATCTTTCGTTTAATGTCAAGAGGTTGTGAAGGAAGTTTGCATGATCTTTTTAACTCAGGTGAATTGATCCAGCAGGCCACTTGAATTAAGTTAGTGAAATATATGCATGCATCATCGATGTCATCTGGTGACTTAAGCGCTATATTGAGGTTTAGGTTGTCTTCAATGTAACCTCTAAAACCTTCCCAGTCTGTTTTGTAATTGTGCAAGGATTCAGGTTTCTCTGTGGTGATAATGTTGCTGCTAATGTTGAGTATCACGGGAGTGTGATCGGATGATCCGTCCAGGCATGACTCAACAAACAAGTATTGATCACTCATTCCGCTAGAAATAAAAAAGTCCAAGAGGTCGGGAACTTTCTTTGGATCAGAAGGCCAGTAATCCCACCTGGATTACCATCTGACCAGGGTTTCAAATTGTTTTTATCCACTGAGTTTTTCAGCTCTCGGCCTCTAGTCACCGTGCATCGTGAGCCCCAAAATGTGTGCTTGGCGTTCCAATCTCCCCCAGCAATAAACCGATGTCCAAGAGTCTGGAAAAAATTTGTGAACATTCCTTCGCTTATTTTATGTTTTGGCGGACAGTAAATTGCTGACACGATGATTGGACCAGCTCGATCATCTAACCTGACTGTGGTGTCTTGTAGATAGGCCATTGAGTGTGCTTCCAAGACGGAGTGCTTTATGTTAGATTTTATGACGAGTGCTGTTCCTGCGTGAGCGCCACCATCGGGATGAGGCGTAGCATAGATGTTATAACCCCTTATGCGATACGAACTTCTTATTGTTGCATGAGATTCTGATATAAGCATTATATCTAATTTATTTTTGTAAAGGATTGCTTCAAGTTCTAATGTGTTGGTTGACAATCCGTTGACATGTTCCACGTTGCAATGCGCAAGGATGTCATTTTGAGTTCATTTTGGATATTACGGTTGTCAATAGGTTTAACAGTGTTCCTATTTGTTGAAGGAGTAAATCTATCTTCTCAGATTGTTTTGTTAAAATAGCCTCGATCGAAGATCGTTGTGAAAATGGAGGATCTAGATCATCAGCTCGTTCTGTATTTTTACGATTGGAGGCAACATTAGAGTAGGATCTATTATCACATTTATTTGTTGAAATAGGTTGCTCTGGTCTGTTGTTGAAGTCAAATATACGAGGCGATGTTTTACTATTGTGCTCGCTGTTTATTGTATGGTGGGGACCTGGTCTGTTGGTTTTCCTAGCCAGGATCTCTTTGTAGACCTGGCACCCTTTGTAGTTTGCGGGATGGTCGCAAGAACACAAAGCACACTTAGCAGGGGTGTTGCGGTCTTTTTTCGGACACTCTGCTGTTTTGTGGCCTTCGCTACATTTGACACACCTGAATGGCCGCATACAATTGTTTTTTGAATGACCATATTGCTGGCATCTCTGGCATTGCACTATTGTTTTGGATTTACGTGGATCCTCAATTTTAATACGTTGGTGATAGATGTATTGCATATCTTTAATAGATTTGTTACATAAACTAGGCTCTAGATTTATGAAAAATGTGGATGTGGGTTTTTTGTCAGGACCATATCTGCAGTTGATGATTTCTCCTCTTATTTTATTGCCTGTTTTTTCAATTTCTTCCACAATGGCATCATGGGGAGTGGTGTGGTGGAGATTTTTTATAACGATTCGGTAGCTTTTCGTGTCTTTTCTTGTGAATGTGTGACCGATCAGACCCTTTTGTCGTATTAGATTAACAACTTTTTTGTAGTCTTCAACCTCGTCTATCATAACCCGAAGCAAATTCTTGTTAACTATCTTAAGTCTGAAGCAGGTTGGGTTGATGATAGTTTCAATTAACTTTGAAAGCTCATGCACATCGTCTATTCCATAGAGCATTATGGGTGGTGGTTTATTTGGAGGTTTTGCAGTAACTTGCTCTGGTTCATCAACTGGGAGGTTACTAAAACTGTTCCTTGTAACAGTAGTTGGGCTTGGAGGAGAGTCTGATATTTTACGTTTTTTTGAGCCAGGTACTCTTTGCCACGGCGGTGGTATTTGTTCAGGACTCACTGGCGGTTGCAAAGGTAAGTTTTCATTACTTGATATTTGTGTATCATCGCTTGTTTCAATGCCTGGAGTTGTTACAGTTGTGGTTCCATAAAAAGAGTTTGCTCTGGGTCGAGTTTCAAATAAGCTTTTGTGAAAAACTTGTTGGAGGTAGATTTTCCGATTTTGTTGAGTTGGGGGTAGATTTTTGTTTTCATTTAAATTTATTTCCATTTTTATTCCCACGAGTAGGGTCGATAAACAGTCACTCACAGGGTGACGCCCATCCCTGTGAGAAGGCTATATACACTCGATGATTGCCCGGTGCATCGAGGTTGGCGCTAGAGACTAGTTTCCCACTAGCCACCGATTGGTATCCTCTTGGCACGTTCCCACCGTAAGATAGGGGTAATTTTTTATTAAGGTGTTCTTCCTCTTGGCCCGGGCGATTAAGCCAAGACCACCGTTCCCATGAAAATGACTGCAGGGTTACGGCTTGTGGGGGCATTTCCTACCGCCACTGAGCAGAATTTTTAGTCCTGCAGAGTCAGGTTTGTTACCGCCGCCCGAGACTCGGCGTTGTTGCTCGTTTTGCACCACCCGGGGGAGACGTGTAGGGTGGGTCTAGAAAACGATGGTAAATCCTACGGACGCGAGCAACTAACCCCCCCCCTCCCCCCAATACATGAAACAGTAGTTGTAGTTGTTCGGGTTGGTTCCAAAAACACATTTGACAAATTTAATGATTTAAACAAATTCAGTTCTGCGAGATGCCATTCGCAAAAAAAAAAAAAACGGAATTCGGAAATAAATTACACGGGCAACTGTACGTATGAAGTCAGGGGTAAGCAAAGCAATTATGTTAGAAGTTCTAACATCGTTTATAGAGAAGCATTTTCTAAATTAAAGCAAGTTTTTTTTAGAAATTATCTATTATTTGGGATTTCCAACAACGGATACACAGATACAAAACAAACAACAATAATATTAAATTGATCATTTCGTAAGTAGTTTTGCTGCGGTCTTAAGCGTGATCCTTCTTCACCATGATAAGGTTTTATCACATTCCGCCAGACAAGCAGTCGATTTATTGAGTACGGTAGGTGCAGCCTGGCGCCTTGATTTTTATTTATTCTCAAAAATCAACGTGGAATATTGACATTATAAACCCTAAAGACGCAGTCACTGCTTTCGAAAAGGCTGTTGTACAGAACCCCAGTTAGCGCTTCCCACCAGGCAAGATCGGAAGACTTGACTCCTTTTCAATGGAGGAGTGGTACCTACACCTTCTTTAAGCAACACATTATTTTTTCCAACATGCACGCTTAGCATCATTTGAGTGCACAAGCCAGGAACAGTGCAAGTGTCTCTCGTTCGTCACTGCACAGCTGCACAAAAAAAAAAAAACTAAATGTTTATTTCGGTACCAACTAGTTTACCTAATGTTAACGTTTATGATTGGATCCTCCTTTTAAGCATGATGACGCCTGTGTTAGGAAACTCCGCTCTTCCGCAGCTTTGGCTGTTTGAACAACTGTACAGTAGGTACAGTGCCTCAGCCATCGATCAATGGCCCCTGGTCAGCCATGCGTCATCATTGGAGTGTCCATAGTCAGACAGTCGCTCACACAGTTCACCCTGCCCCATCTCTTGGATTCTTATCTAACAGACGATGTGTTTGCGGAAAAATGGACGAAGATTTTATCGGTTTAAATGGTAAGAAAGAAAAAGAGAAAAAACTATGAAAGTTGTATTCACGTGATCTACTCAGAAACTGAAAAATGTGTACAATGAATAATAATAAGTAAGTTCTTTATTTCTCCTCACAATAACAAGCTTATTCTAGGTTTCACATATTATTCTAGGTTTTTTTTTTCCTTTTTAGCAATGTGACGAGCTGGTGTCTGAGTTAGGCGTAAAATACTTGTATTACAAATCACCAGGTCCCCACCCCGCGGAAGAGCAGGAAGTTTTATTTAAAAACAAAACAAAAAAAAAACAATCTAACGTTTTAAATAAGGAGATTTAGGACAAACACCAACACATACTACACTGACTAAATCGTGCACGCATAGACTAGTTTTAGCTTTAATTTTTTTATTTTTATTAAACTGTTTGTATCAACCGTAAATATATTAACACGTGGAATTTTTAACCCTCCCACTACGACGGGATCGGAACTGTTTCTTCTAAACACAGGCTACCATGTAGCCTATCTGGGAGAGCAGTAAACCTCCCACTAACTAGATGTAAGCCAATCGCTGTTCTATTTTTATTTACTTCACCATGTATCTAGTCTTAGTTAAACAATAAACTTTATTATTATTATTATTTCGGTAAACAAATTTTGTTTCTTAGCTCTTTGGCTAGTTTAAGCTACATTAACGGGCCCAAGCCAAGTCAATGTAGCGTGTGTGGTGATTTTCGTGTTATTTACGTAGGATTAATGTTATGAGGACTAATTTCATTTTCCTCAATTTGCATGAACTTCCTAACTATTCTGCAGGTGTTTAAAATTGCTGCTTTTTGGAGTGTCATGTAAATTGTGTCTTTCAGGTCTATTAGTTTAAGGCTGTGGTGGAGGTGATTGGGTATAACACCCGTCGTGGAGACAACTATGGGTACCACGTAGACTTTTTCTTGCCTCCAAATTCGAATCACTTCTTCTTTCAGTTCAGCATATTTACTGATTTTCTCGCCTATTGTTTTTTGTAAATTATGTGTATTAGGGACTGCAACATCTATGAGGTATGTGACTTTATTAGCTTTATCTAAAAGGGTTATATCTGGTCTTATTATTATTATGCCTTTTATTTATTTTTATCCTTATTTTGCTATATTTTTAAATATTTTTATAAAACAACTTAAAAAAAAAACATTTAAAAATATAAAAAATAGTGGTCCGCCGGTAGCGGGAGCAGGGTCCAAGCTACTGGTGGTTATGGCTCCAGAGACAGGAACCTCCTCACAATGCGGGCCGTATCAAGGAGTACTGCCTTCTGAATCAGGCCCTTGATCCAACCGCCTAACGAAAGCCTCGAGAGATGTTGGTCGAGGCTTTTTGCCATCAGGCCATTGGCCGATACGACAATCGGCACAATGACAGCCGAGCTCACATTCCACATGTCAACAACCTCGTGTGCTAAGTCGAGATATTTAATTTGTTTCTCTTTCTCAGCTTTCACGAGGTTCCCGTCATGTGGAATGGTAACATCGATAATCATTGTGCGGCGCGCTAATCGATCTATCACTACTATGTCAGGCTTATTAGCGATAATAGTCCTGTCAGTAATGATAGACCGATCCCAATACAACGTGACAAGGTCATTTTCGAGAACTGGGTCGGGCACATACTTGTAATACGGTACCTCAGAATCCACAAGTTTATATTTCAAAGCAAGTTGCTGGTGAATAATCCTGGCTACTTGGTTATGCCTCTGCACCGCCGTTAGCCAGACGAGAACAACCAGAGATAATATGTCTGATGGACTCACCTGGACGGTGGCATGCCCGACACACGTCAACCGTCCCGTCCTTCATAATATGTCTCCGGTAGTTATTCGTCAAGATAACTTCGTCCATAATTGCGCAGACGAAACCTTCAGTTTCCCCGAAAAGGTCACCAAAACGTAGCCAGGATACGGACGCTAGGAAATCTACATCAGGCTCATGAAGAGCCCGATAGAAGCGCCCGTGAAGCTCCTTGCTTTGCCATACCGCCTTGCGGTCATCGGAAGTAAGTACTACAGGTTTGTGCCAGTTCTCTTTAGCCATGGAGAGCGGGGTGAGCCCCTTGTCCACTGCGACCACATCACGGTGCATACCCATTTCGGTTTTTAAAAAATATTCCCTGAGACTGCACACCTCGCGATTGTGGAGGGTCTTCGCATTTAAAAAGCCTCGACCCCCGCACTTTCGCGGGATGTACAATCTCATCACCGATGATCGTGGGTGATGCATCCGATTTGCGGTCAGAAGTGTACGGACCCGCCTATCCAGGGCGTCGAGTTCGGTTTGGGTCCATTTGAGTACGCCGAAAGAGTACAGCAAAATCGGCATGACCCAACCGTTGAAGGCGCGCACCTTGTTTCCGCCCGAAAGAAGACTAATTAATACCTTCTTCAGGCGGCCAAAGAAGCGCTCCTTCAACGATTGCTTCATGTTAATAACGTTGATGCCTAACGCTTCCGACATACCCAAATACTTGTAGCTTTCGGATGAAGAGAGGGATCTGAGGTGTATGGAATCCGAAAGTTGAATACCTTCGGATTCCATAATCTCACCTCGCTTAACATGCATGATTGCACATTTGTCCACACCAAATTCCATCCTGATGGCGCTACTGAATGTTTCAGTTACCTTCAGTAGCTCCATCAGTTGCAATTTGTTGGGGGCAAAGATTTTCAAGTCATCCATGAACAGAAGGTGAGATATGACCTCACCACCTCTCTTCAACCGATAGCCTAGACCTGAATCCTCCAGCAGTGTGCTTAGAGGATTCAGAGCCAAGCAGAACCAAAGTGGACTCAAACTGTCGCCCTGAAATATTCCCCGTTTAATCCAGACAGGCTCGTCATTCCCCTGGATCTGTTGACACCCCGGATAGCGAAGGACTGTCCTCCATTGCCCCATACAGGAACTAAGGAAGGTGCGTAGAGTTGCATCTATCTTGTACAACTCCAGCACCCTCACAAGCCATGTATGTGGCACCGAGTCGTAGGCCTTCGTATAATCTATCCAGCATGTCGACAGATCCTTGCGGGAGCGACGAACCTGTTGGCTAATGGCCATGTCGATGAGGAGTAGCTCCTTAGTACCCCGGGACCCGTTCCTACATCCATTTTGAGAGGCAGACATAATAGAGTTACTGTCAATGTGTGTATTAATTTTTACTCTCAAAATGGATGTAAGAAGTTTATAGATCGTCGACAAACACGTGATCGGTCTATAATTCTTGGGTTCCGTGGGACTACCTGACTTATGGAGCAGGTGGGTAACGCCTGTTAATAGAAACTGCGGTAGCGACCCAGACTCTAAGGCTGACTGGAACTGAGATGCCAGGCTAGTGTGCGAACTAATTAGCCATTTCAACCAAAAGTTGTGCAATCCATCCGGCCCTGGCGATTTCCAGTTCGGTAAGGGACGGACTGCTCTGGCAACGTCTGATGGCGTAATTAGGACTTTTTCCATTTCTGGTATAGTTTCACACACTCGCTCGACATCCTGCATCCAGTCAGCCTCAATGTGACAGACGGGTACTGTCCAGATGCTGCGCCAGAATGCACTTGTGGCGGCATCATCTGGGCGGCACACGTCTGTCAAATTTTGTTCAGGTCGCTCCCAAGCTCTATATACCCACCTTTCATCGCTCTGGAACATGCGATTCTGCGTGTATCGATCAACCCGCCGCTTATACCGCCGAATACGGCTCGCCCATGCACAAACTTTCTGTTTCAGGAAGTCGATGCGCTCTGTGACACGGGACATGTATTCTCGAGGGCTTACTTCAGTCCCCGAAAATGCCCGCCTCACAAAGCGCATCACTCGTGGTCTTGTATTGCCCTCCCTGAAACAGTATAGTTTGCCTATGAGTACCCTGGCCTCATCGATACGACGCTCGATCCTGTATTGCCAGGCTGGTACGGATGGTTTTGGTCGAGCAGCTCCGTCACAGTTTGGAAACTTGACGTTAGCTAAATTATTATTATTATTATTATTAAAGACTTAAGTTATTATAATTTTGGTAGAAGTAAAAAATAAACAAATAAAAACGTTAATCAGGGCGCCTGTATCTGTGTGTATGTGTGTGTATATGAGAGTGTATACTGTTAGCGTGTAGAGTTGAGTGTCAGGTGCAGTATGGTGATGTGTACGTGAGAGGGTTTTGGTGCAAGTTATAAACTTATATCGTACTAATTTAATTACAATGAAGTAGACTTCCTGTAAAATTACAGACTTACATGTGGTTTTTGGCAAGGGATATATCGCTAAGGCTCGATTTACCTTATTGTATTTTGAACCCTGGTAGCAGAAAAACCGATGTGCAAACTTAGTTTTGAATGACGATGAAGAACATACTATATGTTTGCGACGTTTGTTTCTGATTCTTTCTGGTTCAAAAGTTGTTAGGGCATGTTGTTTCATAACCGTTTTTAGGACGAAGAGCTGCCTCACAGTAAGTACCTCCCAGTTTGAGTAGAACTCAGTAGTTGGGTGATAAAAAGGTAGAAACAAACTAACCTACTCAACTTTTTAGAGATGAGTTTTACATGTTCCACCCCAAGTTGTGATATACGAGAGATCCCGGATACCCAGACTTTCGAGTTCTGTTAACAGAATAGGGACAGAGACTGTATCAAAGGCCTTTGCCAAATCTAAGAATATTCCACTGGTTTTCTTCTTTGAATCTATGTTGTTAACTATATAATTTGTTAGCTCTGACACAGCGTCGGCGGTGTATCTCTTGGCTCTGAAACCAAATTGTGCTTGTGAGAGAAGATTTTTATTTTCCAAGTAGGTAACAAGTCTTTTGTTAATGATGCGCTTCCAAGTAGGTAACAAGTCTTTTGTTAATGATGCGCTCTAAAATTTTTGATAGGGTAGGGAGAATTGAAATTGGCCTATAGTTATAGACACAGTCTCTGTTATCACTCTTATGTATCGGGTGAACTCTTGACTTCTTATAGATCGATAGATAGATGAATGTCTTTAAATCTTGCATAAGTGTAAGGTATTTATGCTCGTGACTCCAATGCTAGCCCTTTTGAAATACCTTACAATGTTTGGAACTCTGCACCTATCTGTCTGTGTCTGTGGGATCGAGGTATTTGGAAAAAAAGTATTTTATTGGCCCATTAAAATTTAATAAAAATGTCTAGTAGCCTACGAAATAATGTGTAGACCGACGGAGTACTCTGCAATCGTGCCATTAAAATGTGATAAAAAGATCAAAATAAAAGTTTATAAAGGTTTATTTGCGTAAAAAAAACAATTAGTAGTCTGTATTTCTGCTGGTAGCACTATCTGGAATAACAAAATCGCTGCGATTCGGCATACTCATCATCAGTTTATCCGAATCACGTTGTGGAATGGCCACCCACGTCCGTTGGAACAGGTGAAAAAGATTTTCTGGTGTATACGGCATCCATATTTGGCAGAGCTGTTCTTTGAAGCATATCCGTGCTTCAAAGAACAGCTCTGACAAACAGCCTGCTCTGCTGCGTGCTCATTGGAATGTAAGTCTGGCGATTGAGCAGGCCATGGTAGGACGTTGATATTAGCTGCGACAAGTGTGTTCGCAACGACTCTGGCAATGTGTGGACAGCAGATATAAAGCATTAAATTGGGTCCAAAAGGAATAAAAACATCTGATACAATAAAATTGTATCAGCGTAAATCTGTGCATTGAGATTGTCTGTGAACCAAATCAGTTCGGTTCTTCCGCTGATCCAAATACGCGCCCATGTCATGATTGTTCCACCACTCTATGCATGGACTTCAAGGCATGATTTTAAACGTTCTTGGTGTCCAGCGGTACTCCAATACCGTCCGTCTAGCATCCTCATACCAAAGCGAGATTCGTCAGAAAACAAACAAAACGCCACTCTTCTTCTGCCTAATGTCTGATGTGTTCACGAGCCCATTGTAAACGGCTCTGCGATTGCGGGGCTCAATGGGTGGTACACGTAGTGGCTTTCAGGAACGGAGAATGACTTCATGCAAGCGATTTCTTATGGTTGGTTGGATCGCTCATTAATATCCCTGAAGAGCTATGGAGCCTCGTAACTCACATCATCGCGGTCATTGTAAGATTTCTTCATGCAGTAATTTGTATGTAACAATCTGCTCTGCGTGCGGTGATGCGAGTTCGTCCTCCATGTCGCTCTGCCACGCTGCCAGTGATGCCGTAACGTGTCCAAAGTGAACCAGCTTCCAACATTCCCACGGCTCTGATAATTTTTTCTCGGCTCAAATAACGTCTTCTCTTAACGCTCTTTTGAATTGATATTTGATTCCATTTAGAAGTATGGCAGGAGACCAGTCATGTTTCATACAAAGTTGGGCCCAAAGCGCCACCGAAAACAAATGTGTTACTCCGGTCGGGGAAGTCCTCCTTATATTTTTTTACTATTGCGCCGAATCTCTACGACCATTCCTTCCGATTGGCGAAAATAAATGAAAGGTGACCGTGAACAAGTTTTATTACTATGACAATTATGACAAAACAAGTAGAGGTTCTGCTAGTGTTCTTATAATATTTGGCGCGAACGAGACGCACGTACACCTCCCCACTTTTCTAAATGATGTCTCGCATGGCTTGGTCAACCAAGTATGTTATTGGCGGCTTAAGCCTCCAGCCAGGGCACAAAACTTATAAACTATGCAACTGCACGCTAAAGGCACCCCCTGTGGGTTACGGACCTTGGCTAACGTGGCGTACGTTAAATAGACGAAGATAAAACTCATGATTCTAGGTCCACCGGAAGTAACTAGCTTAATTTATTTGAGAGTATCAAAATATGTCGCATATATCGTCGTATTTTTTATTGCGTTGACTAAGAAAGAAGCTTGATTATTTTACAGCTCAAAGGGATCATAGACTTACAAATTTACCCTCTCCTACATAATATTATCATTCCTGAACAGCATGGGTTTGTTAAGCGCCGATCTACGACATCTAACCTGTTAATATTTGCTAATTACCTTTTCGAAGGTATTGATAGGCGTTTGCAAGTAGATGCTGTATACACTGATTTCAAAAAAGCCTTTGACAAGGTCGATCATGAAATTCTTCTGAGTAAAATTGCTTATAACGGAATACGCGGAAATTTATTGCGTTGGTTTGTATCGTACCTCGAAAACCGGTCACAAAGGGTTGTAGTTAATGGTCATCAGTCTGTCTCTGTCAGTATTACTTCCGGAGTTCCACAGGGCTCTATTCTGGGACCGCTATTATTCATTATTTATATCAACGATATCAAAAAATGCTTCAAAAATTCCAAATTCTTGATGTACGCTGACGACTTGAAGGCGTTTCATGCGATATGTACTATGGACGACTGCCAATCTTTTCAGGAGGACCTGGACAGACTAACTGCCTACTGTATTGACAATAAGCTGCATCTTAGTGTCCCGAAGTGTAACTATATACACTTTACTAAGAACAATTTCATCCTCAATTTCAATTACAGCCTTAACTGTATCCCCTTTAATAATATTTCTATAGTGAAGGATCTTGGGGTTCTCTTTGATGGCAAACTGTCCTTGAACCAACATATCGAAGCCATAGTCAATAGGGCTTTTAAAATGTATGGATTTGTGATGAGGTCTTCAACAGACTTCAAGCGCACCTCAACCTATCTCTATCTGTATAAGACGCTCGTTCGCTCCCAGTTAGAATATGCAGTCCCTATTTGGAATCCCTTCTACCAAAAGTACGTAGTTGAAATAGAAAGGGTCCAGCGAAAGTACCTCCGTGCTATGTGCTACAGATGTTGTGGGACTAAGACTTATCTATCATACTCCCAACTTCTTGATAAGTACAAGCTTATCAGCTTGGAGAACCGGCGTAAATACCTGGAGGCCAACATGCTTCACGATATTGTTCACAGTCATCTCGATGCCATTGATTTGACGAGTAAGCTGTGTTATTCTGTCCCTCGAACAGTTCATGTACGTCAGGTTCGTGTTCGTACTCTGTTTGCGCTTAATTCTTGTCGCACTAACTCTGGCTTGCGCTGCCCTATTCATAGAATGTTGGAATCCTATAATTCTAATTTCAATGATATTGATATATTTGCATGCTCAAAAAATAAATTTAAATCTAATATTATAATGAAATTATCTTTATTGTAATCTTATTACTATGTTTTATGAATTGCATAATTTAAGTAATTGAAATTGTTTTTTATCTGTTTTGGTTTTGTTACTATAGCTAGCTTTATAGTATATTACTTATTGTTTTAAATATTTGTTAATTTTGGTAATGCTCGTCTAGTGGCAACCACTGATCTTTAAATATGAATTATTTGCGGATAATGTAGTGGACTGCAACATTGCTCCTTAAAAAGTTTTTTAATTATTGTATTATGTATGTTGTAGTTGTTTATTATCCCTTAATAAACTAAAATAAAATAAAATAAATTTGATATTAATTTCAACTCGATACCTCCTCCACGCGTTCCTGAGAAAAAGGGTCATGACAAATTGACAGACAGACAGACAGACGGACAACGAAGCGATCCTATATGGGGTTCTGTTTTTTTCCTTTTGAGGTACGGAACCCTAAAAGTATCCATAGAACTTACAAAAAATGTAATACAAAAACAGCTTTTTTGTAACTAGCAAAAACATGCAAATCCATAAAATAACCCTTTTTTTACACTTGATGTGTGGTGTTGATTATAAAAAAAAACCTTCCTGCGGGACAAACCAGCCCAGTGCAAGAAGTCTGTACCTAAATGTTCGCCGCGTAATCATAATTATTACTTACAATACTGTATGAATTCATTGTGGTCTGATGTCAAAATGTATTTTCTAAAACAAAGATATGGTAGGTAATTAAACAGATTTGACTTGTTTTGTGTGGTTGTAAAGCGCAGTGCGCTGTGCACTCTTGCGACGAACTCCGAGCTTGCACTTTTAATGAATGTGTTCGGGCGACACTCTGTACATAGGTAGGTACATACTTTAGAACGCACTCTCGTTACAATTGATAACCTTTGTAGGTCTCTCATTCATTGCAGTGCTAAACCCGCAACTCCTGGCTTGCATGAAATATGATAAAGACAGTTCATCAGTGCATTCATTATCGTTGCACACTGTTCGCTGTTCAGTCTGTTGTCCTGTGTAGTGTGCCAGTGGTGGCTGTGCTTAGTATAGTTCAAGAGTGTTTATGGTCATTCGTCCAGTCGCTTATCGCTCAAGGCTCCCTTCTTGGGATCAAGTCAAACCAAAGCAGCCCTTACATTGTGGTCAGATCCGTCTGTTTGGCCGACCGTACCGTTGTGACACACAAATGATCACTTATTGATATAACAATTATTTTTTATGGAACTTCGCAATTGTACGAGACTTTGGTAAACAGGCAGACGAATAAAGGGTAATTGATAAGCTACTTAATCAGGCTACGGAATCCCTTCACTGAGTGTGATCCGTGCGCATTCGGCCGATTTTTGAACAATCGAGGATGAATGAGCCACGGAGCACCGTGAGCACACTGTCCTTTCTTAACTTGTAGCCTTTGGTGACCAACGCTACACCTACACAGTGTCTAGGTACTCTGCACAGTCGGATACCTGCAGTAAAACAGTGCGTGACGTTATTGAATGAATAATGCTATTATGCTAATGTGAGGCAATCAGACAATGCTCCGGGGGCTGTCGCATGTCAGCGCGGGCGGCGACGGCGAGCGGTGCACTGCGCGTGAGCGCGTCGGCGTCACACCAGAATTCACCAGATAAAGAGATACCCAGTCAAGATAGAGAGGTTTACAGCGCAGACGCGGGTGCGCACCCGCCCGCCCTTCCACCCGGAACCGGCCGACACCCGACCTTAGCGACAGCGTAAGTGCTTACTGCACTCAGCCCCCTACTACGTGTACGTGACACGTGTCTATTAAGCGGAGAAATCTGCATTACCATAGTTAATGTCCTTGGGATGGATTGAAAGGAGCTTCATATCCAATCAGACAGAAGTATTTCCATTTAGCAGCTTGGATGTGAAGTAGTGCACAATGACCCGCAGGCGCAGGCCACGCTCGACAGTCGCGCGGAGACGATGTTGATGTGCAGGAGGTCAGTGGCGGCCGCGGGCGCTGGAGTGATAACCTCGTTGTTTGTCAGAGCTGGCGTTGATATCAGTGTTTACATAGCTAACTACAAAATTTATTTTAATTAGAAAAGAGATAGCACCTTTTAGAATAAGATTAACGCTATTATCTATCGTTAGTCATTAATTAAAACAACAAAAAAACCTAAAAGGCGTGCATTGAACCAGTGCAAATTGTGCAAAAGTTTGTTTTACTTTTATTCGCATATTTATAAAACCCCCAACTCTTAACTAGCATAAAACGAGCGTACCTATAGCAACGAATAAGTTTAAAGAATAGCTTGATCTAATAATTAATCGCAAACCGGCTAGTCCGGTCGCGAACACCCGGTCATTTGTCCCTGGCGCGGTTGCGGCGGCGCGCGGCGTTGCACTGTGGGCTGGATTCCGGCTTTCATAGACTTATAACCTTAATGTTTCAAGTGTCGACTTATATGCTTGAATATGATTTGAAAGACCAACTACATGCCTAAATATATCATGATTATGGAATAATATAGGAAACAGCACTATTCGTTTTTTTTAATTAATTTGTATGGAGTTCGTAAGAAAAATCATGATATCTCCGCTCTCGCACAATTGACCGTTATTCTTTTTCAGGGGATTAATCCATATATTATTTGGAATTTTTTGACATACGCTAAGACACGGCCACCGGTGCGAGTATTTTTAAAAAAATTGATAAAGATTATTTTGATTTCCAAAACTAATTTTGTATTAATAATATAAACTTTACGTCTATATGCATTGCCTAAATGATTTATCAGACCACAACTTTCAATTACCCCGTCAAGAAATGGTAATTAACTTAAAAATATTACTTATAAATAAAACAATAGTCACTAACTTTTCTAATAACTCCGTAACTATTGCTACAATTACTGATAATCACGACGAAAGAGGTAAGAAATAACATAATTGTTAAGTATGTAATTATTAATTAGTGTGAAATTTACGATACACTATTTAATTAGACTAATTAGGTAAAGGTCCTTTTTCTCATAATATTGTCCTCCTTATGTTATTGATTTCAATGGGTGCGTATTTACTTATCCCGTCTATTAGTTATCTATTATCTAGCTATTAGTTAGTCAATGAATTTTGCCGAAAATTCACTAGAGCAGTTGACAATCGTTGGCGTTTAGCAAGACGGAATATGGAGATGTTTCACGCACATGTTGCACGTTGACTGGCCTAGCTGTCTCAAAGAAAATGTTCATGAAGCTTTGACAACGTCTGTTGATGTTGAAGAACTGCCATCTACATCAACATCAACTGTTAGCACTATGACCAAACGAAGGCTTACTCGAAAACCTTTTGAAGAATTACAAGTAAAGCAAAAAAAACGAAGAAGTGCTGATCATTTGGATTGTGAATCCAGTGAGCTTGTTTACACAGCCATTTCCAAATTGAAGGAAGAAGGTCGTGAGGATGTTGCTTCTGTAATTGAATTTATGTTGAAAAACCCAAATGCTGTTAAACAAATCCAGGATGTCATAAAGCATCCAGTCAAAAAAAATACTTTTACACCCATAAATGCCCTTGGATTGCTCCTATCTCTTAAATTTTCAAAATGGCAATATATAACTTTAAGAGAGTCAGCTGTTCGAGAAGGTTTGTGTGACTTATACCCTAATTACTACCGACTGCAAAATGAAAAGAAGGAGTGTTACCATTTCTTGACGGGGTAATTGAAAGTTGTGGTCAGATAAATCATTTAGGCAATGCCTATAGACGTAAAGTTTATATGATTAATACATAATTAGTTTTGAAAATCAAAATAATCTTTGTCAACTAAAAAAAAAACACTCGCACCTTTGGCCGTGTCATGGCGTATGTCAAATAATTCCAAATAATATATGGATTAAGCCCATGAAAAAGAATAACGGCCAAACGGATGTGCGAGAGTGGAGATATCATGATTTTTCTTACCCACTCCAAACAAATTTTTCAAAAAAAAAAACTGTTAGTGCTGTTTCCTATATTATTCCATAATCACGATATAGTTAGGCATGCAGTTGGTCTTTCAAATCATATTCAAGCATAAAAGTGGACACTTGAAACATTAAGATTATAAGTCTATGAAAGCCGGAATCCAGCCCACAGTGCGTCGCCCTGTCCACAACCCTGTCTTGTTTCTGAAACCTAGGCCGTACTTGATTGTGGTACACAACACACAATGACTACACGAGTTGACACGACGAGTAAGACCTCATGTACGGAAACGCGTGGCGTCGCGCGTGGCGTTGAGCGGCCTAAGGCAGATTGTCCACCGATACCGGCTGTAGTCTGTTCAATGAAAGATAAAAAGAAGAACTATTTATTGGGACTCTCACAGGAAAATCGAAACTTAACAAAAGTATAAAAAAACAATGCGCATATTATAAGTATTTGATTGTTTCATAATTAGATTCCATGGAAATAAACATCAATAACAAGTGCTTTCGTTGTAGGCAAGCAGTCAATAGGTAGACGTCATGAGTGTGCTGGGCGGATGTGAGCGGCGCGGCCATTGCATGCAGTTCGCACGGACTTAAAAATATCGCGGTGGGATTTTATTGCGCACTGGATTTTTAACTCTCGGTGTTGAACTGTTCTTACTTTTCTACCTAACTTTAATCCGACTGGCTATCTTCTTTTCCGTTTCTTTTGACTATACATACTGAAATAGAAGTTACCACACTGTTGTCACGTTTTATAGAAAAGTTTGAGAATTTAATAGGAGTTTCGTGATACTCATTATGCTAAAATTACTCTGACTCTCTGAATATCTTGGCTAGTGAAACCAAAGCTACAAACGTAGGTTACAAGGATGTTTTGTCTTTCGACTTCCACGCAAACAAAGTCGCGACCAGAAGATAATATGTATCTTGCCTCAAAAAAAAATACTGAACCCTGATAGGATCACTTCGCTGTCCGTCTGTGTATGTCTGTCAGTCAGCCAAGACCCTTTTTCTAGAGGTATCAAGTTGAAATTAATATAATATACCTACGTAGGTCTACGGTCCCGTGATGCTCTAAAAAAATCAAGAAAATTTAATAATCATTCTCTAAGCTTTTATAAGCTTCACTTGTAACTTACAAACAATGTTATAAAATCATACAACTCAATTTTAACCTACCTCTAACTGTCGTATCGAAATGAAACTTTGTAGGTATATTATGTACCTAGTTCGGGTGACAAAACTATAATTTGGTATCTTGGAGCTGATCTGATGATGAAGCCAGGAGGTGGTTAATGAAACTGTTCAGTGGCTTCTGGTGAACCCCTCGAGTTTGGGTTTGTATGATTCGTTTTGACGAGTTCAATAGATTGAGCTTGATAACGATGGTCTGATGATGAGACCAAGATTTGATAGTGTAACTCTTCAGTGGCTCTTAAACCACTCAAGTCATATCTTCGTTGACTTTAGACTTAATGAAGAATATGTATGTACTAGACCAAAAAGAAAAAGAATGAAGTTAATAAAAAACAAATAACACGCTTTTAGCCACGCACTAAATATTGCGTGCTTTTTAGTTGTGTGTACTCTTAATTCAATGTAAACAAAGCGCTCAGTGCTTTTTGATTTAATCATTGGATATGATAGAAGAACTAATACGAATAAATTTTATTATTTTATACTATTTAGTGTGTGATAAAAGCGTTTTTTTTATGTTTTTATAAACTACTTACATATTTTTTTTTGATACCCGCAAATAAATCAATACCTGCAGGGTACTTCTCATTGACCTAGAATCATGAAATTTGGCAAGAAGTAAGGTCTCACAGCACAGGTAAAGGAAAAACTCCTAAAATCGTTTATTTGAAGTTTTATCACATACAAAAACAATACGATTACAAACTTACATTTGCAGTTGGAGAATTGACCGTGACGTATATCGATGTATGGGAGAACATGTTTTCCAACTGCAATATTAAGTTTGTTAATTCCGAGAGAGAGAGAGAGTGTTCCGTAGTTCGGATGAATTTATCCCAAATTCATCGGAACTACGTAAAGGCTCGTTAACACTAGAGCGCCGCGACGCAAAGGCATTGCGTGCCGCGCGACGTGAGCAGTGCCTTTGTGTCGCGCTGTGGTGTGGCGATGCGACTGTTTGTGTGACCCATAACTCTTCATTGGTCCGACACGCACTTGTCCGTTTAGATTTTCTGCTAATATGTATGCACTTTCAAATAAACATAACTCCGGTACTAATTATTTTATGATCGTAAGTGCTAATGCATAGGTATAATGTATGATCGTTGATAGTACTTAAAGTAGCATTTTTAAATAGTTATTTTTTTATATTTATCCTATTTTTTATTATTAATTCAGGTGTTATTTGGGTAGTGCAGAATGATAAATATGTATTGCGTCATATATATTATGTTATGTTTAGCTATCACTGCAGGAGTTGAGCCGCCGGCGGAGTCGTCGAGCGAGCCGAGCGCGATTGAGAGCGGCACGCGCGCGGCGTGCGACGCGCGGCAGTTCGCGTGCGCCGACGGGCTGCGCTGCGTGCCGCTGGACTGGCGCTGCGACGGCCGCGCGCACTGCGCCGACGCCTCCGACGAGCTGCACTGCAGCTTCCCCAACCGTAAAATTCACCCTTACATGCTACGTATTACCACTGACATATACTTACTAGTGAGAGCTCACTTTAGCACTTGGTTTTCTGGAGATGCTGAAGCGATTTTTTGTGTTGCGCAGCAATGATGACGTCATGTCGCGGCGATGAGTTCCGCTGCGCCGTGAGCAACTTCTGCCTGGCACCCAGCTGGCGCTGCGACGGCGAGCCAGACTGCGGCGCGCACGACGCCTCCGACGAGGACCCCTACATGTGTACGTAGGTCACACGGGCGCAAAGCTACCCCGGAGCTGGTTCGAAATTGAACGTGTTCACTTGCCCCGCAGGTCAGAAGGACTTCAAGTGCCCCGGCAACAGCGCGCGCTGCGAGACGCCGGTGGAGGGGCAGTTCACGTGCGTGGCCATCGAGCAGTTCTGCGACGGCGCGCGCCAGTGCCCCGACGCCAGCGACGAGTGGGACATCTGCGACAACTGTGCGTACTGGTGTATCGGCACATGCGGGTTGTGGTAGGTGAGGTCCGTACTCGAGGTCACGTGTGTGCTTGTGCGCAGTCACGGCGAGCCAGTGCGGCGCGCTGCGCTGCGAGGTGGGCTGCCGGCCCACGCACGCCGGGCTCGCCTGCTACTGCCGCCCGGGCTACGAGGCCGACGCTGACGGACGCTGCGTCGGTGAGTTCTCGACATGTCTTCGTAATCACCTACTTGCTATATATTGACTGCTTGCTTGCTTAATAACCAATTTAGTTAATTTGATAATTTCTGGACTCCTCGTCCAAAATAAATATAACTATTTGTGGCCATCGAAACTGTGTTTGTCTATCCCGTTAAAAAAAATGTTTTTATGTGTTTTGTGCTATATGGTATGTCCGCGCAGACACGGACGAGTGCTTGTGGGAGGACGCGTGCGCGCAGCACTGCCACAACTCGCGCGGCTCGTATTCATGCGCCTGCGCGCCCGGCTACACGCTGCACGCCGACCGCCGCGACTGCATCCCTGTCAATGGTGAGTACAATACGGCTGCTGTAAAGTACACTCATCCAGCGTGCATTGTGCATTAAACATATGCGGTGTTCAACATTCTCGTTGTTCGTTCGCTGAGTGCGCATTGGCGCTGGATTTAGCTGTCGGAGAACTTGGTCTTGGTTGACCAGCATATATTGCGAAATCACTAGTTTACTTTATTTTTTTACGTGAACAGCTCCCACTGATGTCATGGGTGTGTTTTACTACAGAGCCGGTGACGGAGCCGCTGTCGCTGATCGTGGTGACGGCGGGAGACGTGCGGCGCGCGTGGCCGGACGGGACGGCGCGCACGCGCAACCACTCGCTTCCAGCGCTCAACGTGCGCGCCATCGACTTCCTCTACGACAACCGGTACGGACCCCACCTGCACCCTCCCCCCCCCCCCCACCCCCGCACCGCGCCCTGGGGCCCGGACTGACGTCACGACTTGTGTGTAAAGGAGCATCTGCTATGTGCACCACAACATCAGCAAGTCGGGCATCGTGTGCGTGGACGCGGACGACTTCAGCCGCCGTACCGTGCTGGGCGTGCCCGCCTTCTTCCCCGACGTCGCGGGCGTGAGTCACCTGGCCATCGACTGGGTGGCCGGCAACTGGTACCTGGTGGACGGCGGGCGCGAGGCGCTGTACGTGTGCGAGCGCACGCTGCGCCACTGCCGCCTGCTGCTGGACGCGGCGCTGGCCAAGGTGCACGGGCTGGCGCTGGACGCGGGCGCGGGCCTGATGTTCTGGTCGGTGTGGGGCGCGTCGCCGCCCGGCGTGGAGCGCGCCAGCCTGGCGGGCGACGCGCGCGCCCACGTGGCCGCGCACAAGCTGGTGTACCCGAGCGCGCTGGCGCTGGAGCCGGCGGCGCGCGCGCTGTACTGGGTGGACGCCTACCTGGACTGTGTGGAGCGCGCCGACTACAGCGGGGCCAACCGCCGCACGCTGCGCCGCGGATACGCCGTGAGTACCCGCGTCACACTCACACCGCGCACTTCTTGAACAACATATTATTTTGGAATCCCAATTTGACAATTCAATGAAAGTGAATACTCAATATTGTAAAACTAAACTAGGTATAAACTCATTGGAGTTTTACCGCGCACCAAAATAGTCGACTACATCACTTAAAGCATTAAAATAACATAAGTAGGTTCTTAGTTAGAATGAGGCAACAAAGAAAATGACAACGAGGTGTGTGCGAAGTAGTGATCTGTTACTAACGAGCCGATCTGACCAGCCTTAACACAAGTGGTGGAGCAAACATCATTTGTATTGTTGTACATTATTATAAAATATACTCAAACGGGAGCACTTATTGCAGGCTAAATAAGCATATTTATGCTAGTAGGGATAATATTACTCGGTGATAAAATGCAACGCCTGTTTAGACACAAGAACTGCAACACATTTCGGTGCTGGGCTCGACGCTGTACCTGCCGGTGTGGCGCAACAGCAGCGTGGCGCTGGTGCCGCGCTACCTGCGCGCGCGCAGCTCGGCCGCGCTGGCTCTGGGCGCGCACCCGCCGGCCGCGCTGGCACTGGGCGCGCGCCCCTCGACCGCGCTTGTGTTCCACCGCCAGCGCCAGCCGCGCGTGGCTCACCCGTGCGCGCGCGCCAACGGCGGCTGCGCGCACATCTGCATCACGGCCTACGTGCGCGGCGCGGCGCACGCGCACTGCGTGTGCCGGCACGGCTGGCGCGCGGCCGGGCGCGCGTGCGAGCGCGTGCAGCTGGACGCCTACGTGGTGCTGGCGCGCGGGGCCCCGCCGCTGGTGCAGGCGCTGGCGCTGGCGCACGCGGGCTGGGAGGCGGCCGCGCCCGCCACCGACGCCGCGCGCCCCACCGCCGCCGACGTGGACATCCAGGGCAGCTACCTGTACTACTGCGACGTGCACAGGTGCGCCCCCCGCCCTGCCCGCCCCGCCCGCCCCGCCCAGGTAGCTAAGAGCGCGACTAACGCCTCGCTCGTCCGCAGGTACGAGATCGTTCGTCAGAAGCTGGACGGCAGCGGACGCGAGGTGTTCGCCGGCCGCGACGTCGACAACTGCGAGGGCCTCGCCGTGGACTGGATGGGTGAGTGCCGCCCGGGCCGGCTCGACTCGCCGTGTGTCACTGTGTCACTGTGTGTGTGTGTGCGTGTGTGTCAGGGCGCAACCTGTACTGGACGGACGACGCGCTGGGCACGGTGAGCGCGGCGCGGCTGGACGCGCCGGGCGTGCGCCGCGTGCTCGTGCAGGACAAAGACTACCAGCACTACCACCCGCGCGCCATCGCGCTCAACCCCAGCAACGGGTAGGTCGCGTCTCGTGTCCCGCGGCACGTGTGTGAGTGCGAGTGTGGCTACAGCGAACTTGTTGCAGCACGATGTACTGGTCGGTGTGGGCGGCGCGCGGCCTGGCGGGGCGCATAGAGACGGCCTACATGGACGGCTCCTCGCGCCGCACGCTGCTGCACCAGAAGCTGCACTGGCCAGCCGGGCTGGCGCTGTCGGACGCGGGCGAGCTGTTCTGGTGAGTGTGCGGCGGCACGCTGGCTGCGCCCGTGGAGCCGCTGCTGAGCGCGTGCTGCCTGTTGCAGGTGCGACACGTACCTCAACAAGATCGAGCGCCTGGTGCTGGCGACGGGCGCGCGCCTGCTGGTGGCTGCGGACGCGCCGCACGCGCCGCTACTGAAGCCCTACGGCCTGGCGCTGTACGAGGGTGAGTCGCGCATACATAGAGACAAAAGCTCGGCTCCATACCACCAGACACACACACTCCATTTCCAAATGATTGTTTTCAATTAATTGAACATCTTTTTTTAACTTTTATTTTTTTATTTAAAGAAAGTGAGAATAAAGTTTATGTCGGAATGAATATTCACAAAAATAGAATGTGTGAGTATATTTTTTTGTTCCAAATTGGTTGGTTTGGTTGGAAAGGACTCCAGGCCGACGATGGCGGCGGTGGTAGTCCAGCGATCCTGGCGGGTGCAGGGGGACGCAGGTCAAAACGAATGACGCGCAGCACACCGCACTAGGTATTGCGATGTCAAAGATTAGTCTGCAGATTTTTCTATGAAATATCTCGTGATTAATTCCACTGAATGATAGGGAGACTGAGCAATTGAGAAGTGGTATATGAACCAACAGCGAAAGGGTTTGATATTTGTGTAGGGATTGGCAAAAGGGTATCAATAAAGACCTGGCAATTTTGAGAAAAACATACTTTTAATTTCCTGTAAATTTGCTGTCAAGTTGTAGCTACAGGGAAACGTTCTTAGAAGACTGTCTTTAACTTGTTGAGTAATTGATAATTGCATTCACACATGCATGTAGAAATGGTGCAGTCAGTAAAAAAATTACAATTCTTATGTTTTATTCTTATGGTACCAATCGATGCAGTTTCGTATAAGGATTAAAATCCTCTTCTAAACCAACTGAGATTTGAGTACTAGAGAAGTATGCATATTTATATTTCGTACGAAATTATCGTAGGTAGAGATTCAAAAAGTTCCTACCTAGTTTGAATAGCCATTTTTCATAGTTAAAAGATACTGACCGCTAGGACCACGTCATAAGACACAATCTTAAACCTTATTTTTGGAGCCACTCCTAGGAAACTTTTTGAGTATAGGGCTGTTTTATGGGTGTTTGACTTAAGAGAACCTGGATAGCGTTTAGTAGATAGGGTTTCAAATTGGTTAATGGTTGTTTTTAATAAACATGGCAATTGGCAAACGGTGGAGTTTCTTGCCACTTCTTCTCCATACGAGGGCGGCACTGAAAATTTCGGGAATCAAGGAACTGACACAACATTACTATTTAAAAATGAAAAGCAATAGCTTTTCGAAGTATTCTCCGCGAAATTTGACACATTTTTCCATACGATGGAACCTATCATTGAAGCAACCATTCCATTCGGAAGTTGGGGGTCTCCAAAATGGCCGTTTTGTAGGCGTCCACAGCTTCTTCAGGTGATGAAAATCTCTGTCCACGCAATTTATTCTTTGTTTTAGGGAAAGTATAGAAATCATTAGGGCTTAGGTCGGGGCTGTACGGCGGATGGTCTAATAATTCTATGTTTTCTTGCTCTAAAAACTCTTTTGTTCTGTGTGCGGTGTGAGAACTCGCATTGTCGTGATGGAGGATGATGCAGCGGTTGCAGTTCTCTTTACGGAGTTCAGAAGCGACCTGTGGCAAACAAATGCTAGCATACCATTCTGCATTAACCGTTCTTTGTCCCTCAAGAGGAATAGTCGTAACATGGCCGGTTTTGGAGACAAACGTGGCCACCATTTTTTTTGCAACACTCCGTGAACGAACAGTTTTCGTTGGCTTTAACTCATTTTCGAACACCCAAACTCGTGACTGGTTTTTTGTTTCGGGTTCGTACGCGTATATCCAGGATTCGTCACCTGATACGATGTTGTATACAGCATTTGAGGATCCTGCGTGGAATCTTTCGAGAGTTCTGATGCACCAAGTAACGCGAGCCGCTTTTTGCTCTTCACAGAACGAATGCGGTATCCATCGGGAAAACAACTTTTTTACACCTAATTGTTCATGCAAGATTATTTATATATTGACTCATGCCAATGTCTAAAGTTGCCTGAATTTCGCGGTATGTCACATGTCGATCATCCTCAATCAGCTTACGCACAGCATCAACGTTTTCTTGGGTGACTGCAGTTTTTGGACGACCTTGACGGGGATCATCACTGAGCTTGACACGTCCACGTTAAAATTCAGCAAACCAGCGATAAATTGTGGTTTTGGATGGGGCTTCATCACCAAATGCAGAAATCATCCGGTCAACACACTGCTTTTGTGTTAAACCACTTCGAAAGTCATAATAAATCATCGCTCTTGAATTTTCTCGAGTCAATTCCATTTTCTCAACGACTAAACAAGTTTGACAAAACCTTGTGACAAGACCGAGAATATTTTTTAAAATAAATAAATGATATTCGATTTTTAAAACCAAGGAGTTTTCAATTAAAAAGATTTGAATATGACAGGAACAGTGGAAATATTCCATTCCCGATACTTTTAGTGCAGCCCTCGTACGAAACTACTTTTTGGAAGTTGCGCCTAGAACCAGTTCTATTTTTAATGTAAATTTTGACGTTCAAAAGTGCCTTTTTATGGACCTATTTGAAATAAATGCTTTGACTTTGACTTTGAATTACATACATTTTAAAGGGACGGAAGTGTTTATATTTTTAAATTACAAAAAAAACTTCTGATGTCGTCGAGGCTCCTGTGGCCGACGCCCCTGATTTGATTAATTAATTCAAAACAATGTTTGATCAGATGTACTGTCAGGCACGTTCTTTTTCATTATGTATTTACTTACCATTAAATATAAATAAATAATAAAAAGTAAAAATAATCTCAATGAGAAACCTAGTCATTTTTTTTGTATATAAATCACAGTTTTCATCACCTATAAACAAAGATAATCATTTAACCGAATTATAATAATCTGTCTCAAATGTAATAAAATAAGATAGTGATTTTAAATAATCAGTCTTAGAAATTACTGCAGAGCAAATTACTTTTTACAGCAACTTTCTTTTTATCTTTGTAACAATAATAATTAAACATAATCAACCGTGAAACCTTCAACAAATGAGAATAATTTTACGTAATTATAACAGTCAGTTCAGCAATATCATCACAAAATAGTCAGGCTTAAAAAAAAAGCAGCCTATTATGTTCCCACTGCTAGGACACAGGCCTCCTCTCTGTGAGAGGGAGTGGGCCTTACACCATGCGGGCCCAGTTCGGGTTGGTAGATGTCACATATCTTCGAATTTTTGGTTCTAAGACATGCCGGTTTCCTCACGATGTTTTTCTTCACCGTTTTGAGAGCAGTGGTGATGAAATAATTTACACAAAGTGCCTGTCTGGGTTCGAACCTACGACCTACAACTCGTAAGTCGCGGGCGTTACCACTGGGCCACCAGCATACAAATAATCAACTGTAAAAACTTAAACAAATAAAAAATTAAAACTTAAAACTAGTACTCATACAAGCGAAATCATCTATTTTCACCAAGTAAGTTAAATCATTACTTTTTTGGATGGATTGCCACATAAAATTGTTCAGATGAGCATTGATTTTTATAACATTGTAATTTATTTGTTTTGAAATCGAATATATTTTTTCATCTTTGGATAGTAATTTCATGTGCGTTTTGACCTCAAAAAAGCCAACCAATGCAAATGGATACAGCTGTGCAGGTGCAACTTGCAAAGCGGCGTACGACTGACGTCCCGCACTAAGTCCCGCGTCGCCCGCGAGAGCCATGGGACTGTCATAAACGAACAAGTGGCATTGTTTGAGATCGCCATACGTATGCGTCGTTTTGGCGGTTTTTAATTAGTTTTGATTTTATTCTATTAGATTATTTCTATGTTTTGTAAATGTGAGAACGTCGTAGGCCTTGTGGATTGTAAATTTATATACCATTGTCTATTTGTTTTACATATGGTACTTTTTGACAGGCCTACACTGTCCTCCCATACCTATTAACACTGTTACTAAAAAATTGTAAAAGACAAATATTTTTAAAAGTAACCATGGAGTTTCTTGCCGGCTCTTCTCCATAGGAAACGATCAATTGGAACCGTGCACCTAGAATCTGACGTTTCATAAGTGCCCATGTAGGTTTATGTGAAATAGAATTTAAAAAAAAAAAAAAACCATTTGGTGGTGTACACTGACCGAGCCCTTCCCGCAGGCGCCGTGATCTGGAGCGAGCACGGCACGGGCGCGGTGCGGCGCCGCGACGCCGACGGGAACGTCACCGAGCTGTACCGCCTGCCGCCGCCGCTCTACGACCTCAAGCTGGTGTCCGACACGGAGCGCCAGGGTGAGCACGGCCCCGCACGACACGACGCCACAGCGAGAGATACAGTATGAACCCTCTGCTCGTTGTACAGGCCACAACCAGTGCTCGCTGAAGAACGGCGGCTGCGCGGAGCTGTGCCTGGCGGTGCCGGGCGGGCGCGAGTGCGCGTGCGCGGACGGGCGCGAGCGCGCGCCGGGCGTGCCGCACGCGTGCACGGCCGCGCACTCGCCCCGCCCCGTCACGCCCTGCCCCGCCGGCACCTTCGCCTGCCAGCACGGGTGAGCATGCCGCTCCATAACACGTCGCGAGTAGCGTGTCTACTTGTAATTGCTATACCGCCTGATACGGTGGAATATCACGTAGACGTCATTATACATCAAGGTCTATTGGAACGAAGGTCCATAACGCGGCTCGCGGTTGGAGTTGACTGGTACAAATCATCACGTAAGCCCCTCCCCCCATGCGACTCTCTCTTTGTCTCTTTATATTATATATACGAGTGAGTGTGCGAGTATCGCGTAATTCTTCTTCTCTGGAATGAACAATTAAGATGTACGGGCCGCTTGTCCGTACAGTGAGATGTAGCACGTCTGTTGTCGACGGGGCCGAATCACTCGGAGTGTTTAACAGGTTTTCAGGAAATACGGGGCAATAAAGTGACCTTAACCGTTGTAGTTACAGGAAACGATAATAGGAGACTGTTCTTAACCTTTTGAGAATTTTTTTCAATTGTACAGTCTGCAAGAAAATGGGCAACTTCAATAAAAAAAAATATGCCAATCGATCCTGTTTATTATAAGGATCTACTAGAACAGTCAGAAATAGCAAAAACTTTTCTATCACGTTTGGTAACAAATGAGACTTCAGGTACCTGTCCTAACTGCCCCCTCTCATAAATCCACCCCGTATAGCAGATCTGTGGACATTTTCTCTGAGCTCTTTCAAGAGGAAGCAAAATGGTTTTTGATGTGCCTCCCCAAGAAGTGATACACTGTTGAATTATATATTGGAATAGGGCCAAATAAACTTGAGTGGTATAAGTATTTTAAATCTGCAAATAATCGCAATAAAAAAGAAAGTGACAATTAGTTTGTATCTTCGGGAGGTTTCAATTTCCTGAGAGTTTTTTTCAAAAGTAGTAAGGCGATTACGAGGTACTTACCGGTACCGGTAGCGGTACCGGGATACCTATGTTTTGTACACCAACGGAACTAATGTAGCGCTCATGTGGAGCAGGCGCTGCATCGAGCAGCAGTACGTGTGCGACGGAGACTTGGACTGTCCCAATGGCTCCGACGAGGACTCATCGCCCACCGGACCCTGCGGTGAGTAACCGACCGCCAGCGGCGTCGCCCTGCGGCTTGAATCCTGCTGACCTGCTGCTGTGTTTCCTCCGCAGCCAACGTCACGTGCGGCGAGGAGCAGTTCATGCGCTGCGACACCAACCGCTGCATCCCCAACTCGTGGATCTGCGACGGACAGAAAGGTGAGGTCTGGGTCTGGGCGGCGAGTGCGGTGGGCGCCGGGCCGGTCGTGACGCGCGCGTGTTACAGACTGCACCGACGGCGCCGACGAGGCCGCGGCCGCGTGCGCGCGCGCGTCGTGTCGCGCGCAACAGTTCCAGTGCGCCACGTCGCGGCGCTGCATCCCGCTGTGGTGGCGCTGCGACGGCGCGCCCGACTGCGGCCGCGGGGACCGCAGCGACGAGGCCGCGTGCGCCGCGCAGCCCTGCAGCGCCGCCATGTTCCCGTGCGACAACGGCGCCTGCCTGCCGTGGGACTACTACTGCGACGGCCGCGCCGACTGCGCCGACGCCAGCGACGAGCGCGCATGCGCCGGCACGGAGCCCGCGCCGCGGGAGCCGCAGCGCCGCGGGTGAGTGGACATTCATCACCATTACACGTACAATTGGCAGACGTAGCTACGATACTACCTACTAGAAGTCTAATCACAGTTTTTCACCTGTATGGTGTATTTTATTTCTAATATGTTATGTTTTTGTGATACACTTGCTTTACACATTTCTAGCTTCTGCCCGCGACTTAGTCCGCGTGAAACGTTATGTACCACCCAACCGTCGCATCGCCCGCGCTATTCCTTCGTTTTTGCCTTTGTTCGTCTCCGGTAGCTTGATGTAAAATAGCCTCTAGAAAAGAATAAGGCTTTCAAATGCAAGGGGCAACTAGAATCAATTCAATTTTTTGTGCTTATTTGAAAGAAATAATTTGACTTTGAATTTTTAACAATAAAATTAAAAACTGTATCCTCAGTTTTATTACATTATTGTAGATTAAGGACGCGTTTGCAAAATTGATAGGTCTGGAATCTAACTACTACGTTGCCACGAGTCACACACACAAGTGTACGCACGGCTGGCTGCGAGAATTGTAGTCAAATAACTTATTTAGATACTTTGAATATTTTTTTGATAGAATTGAAAAATAATACGTAATAACGTAGGTACACAAAATATATTTCATAATGCTGTTTATAATTTTACTAAAGTACCTACCTTCTTCAGTGACTGCTAGACACTGGAAGCCCTCTACAAGTAGAAAGATGTGAGCTATGATTTTTGGGCTGGTTTTGTTAGTCATGATGAGACCTTACCTCCGGACTTTATGGATTGACCTGAAGGTATACCTTTGTGACTGCTACTGGAACTCCTCGACAAGTACAGCCAGGTGTGCCGAGTTTGAGCTCGTTTTGTTAGTCATGATGAGACCTTACTTGGCTGCCTCGTTGGTCTAGTGGTCGCAAGAGCTACTGCTGAGCATGAGGTCCTGGGTTCGATTCCCAGGTCGGGCATAGTGTGATTGAGTTTTTCTATCCAGAATTTGTCAGTAGCAGTCCGGAGTCTGGATTTGTGCCCGGTTGACGGCAATAGGCTCGCCCCCTATTACATGGGACTTAAGCATAACTGGCGAATTGTACAATCCCTACTTCTAGCTATCAAGATGAGAAACTGAATCTTATCTCAGTTGCCCGCAGTCCGTACAGAATGCGTGCAGTATCAAGTTTGGTATGTCCAATATTATGTTTTTGTACAGCGATCTTTTTCAGCATGAGCTGCTTCTTACAAGTGACACAGTGTCCACTCACGACGGCGGCCGAGCGCAGACTAATATTTCATTACAATTTTTATCTGTAAAATAACCCTTAAATCAATCCATTAAGATTCATGCGTTAAAGCTAAATATGTAAAAAATAGAATCGGATTTAATTTTTTTACTGACACTAATTTTGTAACATTTTGATAGTTCTTACATAAAATATTTATGTATCCTCCTACTGGAACGCCATACAGCACGCACACCAACGGAGAAATAAACACTTTATGTTCTGCTTTGCATCCATCCTGTGAGTGGTAGACATCCATCGGGCGGTGGTGGAACCCGCAGCTCACACCGCGTCAAGACACTTCTCCATAGTTCCATAACTCCATGTTGCGCACATTCTTTCAGATTTTTTAACTCCATGAGTTAATCAAGGCACGCTGTAAAGTCGTCCCAGAGTACGATTTTCGATAAACCCTGATGCAAGTTTTTCATTATTTTGGTATTAGGTATAAGTACTGAGTTTTGAGTTATTCGGAGCACGCGTTAACATTTTTCCAAACAAACTTTGACACCCCCCAATCCTCGTTTAGGAGGTAGTTTAGGAAAAAATATATGTGTGATGTGTATGTGTGTGTCTTTATAATGTACTAAGATATGAATTCGAGCCAAGTGTCAAGTTTATTAACTCAATGAATAAGATTTTTCACACAAACAAAATCCAATCTTTATCCATTTCCAAAAAAACATTCTTAGGGGATGCCTACGTCATAAATGCCGCTGAAATTTGGCACACAGACAGTTAACCAAATTTCAGCCCAATCCGTTCAGTGAGTTGAGCTATGCGTTGATAGATCACCCGACCAATCAAGGTTTCCTTTTATATAATTATAAAGATAACGAAAGGAAAGTTATTCAAAAGTAAAGCGTCGTCCCCGGTACTCGTCGAAACCTGCTCGAGCTGTTTGACGCTAAAGTTAATGAGAATACTGTTGTGCTACAGAAAACCTCATCACGATAACGGCGCGTGTGAGGAGCACGAGTTCCAGTGCAACAACACCGAGTGTATCAGGAAGGTAAGCGAACGCAGGAGCCGGCTCCATAGAAAGTTGTAACCTGACGTGGTGGTGACCTGTGAGTGTGGCGCAGGAGTTCCGGTGCGACGCGCACGTGGACTGCCTGGACGGCTCCGACGAGGTGGAGTGCGGCGACAGCAGCAGCACGAGCAGCACGAGCAGCACGAGCAGCACAAGCAGCACGACGGCGGCGCCGGAGCCCGCGGGCGCGGCGTGCCCGGCGCCCGCGCTGCACTGCGACAACGCGACGCGCTGCGTGCCGCTGCAACAGCTGTGCGACAACATGGCCGACTGCGCGGACGGCGCCGACGAGGCCGACCGCTGCGGTGCGTGCGCCTCACCTGCCTCACCTGCCTCACCTGCCTCACCTGCCTCACCTGCCGCCTGATCTAAAACTTTACAAGTCTGGGCTGATCGCACGACTGCTGACAGATAGAAGCACGCGCAATTAGCGTTGCCAACAGTGCCTCACACATTGACACGATCACGATTGGAATCGTTCAGTTTTAGTTCAGACGATCTTTGTTCTCTACAGCGTCGAATCAAATAAGCTAGCGAAACAGCCGTGAGGATATCGGTGTCTCAACACGATAACACAAAAATAACAACTATTTAGCTAAACTCATTCTTCATGTAACTAAGCTACATGAGTTCGATGATCTGAACACAAAACAACAACAACAACAACAACAATCTTTTGTTTTGTTTTATCGTGTTATGATATCGATTGCCATCGCGTCTGTGGAGTTGCGAGCTAATTGAATTAGCCTGTAGTGCTATTTTGTAACCATCTGACGTCGTGGACAGAGCGTGGAGCGAGCTGCCAGTGCCACACGTGCTAGGGATTGACGACGGCATGACACTGAGAGCTCCCTCCACGCAAGTGTCCACGGTGAGATGGTCACAGAATCGAGTTGCTGTATAATGTGTGTGCGTGCGCAGGCGAGCCCATGTGCGCGCTGTCGCCGTGCTCGCACGCGTGCCACGCGTCGCCGGCGGGCCCGGTGTGCGCGTGCCCGGCCGGCCTGCACCTGCAGCGCGACGCGGCCACGTGCGCGCCGCAGCACGCGTGCGCGGCGTGGGGCGTGTGCGCGCACGCGTGCGTGCCCACCAAGACGGGCCACAAGTGCACGTGCGACGCCGGCTACCGGCTGGCCGACGACGGCTTCAACTGCAAGAGCACGGGTGAGTGCCCCGCTCGTGCACACACGCATTTATTTATTTTCTTTATTTGTTCTTCGACAGCGAGTAAACTATGACTTAACTATTTGTACGCGCCTAAGATTAAGCAAGTCCAAGCGACTCATTACGTATAGACAAGCATAACATGCCCTACGTTATGCGCAGATAATAACACAATTTATTTATTAAATCTCAGCTAATGTGTTATTGTTGTTGTTTGTTGTTGCTGTACTGTAATTGAAGTAATAACGTTTGATTTACCTCCCTTGGCATCTTAAATTATTAGTTTCCAGTAACTTATCTTAATTGCCAGCTTCAATCAATTCGGAAATGGGCATAAATTAAGGCGCTAAGCAGACGATGGAGAATTAGTCCGCAACTACCACTATAGATGGTATGGAAATCCCGGAAGTCTATTTGTCTTACTTGTGCGTTCTTGCATACATTTCCGTACGTTCTATCGTCGTGGACAAAATGTCCATCGTATGAAAGTCCCTCGTCTGCGCAGGCCTTAAGTCATATTATGGAAACGTACCGAACGATTTTGTAAAAACCAGCTCTGCCGATGTCTGTGATCCAAATATTTTTCAAATAAATTGTACTTAAAAATTGACCTAAATAAATTGATCTAAAGGAATGATAGAGATCGTAAACATATTAAATTATATTATTAACTACCTTTTGGGGATGGAAGGGATGTTAATTTTATAGGAAAGTACGAAATCCACGCGATCGACGGCGACGTAGCGGGCAAAGTGCTAGTGATACATATAGTTACAACAGAACCCGCAGTTTCCTCATAGTACTAATAAATTAGGAAATAATATTATGACAACAACCAAAACATATTCTATGGAAGTTACTGGAAATTTATAATTTAAGATGCCAAGGGAGCATAAAACATTATTTTTTATTGGCGATGAGATACTGTAATTGTAGTAATAACAAGCAACAACAAACAAAAACGATAACACATTAGCTGAGATTTAATAAATTAATTGTGTTATTATCTGCGCATAATGTAGGTCATGTTGTGCTTTTTTATAAGTAATGAGGCGCTTCGACTTGCTTATGCCTTGAAAGTTAGTTACAGTGAGTTAAACGAATTGTAGAAAGTAGTGCTCGGCGTTATGGTGACCGAACATACTATTCTTGTATTGATAGGATATTGTATATATGGCAAAGTGAAAGTCTCCAATTATATGGGAAATAGCTATATTAAATCACTGAGTGCCGATTTCACCAATGTTACTAAACGCGTTCAGCACATCTAAAACGCGTTCAAGAGCTGTCAGTGTCAATATTCCATAGAAAATAATGACACTGAAAGCTCTTAAACGTAGTTTATGTATTGATCGCAATCAATTTCATTGGTGAAATCAGACCTGAAACTCGTGCCAATTTCACCAACGAAACTGAACGCGATCAGACCATCTTAACCGCGTTCAAGAGCTGTCAGTGTCAATTTTCTTTAGAAAACAATGACACTGACCCTTAAACGTGGTATATGTGCCGAACGCGATAAATTTCTTCTGTGAAATCCGCCCTAAGTTACAAGAAATGGGAAACTATATAACTTACTTATTGGTAAAAGGTATGGTAAAATGGTAATGGTTTTGAGTACTTGTACGTGTACGTCCCTGTAATGAGGTCTGAACGCGAACAGGCCCACATGTCGGCAAGTGTTCGTGCCGACCACACAACATTGTATATCCAATGGTATGCTTTACATGCTCATGCTCATTTCTGTCATTTATTATTATCACAATAAAACTGCTCTACACCAACGCTCACGTTTATCGGCCGTGAGGAACGTGAGGACTCCGCTGCTCGTGTTCAGCAACCGGCACGAGGTGCGCGGCGTGTCGCTGCCGGCGCTGACGTAAGGTAGCTGGTCTGTGTGAGTGAGTAAGGGCTGTGTCCGCAGACGGCACGACGCCGCTGCTCGTGTTCAGCAACCGGCACGAGGTGCGCGGCGTGTCGCTGCCGGCGCTGACGTAAGGTAGCTGGTCTGTGTGAGTGAGTAAGGGCTGTGTCCGCAGACGGCACGACGCCGCTGCTCGTGTTCAGCAACCGGCACGAGGTGCGCGGCGTGTCGCTGCCGGCGCTGACGTAAGGTAGCTGGTCTGTGTGAGTGAGTAAGGGCTGTGTCCGCAGACGGCACGACGCCGCTGCTCGTGTTCAGCAACCGGCACGAGGTGCGCGGCGTGTCGCTGCCGGCGCTGACGTAAGGTAGCTGGTCTGTGTGAGTGAGTAAGGGCTGTGTCCGCAGACGGCACGACGCCGCTGCTCGTGTTCAGCAACCGGCACGAGGTGCGCGGCGTGTCGCTGCCGGCGCTGACGTAAGGTAGCTGGTCTGTGTGAGTGAGTAAGGGCTGTGTCCGCAGACGGCACGACGCCGCTGCTCGTGTTCAGCAACCGGCACGAGGTGCGCGGCGTGTCGCTGCCGGCGCTGACGTAAGGTAGCTGGTCTGTGTGAGTGAGTAAGGGCTGTGTCCGCAGACGGCACGACGCCGCTGCTCGTGTTCAGCAACCGGCACGAGGTGCGCGGCGTGTCGCTGCCGGCGCTGACGTAAGGTAGCTGGTCTGTGTGAGTGAGTAAGGGCTGTGTCCGCAGACGGCACGACGCCGCTGCTCGTGTTCAGCAACCGGCACGAGGTGCGCGGCGTGTCGCTGCCGGCGCTGACGTAAGGTAGCTGGTCTGTGTGAGTGAGTAAGGGCTGTGTCCGCAGACGGCACGACGCCGCTGCTCGTGTTCAGCAACCGGCACGAGGTGCGCGGCGTGTCGCTGCCGGCGCTGACGTAAGGTAGCTGGTCTGTGTGAGTGAGTAAGGGCTGTGTCCGCAGACGGCACGACGCCGCTGCTCGTGTTCAGCAACCGGCACGAGGTGCGCGGCGTGTCGCTGCCGGCGCTGACGTAAGGTAGCTGGTCTGTGTGAGTGAGTAAGGGCTGTGTCCGCAGACGGCACGACGCCGCTGCTCGTGTTCAGCAACCGGCACGAGGTGCGCGGCGTGTCGCTGCCGGCGCTGACGTAAGGTAGCTGGTCTGTGTGAGTGAGTAAGGGCTGTGTCCGCAGACGGCACGACGCCGCTGCTCGTGTTCAGCAACCGGCACGAGGTGCGCGGCGTGTCGCTGCCGGCGCTGACGTAAGGTAGCTGGTCTGTGTGAGTGAGTAAGGGCTGTGTCCGCAGACGGCACGACGCCGCTGCTCGTGTTCAGCAACCGGCACGAGGTGCGCGGCGTGTCGCTGCCGGCGCTGACGTAAGGTAGCTGGTCTGTGTGAGTGAGTAAGGGCTGTGTCCGCAGACGGCACGACGCCGCTGCTCGTGTTCAGCAACCGGCACGAGGTGCGCGGCGTGTCGCTGCCGGCGCTGACGGCGCGCGCACTCATCTCGTCTCTCAAGAACACCATCGCGCTGGACTGGCGCCGCGAGCCGGGCTCGGGCGAGGTGCAGCTCTACTGGACCGACGTCGTGGACGACAACATCTACCGCGGCACCATCGTCGGCAACGGTGAGCCACCGACACGCACGATACTATACTCACTGTTGCTGCTATGTAGGACACAATTTTGGATTTACAAATGAACTAGAATTTCAGTATCAGAGTAGTTAGGAAAGTAAACATTTTCACATAATAATATTATTTTTATAACGAGTAGTTAAGATAATGTGTGCCACTGTGCGCAGCTCTGAGCGGCATCGAGGCGGTGGTGCGGCAGGGGCTGTCCACGGCCGAGGGGCTGGCCGTGGACTGGGTGGCCGGCAACCTGTACTGGGTCGAGAGCAGTTTGCATCAGATCGAGGTACGCACATACGGAACATTGTCTGTCCGTACACATGTACGTCCGTCATGTAAATAAATAAATGTTGATTTTCTATTAATTTGAAATTATTCGCCTTGCAAAACGATTGGTTTTATCACGATCCGTCTATTAATGTTAATGTACCGAGGATCCGCTCTCCGATCGCAATTTTTTGAAAGGCGACGAGTTAAACTGCTGTGTATATCGTTCGCGTGCAGGTGGCGCGGCTGGACGGACAGTACCGACGCACGCTCATCGCGGGCGACATGGACAGCCCGCGCGCCATCGCCGCCGACCCGCGCCTCGGTAAGTGCCCTCTACATACTCGTATATTTTATGTAATGTAACTAATACCTAAAATGTAAGATTCTCAGAATTTTAAAGCTTTCTGTTATTCAAAAGGCAAATAAAATAAAATGGCCATAAAATTTTAGGTACTAAACAATATTAACCTTTTTTAACATTTCTTGCACACTTAAATAAAAATGTCATGATATATTTGAACATGCAAAATGTTTTTCTTTATATTATTTGAGATTAAATGGCATTATGCTGAGCTAAGACCCTTTTGGCATTATTGGGTTTAAGGTACATTTTTTTCTGTGTTGCCAATTACATACATCAAGTGATACAAGTGTGCTCTTTTGGTAATTTTCCCCGAGGCGGTTTTATTCGCGCGATCCGCAGGCGAGCGCGTGTCACACGACGTTTGTCAACACACTTACGAGGAAAAAAACAGACTTGACTTGTTATTATCTTTTCAACACAGTTGCTCATAGTGGCTCTTATTACACCGCTTTTAGGTTTATAATGCAGTGTATTCAAAATCAAAGTCAAAGCATTTATTTCCAATAGGCCCATAAAAAGGCACTTTTGAACGTCAAAATTAACATTAAAAATAGAACTGATTCTAGGCGCCACTTCCAAAAAGTAGTTTCGTATGAAGAAGAAGTGGCAAGAAACTCCACCGTTACTCTTTTAAAATGTTTTACAATATTTTGTATCCATTAATTATATTTCTATATGTGAAGACGATGCACCAAGAATAAAAATACTATTAAACACGCGTGCTTTATACTTTACATTACCGTTCTCGTGTTTTATATTTAACTTTTTTTTTTCTTTCATCTCGTTAAAGAGTTTTTATGTCTAAATACAATGAATATTTTTATCATCCCCGACATATACCCAAGAAAATGAAAACAACGAATTTATTAATAATACCAATACCATAACACAAACTGTAAAAATGCCAACAAAAACTATTCGGTGTCATTTTGAGAATTGTACTTTCACTAATTGTTTCAATAATTAAAGATAACAACAATACGAGTCTGTTTTTTTTCTTTGCAAGTGTATTGAAAAACCTCGTGTGACACGCGTGTGCATTGATGATTACCCACTCGGCTCCCTTATCGCGCTTGTCTACGGCTCGCGCGAATAAAACCGCCTCGAGGGTAATGACCAAGAGAGCACACTTGTATCGCAATGTACTATTATTTATTGAAACAGAATAAAGAAAACATCGCGAGAAAACCGGCATATCCTAGAACCAAAAATTCGAAGACTTGTGACATCTACCAACCCGCACCGGGCCCACGCACAGTATTTCGCCTAGAACATGCTAGGTGGACAAAATTCAAGTTTTCATTTCCAGGAAATCTTAATTGCATAACACAAACAACACCCCCAAACTCCAAATTCTGAGAAAAAATTGTTTTTCAAATGCTTAACTGATGAGTCATAGAGTTCAGAAGTCAGGTAATGAGTTTAATGCAAGCGTTCCGGTCAATCAGTTGCAATTTAGCGACACTTTTGTGCACATCTCATAGTGGTTTATAATGATATTGTGAAAGTTTTTTGTGATGGATATTAATACTGAGGGTATGTACTATTATTTAATATATTATTTTTATCAGAATCTATTAAAATAAATTTTTAGCATTTTTTTAACTTAATGCATAAATTTTTGCGTAATTTTTTTCATAAACAAAACTTTGAACGTTCAGGAAATACATTGATTCGCCTCTATTCGGGCTAGTTTTTAGATATATTGTAGGTATAACTGTTTAGTTTGTAAAAATACACATATTGTTCAGCACACTTCAGTACAACATATTTTTTAATTTTTTTTTTCAGAACACGTTTACTCTATTTCAAGGGTAGCATTTTTTGAAGAGTGGTTGAAACACACGAAGAATGATAAAAGATCGCGTATTTATGACTATCTTTCTTCAAAATTTCACTTTGGTGACATTACTGAAAGCAGCCAAAGAGAAATAAAGTTGAAAATATCCAACTTTTCTACTAAGATTGAAGCCAAATGGTTGGCTTCGGGAAAATCGAAGGAGCGTTTTTTAATTAGAAATAAGACTTGGCTGGATGAAGGAGACATACAGTTTACTGTGAGTTCTTTAGCCCCACAACCTTCAACATCGAGTGAGGTTGTGACAACTGCAGGAAGACCTCGCAAAGATTTCGAGGAATCGTCGTTTAAGACGAAGAAACGTCGAGTCGTGGATCTCGTAGAATCTCGAAGTGCCAGTGAATTAGTGACTGCTGCCGAAATTGCTATGCGTTCAGCAGGGCATAGAAAAGTTGCCCATGTGATTAGAGACATTAGTGAAAGGCCAGATAATATAGTTAAGTCAAAAGAAAATACCAGTTCCGTTAATCCTAGGCAGTTAAGTAGTGACGAAGCCTTAGCATACTATATAGATTCTAAGTCAACAACACATGCTTACAAACAAACTAGGAAGTGGTCCATAATGGCAGGACATAATGTGTTTCCGTCATATTTTAGTGTAGTAAAATCTAAAAAGGCCTGTTACCCTGCAGAGGATCACATTTCTATAACAGAAACTCGTGCTGAAATAAATTTGCAAGCCTTATTAAATAAAACAGCGAAACGTCTAGTAATAGCACAGAATGAAGTTATCAGTAGTGTCCTCCCAACAAGTCCAACGTTTACACTTGTTAGTAAATGGGGATGTGATGGAAGTTCTGGGCACAGCACATACAAACAGAAATTTGAGAACACTGAAGATACGGACGAATTTCTTTTCGTATTTTCTTTCGTTCCCCTTAAGTTATATGATAGGTCTAAAATTATTTGGCAAAATCCTCGGCCTTCATCAACTATGTATTGTCGCCCCATCAAATTTATATTTGCTAAGGAAACGAGTGACTTCACGTTAGCGGAGACAAATATATTGTTGGAAGAAATTAATGCTCTTCTTCCAACACTTATCAACTTTGGTGATTCTCAAATCTCTGTGAAACACGAACTTCTTCAGACAATGATAGACGGAAAGGTATGTAACGCCTTAACGGAAACTCGTTCATCTCAAAAGTGTTTCATCTGTGGTGCCACCCCCAAGACGATGAACGATGACCCCGCGAAGTTTAACAGCAATCAGGAACATTTTGGCTTTGGTTTATCTACACTTCATGCTTGGATTCGTTGCTTTGAATGCCTTTTACATATCAGCTATAAGTTGAATACTAAGAAATGGCAGGCTAGAAGCGACGAAGACAAAGCTGATATCAAGATTCGTTCCGAAGAAATCAAGTTGATATTCAAGAACGAGATGGGACTCATTGTAGATAAACCAAAGCCAGGGTTTGGTTGTTCCAATGATGGAAACACAGCCCGTCGCTTTTTTAAAAATGCTGAGATGAGCGCTCAAATCACAGGATTGGATGTTACTATTATCAAACAATTCGATGTTATTTTGAGGACATTGTCTTCTGGGTTCGAGATAAACTTAGTTGAATTTAATAAATTTTGTCTTGAAACTAGAAGACATTACCTTAGTCTCTATTCGTGGTACTATATGCCTGCTACTGTACATAAAATATTAGTACACAGTACTGAGGTCATCAAAGCGGCATTGCTTCCAATTGGGCAACTTTCCGAAGAGGCTCAAGAAGCACGTAACAAAGATTGCCGCAGATTTAGGGAGTACAACACCCGCAAGTGCTCACGTGTTGCCACGAATAGAGACTTGCTGTCCATGTTAATAATAACATCTGACCCTTTGATCAATGGCCTTCGTGAGATTCCCCGAAAAAAGCCGGAAAAAATATGTGCAGAAGTATTAAAGTTAATCGTCATCATATTGTCGCACATTACCACAAAATGATGACGATTCACCAGAAGATTTTGATGATGATTCTGATGATTAGTTTAAGGTTAAGTTAGTTTGTACAGTAGGTATTTATTAATTTAATGCATTTTTGTTGTTTGTTTATTTTTCAATATTTTTTTTTGTTTTTTATTACAAAATCATACCAAAAACTATTAATAATGCCTCAACATGACTACTTATATATAAAAGCATCGTTAAATATCATAAAATAATATTGTCCACCTAGCATGTTCTACGCGGTACACTGTGCCACGTGGTGAATTACGGCCTCTCACACACACACAGCCCCCCCCCCCCCTCTCACAGAGAGGAGGCCTGTGTCCCAGCAGTGGGAACGATATAGGCTGTATATGCTTTATGCATGTATAGATCGAACAAGAATATTATTGGAAAGTCATTTATTCTCAGCCTCCATTAACATCAATCTTAGTAGCGCTTACAACTAATCAACATTGACAGTAAAAACCCGGTTCCTGTAGTTTACAGATATTTTTGAAACAATATGCTGATGGTTTCAATATTAGTATAATACTACTTACTTACTTTTTTGAAGCGAAAATAAGGTTTGAATGTTAAAAGTAACATAACTTGTACTCCTGTACCGTTGCATGCGCCCTAACGCATAAAGTTAGGCGTGAATTACATTTAGCTTTTGGGTGCACTTTTGGGTGCATCCAATGGCGCGCTCCCGTAAACGGCAATGTTGTTGCAAAAATTTGATGACCGGAATGCATAGATAATGGCTATTGGATGGGACATTTTACACCTTGTATCTTATTTATATATGAATGTACCTATTAAAGCTAGGTAGATTAAAAACCTTCCGAAATAGATTCTTTAGAACGATGGTGAAATCCATTGCGGTCACAAGTCACACAGACAACACAAAACGTGACTTTGTTTCATAGCGTATTGGTATCCTTTTTTATTTTGTAGTTAATATGTACTGTTATAAATAATCAAATAAAAGTACCCAATAAAAACAAGACTTTCAACAACAGATCTCAAAGTTTTAGCAAAATCGGCCGGACGAGTAGCCTACGGAATATGTGTATAACATCTCTGCCGACCCCTTCAGGGTATATAGAGTAGTATATATGTATATAGTGTAATGTACGAATATATTTTCTAAACCATACAATAGGAATTGAAACTTGTCGTGATCGGTGTGAAATCTTTTTGTTTATATAAAACCATCTTTCTGACTTCAACATATAAATGGTTGTATCTCTAAAACAGGCCATTTTTTTGCTCCAATATTGGCTTTCATTTAGCATGTACTCGTAATAGGCTCTATTGTACCGAAATTCCAACCAAACTCGCCGAACGGCTTTTTCCTAACATTTTGTACGGAGTCCTTTATGTTGTACGTATATGGCACGCCATATGTTTGCAGGCTACCTGTTCTGGAGCGACTGGGAGCAGGCGGCGCCGCGCATCGAGCGCGCGTCGCTTGCGGGCCGCGCGCGCGTCGTGCTGGTGCGCGTGGACGCCGTGTCCGACGGCGCCTGGCCCAACGGCATCGCGCTGGACTACCGCGCGCGCCGCCTGTACTGGGTGGACGCGCGCTCCGACTCCGTGCACACCACGGACTACGACGGCCAGGACCACCGCGAGGTGCTGCGCGGGCACGCCGCGCTGTCGCACCCCTTCGCCATCACCGTGTTCGAGCAGCACGTGTACTGGACCGACTGGCGCTCCAACAGCGTGGTGCGCGCCGGCAAGTGGAACGGCAGCGACGTGACCGTGGTGCAGCGCACGCTCACGCAGCCCTTCGACGTCAAGGTCGTGCACCCCAGCCGCCAGCCGCCCGCAGAGCACAACCCGTGCGCGCACAACGGCGGCTGCTCGCACCTGTGCCTCATCCACACGCCGCGCGAGCGCGTGTGCGCCTGTCCGCACGTCATGCGCCTCGCCGTCGACGCCGTCACCTGCGAACGTACGTATCCCTGTGCGACACACTGTTTTTTTTAAATTTTTGATGTTTCTTGGCAATCTGTTTTAGGAACAATAAGCCACTTCCTTGGTGATAAATATCTGTTGAAAGCTGTTGAAAAGTTTCTTTTCAGCAAACTCTTTGTCTAATTTTGGGAATCTTTTGGTTTTAGATTGTGGATGTCCAGAGTGAGTGAGTGAGTGAGTTTTCCACTCAAAGTCTGGGCAAGTTCATTCACTTGGGTTGTTAGCTTCTACTGGTACTTCAGGCTGCTTTGTACTATTTCTTGCTGGACAGGTCTTATGCCGAGGTGTGGGTACACTGGGGGATACCGAGCATTGTTCTTTGCTCTGGAATCTTTCTAGTATGACGATGTTGCAATTTCTAGCGGTTACCCACAGCTGTATGAATAGTAGGTTCAGATGGTTTTTAATATTGTTTATATATCAACATTTTGCCGTTGACTCACAGCTAAATAGCTGTGAGTGGCGCCCAATTGACCAGTTGAGGCTACGAAGTTTTCCGTGTAGTTGCTTTCTTTTGGTCCAGATGTACTTTTAGTTCAGTGTCAGTTTCTCAGTTTCTCTCCTGGTACATGAGCAGATTGTTTTTATTCCCCACCTCTTCAGCCACAACTCTATTTCGTGACTTTGATTTGTAGCAACAGTTAAGCAGTTTCTGGGTTAGTGTGAGTAGACAGCAAGGCCGTATCCTCAGCATACGCCGCAGTTGACGTGTGATCGCCAGTTGGTATGTCTGCTGTAAAGATAAGATATAAGACTGGGCCCAGTATGCTACCCTGCGGGGCATCTGATTTGATTTCGTGAAGGTCGGAGCATTCCTCGTTATACCTCACCCGATAGCTCCTTTTATCCAGAAAGAAAACAGATAGGGAGCGTCTTTTTAAATTAAAAAAAAAAAGGTGTCAGGCATCGTGCCATACCCTATCGAATGCCTGGCTGATGTCAAGAAAGACCGCTGAGCAATATTGTTTCTTTTCTAGGCTTCTGCTGATAATGTCAACACTACGCTCGAAGAGTTTTCCGACTTATGGTAGAAAGCTGATGGGTCTATAAGAGATTGGCTCTTGTCCGGGTTTGTCGGGTTTCATTACACATTCATTACTGTAGTGTACAACATTACTGTAATGTTGTAGTTTTAGCCAGGCATTGATCACGTGTTCTAGTCAAAAAAAAAGAGAAAGAAAAAATCTACATCTTTTTAATAAAATAAGTGATAGACATAATTTGAATACCGGAAATAAAGATAAAATAGATCAACCATTTTTCAGATTAGCTAGAGTACATACATCATTTATGGGGTACTGTGTGAAATGTTATAACAAAATACCTTGTGATATATTGCAATTAAATGAAAGAAAATTTAAAATTCGTATAAAAAGTACACTTTGCAGACAAGCTTATTACAAATTAGAGGACTATATACAAGATAAGAATGCTTGGAAACATGATGGTCCAGCTCCATAGGACAATCCCGTCTAGACAAAATCACACTGGTTGCTAATTGAATTTTTTGTTTTTTTCTACTTACTCACACACTGACCTATTCCTAGTTAATATTTTAGGAAAGTCATATATTTTTACAGTGTTTGTAAATATGTGAGCACAATGTACCTATCGCGTCATTCATTTATCTGCCTTTGCTATATTTTTAGTTCTTCTTACCACTTGTGGTATAGTATTTTTATTCTTGGTGCATCGTTTTCACATAGAAAAATATAATTAATGTATACAAATATTGTAAAATATTTTAAAAGAGTAACGGTGGAGTTTCTTGCCACTTCTTCTCCATACGAAACTACTTTTTGGAAGTGGCGCCTAGAATCAGTTATATTTTTATTGTAATTTTTGACGTTCAAAAGTGCCATTTTATGGGCCTATTTGAAATAAATGCTTTGACTTTGACTTTAGTTTCATTATCCCTTGAATGGGATATTTTTAAAAAGTGTTGCTTTAATAAGGTCATATCCGGATGCTTTCCCTTCCTGTAAGTTTTTTATTTCTAGGTATACTTCTTTTGGACTGTTTCAAGGTATTCTTTACAGCGGGGTGCATTTCATAAAGGCATTTATGCAGTGCCTACCTAGAAAAATCACCATAAACTTATAACCTTTCAATAACATAATACGTACGTGTGCCCCGCAATTTAAGAAACACACTAAATTGTCAAACCTAACAGAAAATAAACTTCATACAAACGAACACGCGCTAACAGAACTTGATGTGTTCAAGTTTGAAGTGCTATGTGTGTGCAAATTTAAGCAATGGATAAACTAAACTGCGTAGATTCTTGTGATCAATCGCTTTGTAAGATAAGATAAGATAAACATGTGTCATACATACAAGAAAATACACGCATGCAAGATGGTAACAACAATGTCATTGTGCACAGACATGTTTGCCATGTTGGATAAAATGCCGACACATATGCAATTCTTTAATCAGTAAATTAATCAATAATTTTATACTTACTTAAAGTGCGTGCGTACTGACGAAAAAGTGTAAAGTGAGCGAGAAGATACAAAACAAAGAACAAATTAAACGGTTTTTCTCAGCTACAACATAAACTCGTATGCATCAAATTGCACGTGTGACACATTACGCTCTATACTTCTTTTCGACGTCAGATCTAGCCCATCCTCCCTTATTGTTATTGGAAGGTGGTACGTGGGTTTTAGGGTGCTTTAGATTTTTGGTGACTTTCCACAGCAAGAAGAATTTATTGAATATTGTTTTGTCGCTTGGGTAGCTGGTTGTCTGCCAGAGCTGTCGAAGTTTACGGCGCTTCTGTATTTTCTCCTTTATATCTTTTGGATATTTGTTATGTTTCGGTGGCTTCCCTTTACTGTTTAGTTTGCTGGTAGCGATGTTGGCAGCATTATGTATGACGCGCGACACAGTGCGGCACGGTGCACGCCGTGTCGCGCGCACTCACAGCGAGTTCTCCGCAGCGCACGAGAAGGTGCTGCTGATCGGGCGCGCGGGCGAGATCCGCGGCGTGGACCTGGAGGCGCCGCTGGTGCACATGATCCCGACCGTGTCGGGCCCGCACGTGACCGCGCCCGCCAACCTGCAGTTCGTGGCGGCCGAGCAGAGCATCTACTGGGCCGACAGCGAGACGGGCGAGCTGAAGGCCGCCGCGCTCACGGGCGGCGGCGTGCGCGTGCTGGGCGACGCCGGCGTGGACGCGCCGCGCGGCTTCGCGCTGGACTGGGCGGCCGGCGTGCTGTACTACGCGGCGGGCGGCAGCCTGCTGGCGGCGCGCCTGGCCGGCACGCACACGCGCGCGCTGCGGCCCGCGCGCAACGTGTCGGCGCTGGCCGTGGACCCGCGCCGCGGCCGCCTGTACTGGGCCGCGCGCGAGCACGACGCCGAGCGCATCACGTGCGCCACGGGCGCGGCCGAGCACGCGCGCGCGCTGCTGGACTCGCGCACCGAGCCGCGCCTGTCCGGCGTCACCAGTACGTACCATGCGGCTGCAGGCTGTGCCCGCGTGGCCGCGCGCTCTGACGGTGACGTATGTTGCAGGCATGTGCGTGGACCTGGACGCCGACCGGCTGTACTGGGTGAACGCCGGCTCCGCCACCATGATGTACCTCGACGTCGCCACCGGAAAAGTTACCACGGCAAGTCGTTTTATGCTCTGCTTGTGTATTTGCAAATGTGTACCACTAAACAGACGTCTGTCCTTAAATTACCCAGTACCCTTTTAAAAAAGTCAGATTTTGTTTTTTATTATTTTGGTTGTGTACCGTTGGTCTGACGCTGGTCATATACAGGCATCTTCATTTAGCATACATATTGAAACGAGGAAAACAATAACTTACTATAACGACGAAAAAAATAAAAAACCTACTTCGCGCAGTGTGAACAAAACGGTATAACTTTTAAGTAAACGATCCATCACAATGAAACAAACTCAGTAATGATTGGAAATAACTTCTGCGCCCTTATAAACTAAATCAATTTTATCAATAATTGACAAATTTCTCATTAATTCAAGTTAGTAATAAAAAAGGCAGGTAAAGGGAACGAATGGCCCTTTACCTGCCTTTAGTATTATTTTGAATTATACTGCATCGTGTTAGCTTTCTAAAAGTAAAAATATCACGTTTGTAACTCCATCACAACCTTTTCTACGAATTGTTAAAGAAAGACCTTGCATACCGTTATGCATAATATTTTAGCAGGTAGAGACCCTTTTTTATTTAAAAAATACATGTTCCGTCGATAAAATTAAGCATTATTTCAATAATAATGTGTACATGATGCAGTCTCACACTATATGACCAGCATCACAAATATTATTTTCATGGTTCTTCCAATAATAATAACTTCTTACTAATGAGTATTCAGTTAAGCCTCATTAACGATGTGCATTTGGACCACATTTGCCCATAGTCTTTTCTAAAAATAAGGTCCTACTAAAGGATAAAATGTAATGCTGCTGTGTCGCAGCTGGAGACGGAGCCGGGCGCGCGTCCGTCGGCGCTGGAGGTGTACGGCGGCGAGGTGCTGTGGGCCGACGCGCACGACGGCTGCGTGCGCGCCTGCCACAAGCACAGCTGCGCGCCCGCCACAGCGCGCCTGCTGCGCAACAATACGGGTCCGTGGCGCTTATATTTTAGGGTTTCGTCCTTACCTAAATAAATAAATAAAATATGTGTGCGGTCGGGGGACCTCCGTCAGGAACATAGTTCCGCACGCACACACAAACTCGTATATAATAAAAAGATACAGAGAGGGAGAGAAAAAGTCGCATGGAGGGGGCGTTATGCTTTTTCCACCAGTCAACTCCAATCACGAGCCGCGTTAAGGAACTTTATTCCAGTAATTAACGATAAAAGGGAATCCTCAAACCTGCAGTACTTGGTGTGATATTATCACCCGTGCCACACCCTATGATGCAGTAACAATAAAAGACGCACCATCTGTTTAGAATATACCAGCTTAAAAAAAAAACAAGCATTTTTGTTAATTGTGGTTTAATTTCCTCCAAATTTAAATTACTGTGAAAATTTACAACAGAGTTCATTTTTCAATGCAGTTATTTCTCAAAAATATTAATTTGTAGAATCATCAACAAAATCAAGTTGATTTTAATGTTTATAACTGTGTAGAGGTTGCATTCAACAAAGCAACATTCATAAGGTATTTTTATTTCTGTCGACTAGCCCATTCATCTGTCGCTTCAATGTTATTCTATGCTTGGCAAGCAAGTGTAAAGGGGACTATTGGCACTAATGCTATGGACTTCATAGAAATACATAAAAAAAATATACTTTTCAATAAAATACAAAACCCACGCGGACGAAGTACTAGTAAAAAAAAGAAAGATAAAATATGATTTCTGACTTTCCTCTTTCGAAAATCGTCCTAATTTTCGAACTTAGTTTTATAGTCTAAACTCGAAGATTTCTTTCAATTAAATTATGTACACTTCTGAATTGACAAGGAGTCGGTCAGTGCTCTCTATGAACCAGCAAGAAACTCCATGGACACTCTTTTATTCCGTTACGTAGCTATCTGGAGTATAAAATTATTTGGGCTTTTATCAGGTGAATAAATATTTTAGATTTTACAATAGTAAATTAACAAGAGAATAGCTATCTGTGGCCTATGTTAGCGAACTTCACACTGTCTATGTGCAAGCGAGATGCACAGATATAGTATTCATCGTGTTAGACGAGAATAGCAATAAAACGTGTAAATCTCCAATTGTTACATAAAAAAATGCCGCCAGATGTATAGAATCGCAGGGAGAGTAGTAGCGTTTACATTGGTGGCACACACAAACTATTCCTGGACCAATAAAAAAATTAAGAAGTGGGTTATGTAACTTAATTTTATCCTAGCCTAGATAAAAATTTAACAATGATTACTTACCTTTCTGTTTCCTGTTTAGTTTTTTCCTTAATCAAAGAAAGTAAGTAGGCTGTTGTATCTATCTTTTTAAAGCAAAAACTTCTCTAAAATTCATTGTCGTCCCATGTGTTGAAACTATCAGGCCTCTCTCGTAAAACACGGTTTTTTCTCTGTGGGTGGTGGTTGGTGGGTTTATATAATTAAGGATTTCACGTTCTTCTTCTATTGCTAAGTCGTCAATTGTTTCGAACACATCCATCTTAACAAATTACCGGACCTATGTCGCTTTACCAAAAACACGATGCGAATGAAACAGTCAAATATAACCTAAAACGTCATACATAACGGATTTATGAACAACAAAAATGAACTGAAATCTACACTAATTTATGATGAGCTAAGATTTAATTTTTTTTATGTTTGTTTGTTACATTTGCACAGCATACGGCTGAATACGGCTGTTTTTTTAATACTTATTAAAAAGAACCAGGTTCTTAATAATTGATTACAATCTAGCCCATACGACTAATAAGCAATTTTAATCTAACTCAATTTGTTACGTGATAATTATTTTAAAACTTAGAAAAGTGCTGATTGTACTTTACACAAGTCCGTTCCACTTTCTTAGAGTCTGATAATTAATGATATAAACACTTTGTTCATGTGTTATTATGTGTGTCACTGTAACTATTATTTCTACACTTTACACTACACTAACTCAAAAGGTTTAGTTCGTTTTAGTCTTCGCACTATATTTGCTTGGTCGTACAGCTGAATTGCCTCGATGTTCACATGTCGGTGGAGTCGGTGTTCATGGGCCTCAGCAAATTTTTGGATTTGGATGAATTTTGCTACAATGGTAGGCCATGACCTGGATTATGATATATGATACTTATACTACTTTTTAGCGCGATATTCCCACGGGATCGAGACCTATGTGGGTGAAACGGCGCGGCGCTGCTAGTCGTTTATAAAATGCTTATTACCGTTTATAATGTTATAAAACAATTCCCTACTCATGAGTAAACTTTCAACAATAAGTAATGTAATACAACCAGAGGGCGTGCTGTCACTGCGCGTGTACGACGCGAACACGCAGCGCGCGGTGCGCGGCGCGTGCGCGCGGCGGGCGCGTGCGTGCGCGCACCTGTGCGTGGGCGTGGCCGACGCGCGCAGCGAGTGTCGCTGTGCCACCGGCTACGAGCAGCGCGGCGACGACTGCATCGGTACGACATACACCACGTTGCACAAAACACAAGCACCTGAGTTTTTCTTACTTTTTAAATATTTTTTTCTGAGAAAATAAGTTGACTCCGAATTTAATTTTTTACATGCCAATTGTAATAAATGCTTTTGGTGAAAGATGTTAAGAGAGGTCGGTAATGGGTGGTGTGATGTTCTTGTGGCTTGCAGCCGTGGACGAGGTGCTGGTGTACTCGGTGAGCTGGGAGCTGCGCGGCGTGCCGCTCAACGCCAGCAACGAGACGCAGGTGCGCACAGACCGCTTCAGACATAACACAGTGATGATTGATATTGTGATTCATTGAAGTTGTAATGTTGCACAAACACAAGACCCGACTGAAGTGCCACGTGTTCCAGGAGCTGGACCCGCGCGGCCTGCTGCCGCCGGTGCCGCAGCTCAGCATGGCGTCCGCCATCGACTACGACGCGGGTGAGCACTGACGCCGCGTGTGAGCGGGACAGTGGAATGACGTCATCCTGTGGCATATCACTGCTGAAAAACGCGTGCACTGACTGGAGAGGTCCACTCAGATCAGTGTGGTTGTTTCCTCAAGAAACCTTTTCAGACACTAATCGATAAGGCACTCTGACCTCTGAGTTTTTTACGGTGTTTCGTCTCAGAGTAGTCGGATAGGCAACAACGAACTCATCTAGTTTTTAGCCGACGGTTTACGGTAAAGCGATAAGAAAGGGTTATGATTTTGACCGGTATGTACGTTCATCTGTCCCCTCATAACTTCTAAACTACTTATCATAGTAGCATTAAGGAAGTGAAGAAAGTAAGTAAAGTAAAGTAAAGTCTAAGTAAGAAAGTTGAAACAATTGTTTTTTTGATGTATAAGCATTTTCTTTCTCTTTATTATTGCATTTTTGAGAGTCAGATGCGTATCTCTTATATGCACTCTATTCGTTAGTGGAGTTGGCCATCGTTTACACATTGTACTAGTTATTAAAATATATTAGCTGTAAGCTTTCCTAAAATTAAAAATTATATAATTTGAGGTACTACAAATGCGGTATTGTTGGAAGCGTCTTGATCGTCCGCTGGCTATAGGCTATATGACGACATATTAAATTAAATATGGCGCCCTCTAGAGGCCGTACTCATGAACTATTTTTATATTTTTTATTTTGTGGGGTTGGGTATCACATGAAACGGCTTCATTAGCACATTTCAAATATATATTTTCTATCTATAATAATATTACTATAAAACGTACTTTTTAGGGCGTGATTTTGCAGTAGTCGGGTTTTTGAACGATTTTTTAAATTTAAATTATTTTGGAGTTAGAGTATTTTAAAGATAAAGTAAACGACGATGTCTGTGCTAGTATTAACTGTGTGACAGACACAGGCGCCTTCCTCCTACAAGTAACAAGCCAAACCGTGGCACAATAATTTGCTTTGGTAAAAATATGTATAACGACACAAATAATGATTAGTATTAGAATAAAAATTGAATTTCATTGAATATAATAAGATTGAAAATTATTTATTTATAATTTTGTAGGTGTTCCTGGTACCACCATGGTATACAGGCATACGTTAAGGCCATACACGGCATTACTCTGACCATTTTTGTACCTATGACTTGTTTTTTTTTTAATATTTTCTTGTTTCGTACTTTTTAGAGGATGATTGATTGGTTGATGGTGATTTTTCTGTAGTCGGGTTTTAGTTTTATTAAAAAAATATATTGATCTGTAAAAGTGTACTTACCTATCAATAGAAATAAACATCATTCATGAAATCTTAATGTACGTGTCACAGGCAGCGTGCAAAATGCGTCATTATACATACGTCCCCATCCGTTTGCATACTGCCGATGCCGGCGTTATGTAAAATGCCTACGACAAAATTTAAAACGCATAGGCTTTGTGTAAAAACCTTGAATTCCAATTTATGATTCGAACGCCGCATACATACTGCCTAGGCAAATTGCAGCTATGGCGCTGCTAAACAAAACATAAAAATGGCGTCGAGTAGTGCAAGTGGTTCCGAAAATAAAGAAAAAAACAAATGCGTGCCGCAAGAAACAAGTGATTCTAAAGACGTTTACTACAGAAACAGCTTCAGACAATAGTGAACAATTATGAAGAATCTTTAACGGGATCGTTAAAAAAGTCGTGGACTAGAAAAAGGTTTTTGGAGGTTATCCGGCTCGTAAAACACGCTCAAGCGTCCATTGGATGCTAACTGGCGTTCGGCGGACTCCTGCTAATAACTAAAGCGTAATAATTTTTACAACTGCTATTAAAACATTAAGTACGTATAATGATCAGTTGAAAAAAAATCCGGGCAGTAATTACATTTTTCGGTGGTTGGTAAAGTAAAATTGGTCGGTTATTTCGACCTACAATGTCAGTACAAAAATACTCAAGTGGTTTAATAAATTACATAACATACTGGGACACAGGCCTCCTCTCTGTGAGAGGGAGTGGGCCGTACACCACGCGGGCCCAGTGCGGGTTGGTAGATGTCACATGTCTTCGAATTTTTGGTTCTAAGTTATACTTAGTTCGCCATTTCATAGTTCGGTTGAATCTGTGTTCAACCACGTGCTGGTGGAGCGAGCGAAGCGAGCGGTATCGCAGCGGCCGGGGAGCGTTACTTTCAAGTTAGATTTCTTAGAGAATTATTCTGATTTAATAACTGCCCACACGTCACTGCCCGTTTTGCCATTTTATTGCTTTATATTTATTAAATTAACTATTTGAAATATGTATTTGAATATTCGTTATGACAATTCTTTTTATCTAATTTATTGCTCAGTTTTAACTGCGTTAATAATCATGGTACTCGTAACATTATATTATGATTTGACGAAATGGATGCGATCAGAAGCGTCATTAATATGTCTCAGGCATTATACGTAACGACAACAGTATGCAATGCAAACGGACGGCGCCGTATGTATAATGACGAATCAAACAACCTGCCTGCGACGAATCATACAATATACTATAGTCCGCATGCAACTGTTCAGTCACCGCCAGTGTCGTTGGTGGCGAGGTGTCTGAGCGATGGGACGGGGGGGGCCAAGCTAAGCTAACTTAGTCGGCCAATCACGTCGCCGCATCCTCCCCCCCGTCTCACCGCTCACATAGTCAGGCGCCATCTCACATGATGCCTGCGCGTGTTGCAGAGGGCTCGTGGATGTACTGGGTGGACTCGGAGGCGGCCAGCGTGTGGCGCGTGCGGCGCGACGGGTCGGGGCGCATGCGCGTGGCGGGCGGGGCGGGCGGGGCGGGAGGGGCGGGGGCGGCGGACTGGCCGGCCGCGCTGGCGCTGGACTGGCGCGCGCGCAACGTGTACTGGTCCGACCCGCGCCGCGCGCTCGTGCTGGTCGCGCGCCTGGACGGCCGCCAGCGCTACGTGCTGCTCGACACAGACCCGCTCGCCGTCACCTGTGAGTCGCCTCCACACGTTGTTACACCGCTTTGAGCGCGAACGTTTATTGTAGCGCTCGACGCTCTACGACTACTTGCCCTGTATTATGATTATTTATTTGGTACACCATACAAAGAATTAACTAGGTACTGAAAACAATAATAAAATAAAAATGCTCGTAAGTATGTTTGTTTACATTATTTATGTTTACATAGTTGTAAGTAGAAGTAGTTGTTGTTTAGACAATAAAGGAGTTGTGTCGGCGATTTGCTGATATCATCAACTTAAGATACAGTTCGCTAGATTGTCCTTTACAATACCTATCACAGGTATATATATACGGCACTCACCATAAGACAACAACGTAATTATGTCGCGCCATAAGATTTTTGTAGCGCTCTAGCCAGGCTGTAGTGACTTGATGTGTGTGGCAGCGATGGCGGTGGACCCGGTGGGCGGCTGGCTGTTCATGGCGGGCGGCGGCTGGCTGCAGCGCGCGCGGCTGGACGGCTCGCAGCGCGACCTGCTGTACAACGGCACGCAGGTGGCCGACGTCGCGCTCGACGTGCAGGTGCGTGTGTGTGTGTGTGTGTGTGTGTGTGGCAGCGGTGGCGGTGGACCCGGTGGGCGGCTGGCTGTTCATGGCGGGCGGCGGCTGGCTGCAGCGCGCGCGGCTGGACGGCTCGCAGCGCGACCTGCTGTACAACGGCACGCAGGTGGCCGACGTCGCGCTCGACGTGCAGGTGCGTGTGTGTGTGTGTGTGTGTGTGTGTGGCAGCGGTGGCGGTGGACCCGGTGGGCGGCTGGCTGTTCATGGCGGGCGGCGGCTGGCTGCAGCGCGCGCGGCTGGACGGCTCGCAGCGCGACCTGCTGTACAACGGCACGCAGGTGGCCGACGTCGCGCTCGACGTGCAGGTGCGTGTGTGTGTGTGCGCGGCGGGTCATCACTACCGGCGCCTTAGGTCATTGCAATACCAAAGTCACCGAACTCTTCAACACCGCTTAATACCGAAGAATTGCTAGCTTAAACCGGAATTTGAAAAGGCTTCCTGTGTCTGTTGTGCAGACACAGCACGTGTACTGGGCAGAGCCGCTGGCGGCGGTGCTGTGGGTGTCGCGCTACGACGGCTCGGCGCTGACGCAGCTGGCGAGGTTCGCGCCGCAGCGACACCACCCCGTTGCACTCGCACTCTACAACCACACGCTCTACTGGCTCGACACGTGAGGATAAACTTAACACACTGAACTTTGTCGTATTATTAGTTCAGTATTACGTCGCCGTTATAAATCTAATAAAATATTTTCAACAATACGTACGGAAATGACGCATATTTTTTTTGTTTCTTTCTAACACAGCACGGCAAACCGCGGCGCGGTGCTGGCGGCGCCGCTCAGCAACGTGTCCAACTACCGCGTGCTGCGCGACAACGTGGGCGACAGCCTCAAGGACATCACGGTAACCAAGCGCGCCAAAAAAAGAATTACAAATAACAGAATTATATTTTGTTATAGATATTGACTTTTTTTTTAAATTATGTTCAGTTCAGTTTTATGTATCATTTAGTTATTTGAATTTTTAGCTATCTACGATCTACATTTATAACTACCAATAATGGCTAAATTGTATCTATGTATAATGTAGCTGTGCCCTGACAGGCTCTACAATGGCTCTTAGCCTTTTGTTGACATCTTTTTACCTTGTGGAACGCCAATAAATAAATATGTAATATGAATACGATAGATTATGTAGCGCCGTACGAAGAACAAGCGAAGCGAGCTCGAAATTTTTGAGAACCCGCCTCGGTTAGGTTAGGTCTTGTTTTATATTTTCAAACAAAAATAGGAGGTACATTGTCGACTTATGTAGGAAAGCCCAACTATGAGAATGTAGAATGCAAGAGCGAGCCAAGCGAGCTCGAAAACTGTGCCACTCTATGATCGATTCGATTTTTTTGTGAAAACCAAATAAACTAAGAATTATTTGCTTTGTCGACATATAAAAAATACCTCAAGAATCAAGAGAATGTAAGAGTGATCGAAGCGAACTTGGAAATTATAGCACCCTGCCTTGGATAGGTTATATGCAGGGAGTCCAGAAAGGGTATCGGGTATTTGTAAGTTCAATAAAACAAAAATTATCTGTAAGCAAAAAAAAAAAGTTTATAAATTGGAAAATTATTTGGAAAAGATGCAGTCCAGCCTTCCTGCAATCATCGCCAGTACTATGTTGGGGCTAACCCGTACCCTGCGCAGCAAGGACGCTGCGCGTGCGCATGGTCGCGTGTGCGCAGGCGGTGCGTGCGCATGGTCGCGTGTGCGCAGGCGGTGCGTGCGCATGGTCGCGTGTGCGCAGGCGGTGCGTGCGCATGGTCGCGTGTGCGCAGGCGGTGCGTGCGCATGGTCGCGTGTGCGCAGGCGGTGCGTGCGCATGGTCGCGTGTGCGCAGGCGGTGCGTGCGCATGGTCGCGTGTGCGCAGGCGGTGCGTGCGCATGGTCGCGTGTGCGCAGGCGGTGCGTGCGCATGGTCGCGTGTGCGCAGGCGGTGCGTGCGCATGGTCGCGTGTGCGCAGGCGGTGCGTGCGCATGGTCGCGTGTGCGCAGGCGGTGCGTGCGCATGGTCGCGTGTGCGCAGGCGGTGCGTGCGCATGGTCGCGTGTGCGCAGGCGGTGCTCGCGAGGCGAACTTACCCGAGGCGCTACAGTATCGGGGTAGCCCCATCACTGCCCTGGACGCGTTATTGTACTGGATGCTGATGGCGCTTCTGTTAGAGTAGTGAGCCCACAGACTGCAGGAGTACAGCGATGTACAGTACGCCCTAAAGAGCGAAGCCTTAACCTCATTCGAGCACCGCGCAAATCTCCGGGCGATCATGTTCGCTCTAACAGACATCGCCCTCCGCTCCAGATTGATGTTAGCGTTATCCAAATGCCTATGGCATTAACTCCGCCTCTACATTCTCATATCTTGGCAGGAAGTCTACACAGAACCTGATATAAATAAAGCGTTCAACTATTTTCATCAAGAACTCATACTTTTCTATAAACTGTGTTTTCCTTATTACAAAGTTAAAATGACTTCAAATTTACAATCTCAAAATGGCTTACTAGAGGGCTAAGAAATCGAACCTAGAGCAAATGAATGAGTGAGTGAGTTGAATCTAGTGCAAATGAAATGGAAGACATTTGAGATTTTCCTACTAAAAACAAAAGAGACACACAAGAATTATAATAAATATGAAAAAAATACTTAAAAATGCATTGTATGGTCAAAGAAAAATATAAATAAAAAAATAATGAACCAAGCAAATAACAAAGGCAAAGCTACTTGGAACATAATAAAAAATAAAAATGATACTATTAGGACGATAAATAGTATAACATCGCTACAACATAACGGAACTTTTTCAAGAACCTGCTCAAATAGCATCAACATTTAATAATTTTTGCATCGATATTGCTAACGATTACAACTTTAATGTTCCAAATAAACAACGGCAGACTCAAAATCAGAAAAAGGATAATTAGATTTTTCTCCAACCGACTACAGAGCAAGAAATCATGAATACAATAAAATCTTAAAATGCAATGCATGTCATAGCTCCTGTACTTAACCATATTATAGAAGATTCATTGTCACAAGGAATTTTTCCAGAGAGTTTAAAACATTCTATAGTTATGTCTATAAACAAAAAAGGTGATCCAAAGGAGCCAAGTAACTATCGCCCTATAACACTTGTCCCTGTATTATCCAAAATCTTTCAAAATATATTCTACAACCAACCGACTGATAAGTTTCTTAGACAAGCATATATAATAATACTGCCAATATATAATTAACACTTGTATTTTCTTCAACCTCTTCCTAGCACGGTAATCGCAAGACCGCACTAACACTGAATTCTAGACTTAGATTGAACCTCACCCCACCACTGCACACCGAGTGCAACGAACTTCACTTCAATAGACAACTTGGGAGTCAATACAACAACTATTTAAAATTAGTTTATTAACGGTGTCATCCGCTACTAATCGGTGTTACTGTGGTGGAAATATAAAAAATAATTACAAGGTTAACTTAGGGCAAATAAAATAACAATTTTAATAAAAATCACAACACATAATATTCTGAAACAGGAACAAAACGGCTTCCAGCATAATAAATCGACATCTTTAGCAGCATTTACCTTAATAAAAAAGATCACAGAATACCTAGACGATAAAATTACGGTTGTAGTAGAGTTTTTTTTGATAAGAGTAAGGCTTTTGATTTTGTGGATCATAGAATCTGTTTTTTTTTTTTTAAATATGGTATCCGTGGTGTCGCTCTAGATAGGATTTAAAGTTTTTTAACAGGCTGACACCAATGTGTTGAAGTTACTCATTTAAATATAAATCTTGAATCCACCATCTACAGATCCTCATCTAGACCTAACGAATATGGCGTACCACAAGGGGGGGTTTAGGTCCCTTGCTATTCTTACTTTATATTAATGAGTTACCAGATTCATTAAACTATGATAGTGTCCTATTAGCTGATGATATTTCAGTTATAGTGCCTAGAAACAGAAAGTATTAAATTCTTAGGTATAACTCTTGACAAATTCTGTAATTGGAAACTACACATTATCAACGTATGCAGGAAACTAAACAGATTTGTGTATGCCTTAAGAAAACTTCGTATTGTGGCAGATGAAAAAACAGAGTCCGCATAGCTTATAGTGGATATGTTGAATCATTATTATGATATGACCTAATAATATGGGGCAATTCAACAGATAATAATAAGACATTTATTGTACGAAAGAAATGTGTAAGAGCTATATGCGGTGTAGGCCCTTGTTCAAAAAACTGAAACTATTGACCTTGACTTGATGTATTTGTTTGAGGTATCGGTTTTTGTGAGGAAACATATTCACGCACGAGACGCAATAAAAAATTTAGTTCCTTTTTGTAATACATCTCTTATTATAAAGAATGTTTATCATTTGTGCATTACAATTTTAAAAAATTCATAAGGGAAAATTTTAAAACTAAACTGCGTAGATGGTTGATATAATGTGGAATAGAAAATTGTTTTTACAATTTGCATGAATTTTTGCAACATAAAGAGAAACATACTTTTTAAGTTTCCTATAGTTTTATGGTATGTGTTTATTAGTGAGTTTTATTTATGTTACAAAGACAATTTGTTATTTTAAGATTTTAAGTTTAGTATATTTATTTTAACTTAATAAAAACATATTCTGTACCCATGTCTTACTAGAATGAGTACCTATGTACATACTCATGTGAAATTAATTTGCATGCTCTAAACAGGCAAAATATGGACTGTACAATAAACCACCAACTTTTACAACTGGTAACACCTATATTTTATGCAAATAAGTGATTCTTATTCTGACAAAATGTAATATTTGATACTACGGCTAATTTGAAAGTTTATAATAACTGCTGTTATTTCATAGTTTTTATTTCGGTGGGTAGTCCCAATTACTGCCTTATATGCCCATCGGAGTCTCCGTGGCTCAAGTACAGTTTCAAGTTAGTAAGATTAGTAATTCATTCAAGCTGTCGAGAGCTTCAAGCTCTCAAGGCGGGAGGTCCCCCAGCCTCCCCAAAAACTAGCTAGTGGCAGTTGTGTGAAGTGTGCGATGTTCGCAGATCTGGTCGTGGGCCGCACAGCGTGCGCCGGCCGCACGCGCAGACGACGCGGCGTGCAGTGCGCAGGCGCGCTGCGAGGCGCTGTGCCTGTTCGACGGCCAGCGCGCGCGCTGCGCCTGCCCGCACGGCCGCCTCGCGCCCAACGGACGGAACTGCACGCGTCAGTACACACACACACACACACGCACGCACCGGCCCGGCGCACACGCACGCGCGGCACTCACGATCCGCCTCTGTCCACAGCATACGACTCGTTCCTGATGTACTCGCGAGTCACCGAGATCGACAGCATCCATCTGCTGGATGAGAAGGACCTCAACTCGCCGTACAAGCCTATTGAGAACAAGTAAGGAAGCTAATGTCCTTGGATTAGCCGCTACCTGCCGATACTGAGTGTGTGTATGTGTGCAGGGAGCTGATGCGCAACGCGATCAGCCTAGCGTACTCCTACGAGGACTCGCGCCTGTTCTACTCGGACATCCAGCGCGGCTCCATCAACACCGTGCACTTCAACGGCTCTGGCCATGAGGTGCTGCTCGAGCGTGAGTCTCCACTCAAATATTTATTCACCAATAAACACAGCCACATTACATACATTCCAATTATGCTAGAAATAATCTTAATAACTAAAGGACTAATGCACATGACAATTAAGGCGTACATAGCGTGGAGCACAGTATACAAGGTGGCAGGGACTCTGCCCCCCCTGCGTTGAAACTATTCGTCGGTAAAAAAAAAAAATGCTGTTCCATACATTTTGACTGGTTGCACCTTTCTATGAAATAACGGTTTTTTTATAACCATGTGCTGAATTCGTGGTAACAGCTTGTGTGACGCTGTCCCTGCCACCATGTATTGCTGCATTGTAATGTTATTAATATATTAAACTAAAACTAACATAACCCAGCGTGATTAATTTGGATCGCAAAAAAAGGAATTCAATTATTCACAATTTACTGTGCTAACTGCTAACACACGTGTGCGGTACCGGCGGGGTTTGTTATCCATCTGTGTACGCAGAGGTGGGCGCGGTGGAGGGCATGGTGTTCGCGGCGGCGGACGGCATGCTGTACTGGACCTGCAACAGTGGCGCCGCCATCCGCGCCACCAACGTGCGCCAGCTTATGGGCGCGGGTGCGGGCGCGGGCGCGGGTGCGGGCGCGGGTGCGGGCGCGGGTGCGGGCGGCGCGCGCACCGTGCTGCGCCTGGCGCGCGGCACGCGGCCCCGCGGCATCGACTACGAGCCGTGCGAGCGGCGCCTGTACTGGACCAACTGGAACGAGTCGCAGCCGTCCATCCAGCGCGCCTACGCCAGCGGGCGCGCGCTGCAGACCGTGGTCAACACGCACATCCTCATGCCCAACGGCCTGGCGCTGGACCACGCCGCCAAGAAGATCTACTGGGCTGACGCGCGCCTCGACAAGATCGAGCGCATGCACTACGACGGCTCGCACCGACACGTGAGTAACTCGGAACCATTTATTTTGAATTGTCCATTTTTTTGTCACGACCAGTGTGCAGTGAACTAAGCGATCCAACACACTCGCAACCATCTGTGATCATCACGAGACATTTTTGTGAGCATGACTAATCATTTCAAATGCCAGGGACTTGGCTGAATTCTCATTCAGAAGTCAAGCACTCATTATTGTTGTTTGATATGATTATTAGATCTGTATGTCGACGGAGATCTGTGGAACACGGCCCCTTGGTGACTTGCAATAAGATGGCGTCGAACAATAAAACATTTTCGTAGTATATTTTCCGTGATGTATTATTTAATTTAATTCCTTTGAGTCGTACCTTGTTCCGAACATGGTGTCAGGTGTAAACCTTTAAACTAAAGAAACCTTAGTGGAAGAATCCTTTGTGGAAGTGCAATTCATCAGTTAACGAAATGGAGGGAATAAAGCCGCCAACTGGGTTGGTTATGTCGGGTGATGGGGCAAACTGGCTCAGATTTAAACAGCAGTTCCAGCTGTACCTGGAAGCAGTGGGACTGTCAGGAGCCAAGGAAGAAAGAAAAATAGCAGTTTTTCTGAATGTCGCGGGAGACGACGCAGTTGATGTGTATAATTCGCACATGAAACCGATTGAGGTTAAAACCTTAGAAAATTTAATAAAACAGTTTGATGCCTACGTGGAGCCGAGGAAAAATATCATCACAAATAGTTTCAAATTCTTCAAATTAAAACAGGAGGAGGGTGAGCAAGTAGAAAGATTCATCACGAAGCTAAAGGTTCAAGCTAAACAATGCGACTTCAGAGATCAAGAATACAGGCTTGTGAGAGACATGATCGTCATTGGAATTAGAGATAAGGGAGTGCAGGAGAGATTGTTAAGGGAGGCCGATATTGGACTAGACCAGGTCATCAGCCAATGCCGTGCAGCAGAGGCAGGAAGATCAAGGGCTCTAGAAATGACAATGCAGATAAAGCAAGAAGTAGATGTCATCAAGAAAAAAGAGATAGGACAAGGAGTGAGGTCCAAGATGATTGCCTGTACTTACTGCGGCAAAAGACATCCAGCTAGAAATTGTCCAGCATATGGAAAAAAGTGTGGGAACTGTAATAATTACAACCATTTTGCTGCTGTGTGTCGTACGAGGTCAATAAAAAGTGAAGCGTCTAAGAACAACGAAAAAGGAAAAAAGATAGACTCGGTTCAAAAGGAAGAGAGTGATAGTGATTGCTCAGATTTTGTGGTGGATTCAATAAGTGACGTTAATGAAAATGTTCAATGGAATGAAATAGTAAACATCAATGGAAATAACATTAGGTTCAAGTTAGACACAGGGGCTGACTGTAATACTTTGTCATTGAAGTTATATGATAAAATTAAGAATAACGCCAATTGTTTGATAAGTAATTCAATTGTGTTGGTAGTTTATAATAACCAAGAAATTAAAACTGTAGGTACTGTAAAATTAAACTGCATAGTCAAAGGCAAATCTGTAAAATTAAAATTTTGCATAGTTGATTTACCAATTCAGCCGGTAATAGGATTGCCAGCCTGTGTAGAATTAAACTTGTTGAAAAGATTGGATAGTGTTGTAACTAATGAAAAACATAATTTTGTGAAAGCAAATATAGAGGTATTTTCAGGCCTAGGTAATATAGGGTCTTATAGTATAAAATTAAAGGAGTTAGAGCTACCTGTTGTCAAACCGATTCGGAGAGTTCCACAGGCAATCAAAGATAGGTTAAAAAATACTTTAGAAAGCTATGAAAGTAGGGGTATTATAGAAAAGGTAGAGGGACCGACAGCATGGTGTAATAATCTTGTGATAGTTGAGAAGCCAAATAAGTCTCTTCGACTTTGTTTAGACCCAAAAGAGTTAAACAAGTGCATCCTTAGAGAGAACTATCAAATACCATCTCCTGAAGAAATTTATAATTCTCTTGCAGGTAAGCAGATCTTCACAGTATTAGATATGAAAGAAGGGTTTTTTCAAGTCATGTTGGATGATAAAGATAAACTGTGCACATTTGGAACGCCTTTTGGTAGGTATCGCTTCAGGAGGATGCCATTTGGTATTTCTTCAGCACCTGAGGTAATGCAAAGAATAAATACTGCCATTTTTAGTGACATACAGGGAGTCCATGTGTATTTTGATGATTTAATTGTGGCTGGGGACAGTTTAGTAGAACATGATCAAATTTTAAGTCAGGTAATAGATAGAGCAAAAAAACACAATGTAAAATTTAATGAAAATAAAATACAATATAGATGTGAGACTGTAAAGTATGTGGGATTAATGTTGTCAAAATCTGGTATAAAACCAGATCCTGAACATGTGAAAGCTATAGAGGAGTTAAAGCAACCCAGAAGTGTAAAGGAATTGCAGAAGTTTTTAGGAATGTGCAACTATTTAAGTAAATTTATACCACAATATTCAAAAACTACTGAACCTCTTAGAGAATTATTGAAAAAAGAAGTTGTATGGGACTGGGGCACAGCTCAAGTTAAATATTTTGAGGAAATAAAAAGGAGAATTGGTTCTGCACCCACTTTAGCAGTCTTAAAAAAAAATGGAAATATAGTGTTACAAACTGACAGTTCTAAAAGTGGCATGGGAGCATGCTTATTGCAAGAAGGAAAGCCATTGTCTTTCTACTCAAGATGTTATACTGAGTGTCAACAGAGATGGGCTCCCATAGAGAAAGAGTTGTTTGCTATCTGTTGTGCCATGGATAAGTACCATCAATTTATTTATGGGCGTCATATTATTGTAGAAAGTGATCACAAACCTCTTGTAACAATAATAAATAAGGACATTAATAAAATTTCTGCTCGATTGCAACGCATGGTACTCAAACTGTTAAAATATAATTTTGAAATAAAGTATGTACCAGGTTCAAAAATGTATATAGCAGATTATTTGTCAAGGCACTATGACACAAGTAATGCTCAGTTAGACCCAGTGCTAAGAGAGTTAGTTCATAGTATAAATTCAGAAGTAGTATATGGTTTAGAAACTGATTTGCAAGTTTCAAATAATAAGTTACTGGAATTAAAGCAAGAGACAGCAAAAGATGCCAATCTTCAACAAATAATTTTATGGTATAATTCAGAGTGGCCTAAAAATTATAAAAATATACAAGGTATTGAACTGAAAAAGTTGTATAAATTAAAAGATTATTTAGTAGTGAAAGACCAACTCATATTTTATGATAATAAAATACTCATTCCTAAACATACAAGAAAAGAGATGATCTCAATAGTACATGCAGGGCATGCTGGAATTGTAAAATGTAAAAAACGTGCCAGAAAGGTGTTGTATTGGCCAGGAATGTCAAGAGACATAGAAGAGTTTGTGTCAAAATGTAAAGCTTGTGAAAAGTACAGGCCATCAAATCCTAAACAACCTTTGTTGTCTCATGAAATACCTGACCTGCCTTTCAGCAAAGTTGGTATGGATGTTGCTCATTTTGCAGGAAAAGACTATTTAGTTCTAGTGGACTATTATTCAAAATGGATAGAAGTGAAGTCTTTAAGGAACAAAACAGCTGGATATATAATTAAAAAGTTACTGTCAATTTTCTGTACTCAGGGTGTTCCTAGGTATATAGTAAGTGACAATATTCCATTTGGTAGTTTTGAATTTGTACAGTTTTCTCTAAAATTCGATATTGAGTTGATAAAGTCCAGCCCCCGATACCCTCAATCGAACGGGTTATCAGAAAAAGCAGTGGGTATAGTCAAGGGCATGTTAAAAAAATGTTTAGAGGATCATTCTGATTTTGAAGTTGCCTTATTGCATTACAGAACAACCCCAGTAGCAGGGTTGGAGTATAGTCCATCTGAATTGTTGATGAGTAGGTTGTTAAGAACAAATTTACCTTGTACACAAGAACTATTAAAACCTAAAGTACCACTAAATGTTAGAGACCAATTAATGTTAAACAAAGAAAAATCTATGACCATATATAATAAAACTGCAAAAGATAAGAAATCCTTTACTTTGGGGGACAATGTAATAATACAAAATGCCATTGTATTTAAGAGATTATGAGTTAAGTTAAACGCTGGAGTATGTAAACTGGTTATCTTTACGGGGGATGTTTGATATGATTATTAGATCTGTATGTCGACGGAGATCTGTGGAACACGGCCCCTTGGTGACTTGCAATAAGATGGCGTCGAACAATAAAACATTTTCGTAGTATATTTTCCGTGATGTATTATTTAATTTAATTCCTTTGAGTCGTACCTTGTTCCGAACAATTGTTGCCTCCTGGCGATAGAATTTGAGCGCGCGCCCATACGTGTGATTGCTATAACTGTTTCTGTAGGCGTGCCGCGACATTATTACAAAGCGTCGCTTTCTTCACTTCCGTGGTACGGCACGTGACCTGGATGCGGGTCAATCGAGGAGTCAATTAAGTGCGATGGGGTCGTCATGTGTCGTCGATAATGTGTAGTTATAGACTGTGACATACTTAGAACACACAGCTTCGAAAATGCTTTGCTATGTTGTGTGTGTTATTAACAAACAATAATAAACGGTAACATAATTATGACTGACAAAAAAAATCAAAAAGAAATATTTTATTTTATTTATAGCCTTTTTAAAACTCTTGTTCGTTGCTGTGACCCCCCTTGTTAACGAAACGGTATTACTTTTAATCTAAGCGACATATCACGATGTAACAAACTAGTTTGTAAAAGGAGACTGAACCGATTAAAATAAAATACCCGATTATAATAAAATCTTGGGCCTGGGTGTAAAAAGATGAAAGTGGTGTCAATTTATTAATTGTTAAACTTATATATTATCAAGTGAGGTTTCAGGCGACAAAATGAAGCATAGTTTCGCTCATTTCAATATGTACACATAATGACGACTCACACTGCATATAAATTTTCATTCATTGTTTGTTTTATTTGAATCTATTTTTAAATTTTAATTTACAAAATAAACAAACTAAATAATAAATAATAAAAACATGAATATAAAAAGGTAAAGAATCATAGGGCATCGAAAAATTCGTCCACAACCCTGTCAACAGGAAATGTGCCCAAAAGGCTGGCAGCAATGCTACGTTGTATGGCGATGCGAAGTCTTTGGCAAAAAAATATGCCAGCCCTCTGGTCACGTGACGAATCGACCAACCGCTTAGCAATATCTCGAAAAACCAAGTGGGCACTCGGACCCCACGGCCCTAGTGTTTCAACCCCAAACGGCTCAAACATATAACTCCCAATATGATTGGAATATTTTCGCCGTTTGATGTTTTCCGCACCTGCAGCAGCCGCCCCAGAACAGCACGATGTACTAGGAAGATGGGGTGGCGCAAGGGTGTCGAAACATGTTGCATCCCACACCAAAGGCCTGACTAACTTCCAGGGCATTATGGTCATTCCTTCTGGTCTCTTCCCATCGTCGCGTGCCGAGCCGTTGGGTGTTAAAACAGCTTGCACCCCGGTGTTGACAAGAGCACGTCGGATGATGTCATTAATGCTGGCGTGCCGTGCTATTCGGCCTGCGCTCTTCATGCAAGATAGGCCGTGGTGTCCGAGGCAGTCGACAGCGTCACCGCACTGGCAGCGATGCGGAGCCCCGCAAGGAGCGCCCAGACGCAGACAAGTAGCGAGACGGAAAGTGGTGTTACCCAGCATAGTGCCTATGTTGCGTGACGGTAGCGCCTGAAGCCAGTGGCCCGACTCCCATTATCCCCCAGCAGGCGGGCACGCTCAGCAGTATTGGAGGACGTATTAATAAGACTATTCCGTACCAACCTGCAGAGCGGCTCATCCCACTGTCTCTGGGAAGATGGGTCCAAGGGCCGATCTGTATCCGGGCAAGTCGCTGTCCAGGCGTTCACCGCACAGTCAAGCACGGCACTTCAGAGTCAACCAGGGGGAGGCTAAAATATTCCCGGTCAACTTTTCAGTGCTGTGGACAGAGGACAGGAACGCCGGTAAGCTAATACTGGTAATTTTACGGACGTCGAGGCCACTAAAACGGATGGGTAGCGTGGCTTGAAGCCACGCTCGGTCGTCCAAGGCCACATTTAGAATGGATGTTAATGTGTTCCGAATAATTTTGTCCAACAGATGTGGGTGCTACCATAAAGGGGAAGAACGTAGAAAATATATAAAATTTGGGCCAAAACAATAGTGTCATCAGCTGAGGTGAATGCCGAACGTTAATTAATTTTGGAGTGTCCGAAATTTCGTTGAAGTTTTTTATTTTTTCTTCGACGGAAGAAAAAATATATAGAAAAGCTGTCTTCTAAAACTGGGGAGCCTAAGAGATTCAGGGAACTTTTTTCTAAAATTTTGATATGTTGGGTTATTGCATAAAATTTCTGACAGTCGGTACTTTCAGGAAGGTAGATTTCACATTTGAGGGGTTAAGGTCCAGGGCAATAGATATAAATTGCTGTTTGAGAAGTTATAGGTCTTTCAAAACGGTGTCAACATCACCTCCTAGCGTTGCATCGTCTACATACCACACGTTAAATGTTGAATTTAGTTTCTGGATAATTGGATGAATAGCCAAGCTGAAAATGACTGGCCCGAGAGTGTCACCTTGTTGACATCCTATGGGACAGAATTTTTGAAGTTTGCAAGCGTTTACGACAAAGTTTGTCTGGAGGTGTTGATGTTGGGGTTGTGGCGGGGGGGGGGGGCGCAATGGTACACTATGTGATTTGTGGATCTTGCCATGGTGTATCCTTAGCCCCCGATCGCCTTTAAAAAAGCGTGCCTGTGAGCAATACGGGCATCTCACCAGCTGGACATCGAGCGATGTGACAGGTTGACTGGCACTGTCTCCGGCGTCGCTACTGCCGTCATTAATCATGTAAACTATGTGTGCACTTACCTATAAAAAATTAAATAAACTATATACACATGCACTAAAACAAACACATAAAAATTAACTACAAAACTAATCCAATTTATCACTGTTGCACTTGTCACTGAAGACGGACTGTCACCGTTTGACGAGTGCGGCGCAGTCGCGCTCAGAGCCTGGGGCGCCGCGCTTGCAGGGCGCAGCCCTCTCAAAAGTCGCAACTTCTGCCCTGCTTCTGCCTTGCAGGCGTCGTGTTCAATGCCAAGTGTTATTTTTACTCGCAGTTGAGATTTTTAGTATATGTTAAATAAGACGTCACAAAATCAAATTCTTTATATTTTATTCTTCTTGTCATAATCATAATCATAATATTTTATTTGCTTAGAAAGTAGGTACATAAATAAGGGTTATCAGATAATTTAATCATACTGCTATTGTATTCAGTGTTGCGACTTGCATTAAATTATACCAATTTAACTTCAAATATTAAACTGATATTTAACTAAAATTAAATTTGCTACATTAAAGTCAGAACATCATTGGGTCAATCGGAAGTCTAGAAAGATACCTACTACTACTGGCTGCACATTCGCTTTGTCTCTCTCGTCACACTCAGTCCGTACGCGTCTGGTCGCGCCTCACCCGCACCGACTCCCTGCCGGCAGGTGGTGACGCGCGCGGGCACGGAGCACCCGTTCGACGTGGCCATCAGCGGGCCGTGGGTGTTCTGGACGGACTGGCTGGCGCACGGCGTGTTCCGCGCAGACAAGCGCGCCGGCGGGGCCACGCCGCTGCGCAGGGACGTGCCGCGGCCCATGGCCATCGTGGCCGTGGCGCCTGCGCACCAGACCTGTGAGTACTCTGGCTGCTGCAGTAGTGACGGGCGGGAGGAATCTATTGTAATGGAAATATAATGTTTCACATTTATACCTATTTTATTAATTTTCGAATTCATGTACACAGTAAAATACATAGAGAAACGGCATATCATTTAGAAGTTCTAAGGTACTCTTATCTGAGATGATAATACTTATTGATGTTCTTCGGTGGCGGCCACAGGCTCGCCTGACCCGTGCGCAAGGCTGAACGGCGGCTGCGCAGAGCTGTGCACGCTGGACGCGCACGGCGCAGCGGAGTGCTCGTGCGGCGCCGGGCGCGTGCTGGGCGCGGACGGGCGCGCGTGCGGCGCGGCGCAGGCGGCGTGCCCGGCGGCGCGCTGGGCGTGCGCGGAGGGCGCGTGCATCCCCGCCGAGCTGGTGTGCGACGGCGTGCCGCACTGCAGCGACGCGCCCACCGCCAGCGACGAGGACCTCTACTACTGTAGTCAGTACACGAGTTATAATAACTAGCATCCGGCCGCGACTTCGTTCGCGTGAAATGTATTGTTTTAACATAAAATGTATCCTAGGTCCGCCCTCGGCCCCGGACTTTTAAAAACAGTATCTTTAACGCGTTTCACAGCGTAGGGAACGAGCCCGAGTCCTGAAAAGTGAAGTGCACTTCACTTTTCAGGACTCGGGCTCATTCTCCCCATACTGTAACGGAATATTTTTTTTTTGTTTTGTTTGTCCGGCATTGCTCAAAATAAATTATCTCCTTTGAATGATTTTTTGCGATTTGAGACTATTGCGGGATCCTGCAGTTCCTAAAGCTATCCTGGTTCCCGCTGGATTGCGGCATCCCACTTTGCTGGATGGCAATCCCTAACAATAAGGTATCCGGCAGGCGGCCAGGCACCGATAGCCTATTCATAGTAATTCGGAAACACGAAACTTGCCGAGGCGCATGTCTTGACCCGTAATAAAGTTCGTGTCCGTGCTGACCGGGCGTCGTGCTGCAGCGTCGCGCGTGTGTCCGCCGGACACCATCCGCTGCGGGTTCGGCGGGCGCTGCGTGCCGCGTGCGCGCGCGTGCGACGGGCACGCCGACTGCGACGACGCGGCCGACGAGGCGGGCTGCGACTGCCCGCCGGAGCACTACCGCTGCGACGACGCCGCCTGCGTGCCGCTGCGTGCACGCTGCGACGCCGTGCAGGACTGCGCCGACGGCTCCGACGAGCGCGCCTGCCCCGCCTGCCTCCACGGCGCCTGCGCAACTGTCACCGGTACGCATTATACTATTCATAGAACACTCCTTTCACAATGATTCTGCCTCTCAAACTAAAAGTATTTATTTCAATTAAACCATTTAGAGGCACTTATGAATTGTCAAGGAGTCGGTCAGTCAGAAAGATGAAGCTAGTTGTCCATTCCAAAGCGTAGTAGGTACCTATGGAGAAGAACGAGCAAGAAACTCCATGGACACTCTTTTGAATTATATGAATGTTGAACTTATAATTATAAGCGAGAACGAGACGTACACGTCAAAAGCGTCCAGAGTTACAGTAAATAGAACAAAAAACAAACAATTCGAAAATTGAATTACAAAAATAAGCCGTGGCAGAGATGACCAGTCCCAACTGACGGCGCCCGTTCACGAACACGACGCTGGGATCAGCCCCACTCAGCTCAACCATTTTGGAGGGAGCTAAATGATCCAACACACGCGCCACCGTCAGCAAGACATTTGAATGAACATTATATACTCTCAACCGCCAGGGCACATTCAAGTCGATTAAAGGCATTTATTAAATCAAAAATTAAAAATCAAAAGTCATTTATTCAAACTAGACTGAGAATCAGCACTTTTTGAACATCAAAATTACATATGACAGTCCCCCGACACGCCCGCAGGAATAGAAAGAAAAGAAGAGAATATTTTAAACTTTTTAAAACCTTTTTAAACTTTTTACCTATCATCAATTATATGAATCACCATATTTTTTTTTTGACAATTGTAACATAATCTATTATTACTACACTCGCCGACCGAAGCTACTTTTTTAAATAATAAAAGAATAAATACTTGAAATTATACGCATAGCCCAATCGAGTGGAAGAGAGATAGATGCGGCGCAAGCCGAGCGCTCAAGACGATCGTGCCTTTCGCTCGCTCGTGCAGCGCTCTCGATCTCTCGATCGTAACGTTACAATGAGTCATCCTTTTTCGTGCATGCAGCGGGCGTTCATCGATTTATCAGACGTTGTCACGTCAAAAAGTAAACAGAAGATCATACCTATATGAAAGCCTCAGGCATAAAGGGCGTGGGCACGCCACAATAGCGGCGGTAAGTCCCCTCTTTGAGGAGTGGTTGGAGAGGCGCCACGGCGTCCTCACCAGGGACTGAATTACCCAAAAATGTACCTTTAAATTTCGGTATGACGTCATACCGTTAAATATGGGTTACCGAAATATTTCAATACCGTTATTTTTTTCAGTAGCGGAATTTTGAGGTTGGAAATGCATACCGGTATATTTCGGTAGAAGTACTATAACCTTTATAAATTTTTCTGTAGCAGTACCTTAACCTTTATAAATGTATCGGTAGCGGTACCAAAACCTTAATAAATAGCGTTTTCTTTGACGCACCGCCTCGCCACTCTGTCTTTCGTTCACTTGCTGATTGTTGCACATTATTTATTAATCAGTATTGGTTTTTATTTCCGATCGGAAGGACATGACTGTGTTAGCCGGACTAAGCCGAGTGCCTACCTAAGGTTACCTTATTTTCTTTCGTTCTTCTTATCTGACTGGTGTTGTGGAAAAATGTTACCACATTAAGGTGTAGACTATATGCCTACGTATCCATATGTTCCTACAAGTCTGTGAAGTTTAATTAGGTTACATTATTTACATTAAGAGGCCTCTTACAAAAATGTCCGTAGACGCATGATTTCCTCGTTGAAATAGAATATTAATCGTTGGTTTGTATAAATAACAATTACTTGGTAAAAATAGTTCGTTTCCTCTTATATGATAATAATAAAGCAATTTATTAAATATTTATTTAGCAATAATCGTTCTCCTGATGCATGTTTAAGCAAAAACTAATGAATTGCTGATTTGAGAGCTCTAATTTGCGAATTCGGATGAATATAATTCATCGAAACAATTTTACTCATGTAACTTACATCCTATTTTTATTTTATATAAAGAAAAAATTACTGGACCAAATCAAATTTTCTACTGAAAAAGTTTGGAAACAAGTCTTAATATCTCACAAAGTTCTACATAGTTTTGATGTACAATTTATAACAAAATAATCTCCAACATTTGCTTTTTAAACGATGCCAATAATTTAATTTTGTAAAGTCTCTACTGTTATTTTTTATTAATAAAATAAAAGTGCCACAAATATCACCGCACCGGCGATGTGCGCTCTCCCCCCGATCCCAACCACACCACCGATGTCCTCGACGTGGCGCTTCTACAGAATGTCAACCTACGGTTGGACTTTATAGAATTTGTACAAGAGCTCTCCTCTGATCACCATCTAGTAGTAATGAAACTGGTTCCCCGCATAGGTCTCCCCAACTCCACTCAACCCCCAAAGTGGTAACAGACTGGAAGAAAGTAAGGAAAGCACTCCCCACTTGGACTTTTTTGACTCTATCGCTGACAAGATGGCGGCGATCGACTCATTCACTGAACACGTACAATCAGTCCTGAACGATTGTTCAAGGGATATTCCAGCGACGAAGGACCTTCGCTGGAAGTTGCCGTACGATGTACGTGAACTGTTGAATGAGAAGAATGCGGCTGTCCGTGCCTTCAGCAACTTCCCCTGCGACGCGACCAAAGCACATATGGCATATGGGCTTTGTTAGTATTGCATATGGCATATGCGTTACTTACAGCGTACTCTAAGGACACGCATAGACGAGCTGCGTACCGCCGGCTGGGACAAGATGCTGAGCGAACTAGAGCCTATAATACACCTGGCCTTCTGGGAACTCCAGAGGGTACTTAGATCCGTGCCCCCCCTGATCCGCCCTGACAAGAACATCGCTTTTGATGTAGTCGACAAGGCTTAGTGCCTAGCCGACAGTGTTGAAGCCCAATGCTCACCTAGCTCTCAACCAGTAGACCAAGCTCACCTTTCTGAGGTCGACACTGAAGTCGAACAGAGAAACCCTCCTTCCCGTCGAAGACCCTGAGTATCCTCTGCCCCCCGTTACGCCAGACAAAGTGCACGATCTCATCAAGGGTCTTGAGGCTCACAAAGCCCACGGCTCAGATGGAATCACCAATAGGGTATTAAAACTTTTCCCTGCCCACCTGATAATCAAATTGAGCAAATACATCTTCCCGCAAGCATGTAAAGAAGCTACCGTCATCGGTATCCCCAAGCTCGGCAAGCCCAAGCCGGAGCCCACGAGTTACCGCCCCATCAGTCTGCTCAATGTCCTAGGCAAAATCTATGAGAGGCTTATTTATAAGCGTCTCAGAGACTATGCCGAGACAAAAGGCCTTATCCCTAACGAGCAGTTTGGGTTTCGAACTCAACACTCTTGCGTTCAACAGGTCCACCGTATCGTCGAACACATAAACGTTGGTTTCCAACGAGGTTTAATGACGGGTGCTGTTTTATTCGACATAGCGAAAGCGTTCGACAAAGTCTGGCACAACGGCTTATTATATCAGCTGTACCAACGAGATCGTCTCGTACTCGTCTTACGGGACTTTTTGTCGAACCGCACCTTACGTTATCGCATCGAAGAAGCGCCATCCTCCCCCCACCCCATTCGCGCAGGAGTCCCTCAGAGCTCTGTGATTTCTCCCCTCGCCTTCACGCTATTCATCAGCGATATGCCCAAGAGTAATAAGGCACAGTTGGCTCTGTTCGCAGACGACACGGCCATTTACTACACCGGTCGCGACCAGCAGGCTTAGCATGGCGTTTTCTGTTTCTACTCTACTGTAGAATAGAAATCGCTTTCTACGCTCCTCGAAATCTCTTTTTCGCGATCACGAGGACACACTTGACTCAGGTTGCTTTATAGACAGTGATTTTCCATAGCAACGGGTTAGTTGCTAGTGATGTGTATAACTACCCATTTTTCCCGTACTATTGCGTTTCGTTTCTGTGTAGACAGTAGAAAACTTTCTACTGTCTACACAGAAACGCCATTTTTGTCTACTCTTCCGTCGACAATACGCTTCTCTAGGGCGCTCGTGCTAAGCCTGCAGGACTCGATATGTCGCATTCTCAAAACTCAAGTCAATGAGCTTGGCGATTGGTGTAGGAAGTGGAGAATCGAAGTCAATCCCGACAAGAGTCAAGCGGTTCTATTCTCGAAGCCGCGTCATAGGCCCTGTCCCCCTTGATCGATCACCATGTTCGGCAAGCCGATCCCTTGGGAAAAGCGATCCAAATATCAAGGTGTGGTGCTCGATGAACATCTCTCCTTTTCAGAGCACATTTAGTCGGCTCGTTCGCGCGCCGCCTTCGCTCTAGGTAGACTCCACTTCGTCCGGAATGCACGTAGCAAATTGGCACTCAAGTGCAAATTGCGTATTTACACAGCGTGCATTCGCCCGATCATGACCTATACCAGTGCAGTCTTTGCATACGCGTAGCCCCACCTCTTCAATAGAATACAGACTCTCCAGAATAAATTCCTCCGTAGGACAACAGGCTCCCCCTGGTAGGTTCGCAACGAAATCCTCCATGTTGACCTCAAAATTTCCACTATCCGTCAATTTATGAAAAGCAACTCATAGCGATTCTTCGATACCACCGCGAATCGCCGCAACCCTCTGGTTGTCCAGGCCGCCCGTTAGACCGCCTCCACAATTAGCCAAGTCCGCCGTCCAAGGCATGTCCTCACCGATCCCTATGCCCACATAACTCTCATCCGGGAGAGCAGTAGGGCCACCAGTACAGTGCACAGACAACAAAAACCGACATTCCGCCCTCGCCACCGAGGTCCCTCGCGAAGACCCCGACGTAACTGTTCCCCTGACCCTTGCTCGACGAAGTGCCAGCCCGCGTCGTAGCTGAGCTTTAAATTCCCCTGATAATAATAATCATCAAAATTTGATTAAGCCTGTCCCATTTTGCTGTCCTCCCTCCAGCGACGCCCTGAGCCGAGGTCCATACCCCACAAAGGGTGCCCTTAGCAAGCAGTCGCTTAGTAATGTAAGTTTTTCGCCCCTGGCTGGAGGCTTTGAGTTCGCTTAAGGCAGCCAGAGGATAGTCCGATTAAGTAGTCACGACCTCTCAAGATTAACTACGAGATGCCATTCACAAAAAAGTACCACACGAATGCTTGTCGAGGACGGACCTATGCCACTTATTTCGCGCTCTTTGTCGTGTCTATACTATCGTAGTGTGCATTGCTAGCCGTGTCAACGCTGCTATCGTGTGCGTGTTAGAACATCGTCAACTGCGGGCTTTCACGCAAGTGTCCATTCGCGCAAAAATAAATAATTATACTTTTTATAATTATAACCTAATAACTAACACTTCATTATCAAGTTTATACAATACGTACCTAATCTATGTGTAACTTAAAAAAAAATACATACTAGTAAAATATTTAAATAAAAATATTATTTAATTATATAATAAATCAATGAGTATGCAACATGATTTTCTTTCAGACCACTATTTAAGATTACTGTGTAAGAATTAAAATATTTTATAAAGTATCAACAGTTTAACGTTATTGAGTAATGAAAAATATTAAAAATAACTTTATTAACCAATATTTCAGATTTTATCTGAAATTCCTACGAAACTTATACCGCGATGGATCAAAATCGTTTAGTAGCCACACTCGCAACATTATGGTGCGAGCTAGTGAGAAGACGTAAAAAAGGTAACGCTCACGTAACGCGCCGCGCACTCGGTGCGTAAAAATTACCTGAGCTAGCGTAGCGCCGAAATGTTACAGGGCTCTTAAATGCAAGTTAACTGTACAATTGCAGGTGAACATGTCATCAGTCATCTGAAAGCTCAGATGTCTCTATAACAGATGACAAAGAATTAGACTTAGTATCTCAGACTGATAAATATAATTATGAAATAGACCCCGAATGCACAACTCCAGAACTAGATTCCCCAAGTTCACCGGATTTATTCGAGACCAAAAAATGTGGTAAAAATGTTATGTATGTTTGGAAAAAATTTCAAGTACGATACTTACTGGTTAACTTACTATAATTTATTATTAAGTGTAATAATTGTTTCATATGCCCATTCCCAGCAGAGGGACAGTAATGGGGATGAAGAAAATTTTATTTTTCATCATGCAAGTAGCCCCGCAATATGTAGGTACAGAAATATTTTAACGCGGAGCGAAATAAAGAGATTTATAAGTAGAGGAGTACAGCAACCAAATGTACAAAATACACAAGTTCTAACGTGTTCGACCCCCTCGCGCACCCGCGCCCGCGCGGCACGCCGCCGCGCCGTCTCGCATGTTTTTCGGTACCGAAATCGTGTAACGGTTAAATAACGGTTTAGCCTAACCTTTATTTATAAAGGTATCGGTATAGCTCAACCTTTATTTTAAAACGGTACCGGAATATTTTTGAGGTACCTTAACCTTTAACCGTAACAGTTTTCAGTCCCTGGTCCTCACCTTCCGCCTGACACAGGTCCGCCAAACTGTAACGTAACGTTTAGCCGACTGGCTAAACGTGGTTACAAGTTAATGTAATTTTTAAAATATGAAATACAAAAATTACATAGAAAAAGATATTAAGGAATAGGAATCGATTAGTAGTAGCATAGGACAATCCTCTGGCCCGCAGTCTAACACGAGGGAGCTCACGGTCGTGCAGCACCTCGAGGCGTCGGCCGCTCCTCCGGCCCAGGCTACTGCGAGCCTCACCGGACACGGTTGTTTCGGGAGGTTCCTGTTTCGTATAAGGCGGGAGGAAACGCCCGGGTGTCACCATTGTTTGGATCGCCCGGAGGATACGGTGGAGCATACGGTGGAGGTCTGCCCAGCTTGGGCGGAGCACCGCAGTGTCCTCGCGGAGGCGATCGGCGGCGGCGATCTCTCGCGTCCAGCCCTGGTCCAGGCCATGGTACGGAGCGAGAGGGAATCGAAAGCCGTGACCTCGTTCTGCGAAGCAGTAATGCTCGCGAAGGAGGAGGCGGAGCGCGTGAGGGAGAGAGCCTTGCGCCCTCACGCCCCTAGTCGCCGCAGGAGACGCCCTGGGCGTCGGAAGTCGCCTGCGGATTCCCGGCCACCGTAGGCGCGGGCTTGCGGACGGCGAGTAATGGGTAGCTCGCCGTCCGGTAGGGACCAGGCCCGGGTCGACGGCGCGTCGTGTACCACGCGCGCCTCCACGAGATGTCAGCACAAAATGACGGGGTCCGTTAGGGCCGACGCCTCAGGGTCGCGGGTAATTCGATAGAGATAACCGTGGCCCTGGCACAGGCAACTGAAGGAACACGGGTGGGTTTTAGTCAGTAAAAGTCTTACACGCCCTCCCGCTCCACCCAGAGCGGGAGAAGTCATTTGATGATTTCCCACCCAAAAAAAAAAAGGCATAAAGGGCGTCAGCCATTACCCCCCAAGTCATATTTGAAGGAAGGAGGCTACCCGACCCCCAACGCTACCGCAAGCAGTGCCATATAAGGGAACATGACGAACTTGCTGCCGGTTGCTCAGGCATGAATAATATGATCAATTGTCGAGGTCGCTAGCTAACAACAGGTTGCAATGCAACTCGTTTAAAGACATTTTAATCTAAACATAATATATTAATGCAACTTTATTCAGAGTAATTGGTGTATTTTATACTAATAAGGGCTTATTTTACCAAAGTCAGATATCGTTTACCCGTGAAATAAAATTGACGTCTGATAGTTCTAATATGGAAAAACTGTAAAAAAATTCAAAATTTATTCTCAGGATTAAACTTGTTCTAGGTATAAAAGTTTGGTGAAATTCACCCTATGTATATTTCGGTACTTCGTTTGGGCAGATTTTGGTGACATCCTTTTATCTAAATCTAATAATTAAATTAAGATATGTATTCGGGTCAATTTTCATTTAGATTTTTGAAAATGTTATCAAGGCGCACAGAAAAAATCTCTCCTATAAAACCTTTATTACCCGGTCAGGCGTTGATTTTCATAACCCAAAAACGTATGTCTTTATTTTCTGTCAATGATATTAACACCGAGTTTCTAGTAGTAGTTGTCTTTAATCTTTGAGTGGTAGTTTTGAATACTTAACTAATAATACGCTGCTGAAGTCCGTGTATATTGCGTCGACTTCGTGTCTGCCATCGAGCGCTTCAGATATGTCAGTTAAATATCGGTAGATCGCCCAACTCGGAATCCGTGTTGGCAGTCGGAAAGCTCAGTATTCAAGAATTCGGTAATCATCTTTATTAAGTACACAAAAAAAAACAACTTCGTTGGTGTGTTAGATTCGAACGCGATAGAGACGAGCACGGCGCCCGCGCCGCAAGAAGACGCGCGCGACGACGCGACGGCGCAGGAACACGCGCACGACGCGACGGCGCAGGAACACGCGCACGACGCCGCGGCGTGCGGCAGCGACCAGTTCACGTGCGGCGGCGGCGAGTGCGTGCCGCTGGCGTGGCACTGCGACGGTCGCGCCGACTGCCCCGACGCCAGCGACGAGACCACGCATTGTCGTACGTACACGCTAGGCCTTTATATTTTCTACTATTCGTTCTTTTCTCCATCAAGTTAAGGCACGTAACACCTTTTGAGGCTACGGCCCGAGCAGACTATTGCATAGACAACTATATTTAGTTATTGATTAACATGGATCAAAATAGCGTGCACCTTTGATCAATGTCATTTTGACGTCAACCTAAAATCTTTGTTAATGTCCTGTTCATTTTATGAAATTAAAATAGAGTCTGCCAGTGTCACATTTTTTGTTGCTGGATTGCTGAGTGTCATTTTGCGGAATCAACATTATGACGCAAATATAATGCTGAGTTGGTAATTAAATGAAATTAAATTCATTTTATTTCAGAACCAGTCCATAAGCATACATGTGATAATTAAAAGTATTAAATACATGAAGAGTTAATTAAAAGATTACAACTAGAATAACATTACAAAAGTTAACTCGTAAAAACATTATAGATTACAATTTGACAAAAACAAAAAAGATCACTTATATGTGTCATCTTAGCCTAAATTAAGATTTGGATCCGGATTGTTCAACACGTAGTCTGGTCCAGTACCGCATTATTGGGCAATCCAGATTCAGATCCATCTTCCATGCAAACAACTGAAAGTAGTTGTTGGAACTGCCTCGTATGCGGCGCATCAAAGACAACCCTTTTGCGAAAAATCTCCGCAAAGCTATCTATATTTGCGCCCGCAAACAAACCTGACGCGCCACAGTAGCGAGGCAGCTTCATCAGTGCCTTGAAGGCATTATTGTAATGGAGATTCTTTCGTGCAATGAGCAGACATAAATAGCCCTTAGGGTAACGAAAATATTTGGGCTGTGACTGTACACAACGGATGCTTTGCCCGTAAGTCGTCCGGCTGAGTTACCGAAAAGGGCCGCGTGCGTGTCCCCCAGGCCACGTGAACGTGACGTGCTCGGCTGAGCAGTGGGCGTGCGGCGCCTGGAACGTGTGCGTGCCGCTGAGCGCGCGCTGCGACGGAGCCGCAGACTGCCCGCGCGCCGAGGACGAGCTGGGCTGCGCCTGCCCGCCCGGCGCCGCGCGCTGCGCCGACACGCAGCTGTGTCTGCACCCGGTACGTGCCACACACCGCATGGCTCCTCCCTGTAGTAGTGACGCGCCGAGGACGAGCTGGGCTGCGCCTGCCCGCCCGGTACGTGCCGTGTAGTCGTGTCTGTGTGATTATACCGGTGTAATAAGTAGTTCTCCCGCAGAGCCTGTACTGCGACGGCGACGCAGACTGCGCGGATGCCTCGGACGAGCCGGCCGGCTGTGCGGGGGGCGCGGGGGGGGCGGGGGGCGCGCTGTGCGGCGAGGAGGGCGCGCTGCAGTGCGGCGGCCGCTGTGTGCCGCGTGCGCTGCAGTGCGACGGCCGCGACCACTGTCTGGACGACGGAGGCGGCGGCGCCGGCAGTGACGAGGACCCGCTCATGTGCTGTTCGTAAAGTCTATAGGGGAAAAGCAAATTGTGCAATGTTATTTTGTCTAGTAACTGTGCTTTCCTGGTTTTTGTTACATCTATAATACACCAATATTTATATATACACTTGTCCTTACTGTCCTCATTGTGTTCTAGCTGTATGAGTGACTTTGTGTACTGTGTGTCAGCGTCGTACGAGCGCGCGTTCGGCGGCTCGGCGCTGTCGGGCGGCGCGCGCGGCGCATGCGCACGCGGCGAGTGGGCGTGCCGCAACGCCGCGTGTGTGCCGCACGCCGCGCTGTGCGACGGCGGCGACGACTGCGGCGACTACTCGGACGAGAGCCACTGCAGTGAGTACCTCCCACGACGCGACGCGACGCGGCCCAGCGCTGGGCGTCCTACATGTGCTCGTGTGTGCAGACGTGGACGAGTGCGCGGCGGGCAACGGCGGCTGCGCACACAACTGCTCCGAGCTGCCGGTGGGCCGCGCCTGCTGGTGCCGAGCTGGCTGGCGGCGGGCGGCCGACGCGCGCGCCTGCGCCGACGTGGACGAGTGCGCCGAGGACGAGCCCTGCGACCACACCTGCAAGTGAGTACAAAGCGCACCGAAATGAGTGCGAGCATGCTGTGATCAATTTTAAAATTCTCTAAATTTAAAACAACCCCTATTTTGTACAATAAGCGCTCAAAAGTGCATAGGCACGTTAAGAGTCATATTGCTGTGAACTCGCGGTACGACTGTATGTGTTCTAACGCCACACACCACAAAGATCGCAGTTTTGCACGGCACTGATGTATCGTCGCGTACTCGCATCGCACTGCACGAAACAAAATATTTCATTACAAGTGCGGAAAGGCTGTCACTGCAAAGAGTTCCGACAAATGTCTACCCGAGCCGAGGCGCCGCCGAAGGCGAGGGTTGACAGTCGGAACAAGTTGCAATGAAGGTTCCGCAGGTGTACTGAATGACTATTTTTGATACAGTTGCGAAAAAATTAAGCAATTTAATAAAATTATAAAAACACTATAAACTCAACTAACTAATCATTTATTTCTTATAAAAGTTATAGTACACGTATACATTGAAATTGGTACAGTTATTGGGGAAGGTTTAGGTTGCATATTTACTGTTTGAGACAAACTATTATTAATTACGTATGATTGTTAATGTATATTTGTCATACAATGGCGTTTACTAGTTGATGGAATTGGATGTGATGAATTATCATTATCAACGAAGGTAGATGGACGAACGTTCTCTTCAACATGTGAAGTAGACGGACTGGACCTTAAATTAATGGATTGTGTAATTTTTTTCCCAGTTGTAGATGTTTTATTGATAAGGAAGATAAACACCCACTTCAATAGTCACATATATTGTTTATTTACACAAGAAGTTAGATAGGAAGAGAAATCACAGTAGATAGATTTTAGAGTATAGATTTAGAGAAAAGTAAAGAAGGTACACTATCTTAAGTTTGCATATTAAACATCGGTAAGGAACAGCGCGAGCTTCGCGACGGTGTATTAATTACGACTGTGGGTAGGTGTGGCGTCTCCGCGAGCCATCGACAGTCACTCGTCAGCTGCTTTTGTTTGTTTGTTTGGCATCTCGCAGGTCAACCTATGCGGCGTCTGCTTAAGCGGACTTGCCTGTGGATTCCCTAATAAATTAAGGCCTCCAGCCAGGACTTAAACTTATATACTAACTAAAACTAAGCGACAACGCTAAGGGCCCCCCCTGTGGGGTACGAACCTCGGCTTAGGGCGTCGCTGGAAGAGGGCAGCAAATGACTAGCTGGATCAGGATTGGTATTATTAACGGACGAATTTAAAGCTACAGGCTCAGCGGCGCGGGCTGGCTCGAGCAAGGGTCGGGAGGGGCGTCGATTTGGGCGTCGCGGCGGGCGTCGGCGGCGAGGACGGTAGGACGGCGATCGGGGTTTGGGAGCCACTCGTCAGCTGCGCGCGCGCCGGTGCTTATAGCTATGCTAGGTTTTGTGATGTGGATGAATGTAAGTGCGATTTGTATGAGTGATATATGTCTACGTGTTAAACAGTACATAAATAGTAATATATAAATTTAGTATTATGTATTTATGTTGAGTTTTTAATATATAAATATAAGTAAATGAATAAATACAATAAGTTGCCTACACCAGTTTACAGTTTGTTGTTTAATGAATCACCAATATAGCTTTCTGCTACTTTGTCTGATTTCCAACCTCCTAGTCGCTTTAAGGACGTCAAATTGGCTCCTGAATCTGCCAATAATGTAGCAGAGGTCCTCCTGAAGCTGTGCCCAGTATAATACTCAGCATCCGGCAGACCAAGAAACGTAGCTATTTCTTTTGGCATATTACCAAATTTGTTTATCCCGATTGCTTTAGCTGTACACTTCCCTTTTTGGGACCACTGATTCATAAATTTTTGCACTATTCTAAAAAAATCTCCTTCAACAACAAAGCTTCTCGGTATCTATAGAGTTTTTTCCATGGGCTTCAATATCTTTTAATGTAATATTGGCTAACTCCTCCAACAACGCCAAAAATCAGAGCAACCTACAAAAAAAGGGATTTGATTAATATTTTTTTAAATAATGTATTGACTGTATTTTGCGATTTCGTAAACTGAATACTAAAGAAAAATATAAGTACTTATTAATAAATTACCTTTGTGGCTAAATAACGATCATCGGGAGCTTCGTTCAAAAACCTTTCCACTTCACTGGATGTTAATATTTTCAACTTTTTACTTGTAAAACCGTCTGATTGTCTTTTTAAGAAAGCATTTCATTTTGGGTATTCACTTATATCCAAGTTGTTCCTTATTTTCAGCATACTTTTTATCATCGAAAACCTCGACCATAACGTAGACGGTTTTAATTTTGCTGAGAGTTCGGAGAAGTATGCCAACATAACATTTTCTGAAAAACTATTTTCTTTTTTCTCTTCTCTCCACGCAATAAATTCGTCGTATGTAGATATGTAACGACTTTTTGACTTTTCCGGTAAAATGTTCTCCGAAGCATTTTGTGCAATTATACTGAGTTCCGCTGGTGTTAATTTAAAAAAAATAGGGTCAAAATTACTCATTTTGTGCAACAAACAACTAAACTCGCAAAGAAAATTTCTGGAAAATGGCGCCAACCGTAGAACATAAGCAGAGTTTTTTTCGAGTTCGGGAAAGGTAAAAAAAAAGCACTACTATGTAATAGCCCACATCCCGAACGCTATACGTCCCTGCAATACGCCACTTTTTGAGAAACTAAATTAAAAATATATTTGCGTCGCTTTTATTTGTTGTACACGCATCATGCGCGTCATCTGGCCAGTTTATGGCATTGCTAAAATTCGCGTAATTTTAACATGTGCTGGTAGCCGTGTGGCCTAATAATGAATTCACGTTCAATGAGATCTGAGTTCGTATTAATGTGTGGCTGTTTTGTTTCTTTGAAACCATACATTTATTTTATTTTAAATTTTATGAAATTTTTTTTTGGGTATTTATGTTTATTTATGCTTGTTACATGCTTATTATTTATTTCTATTTAAAAGAGCCATTTACAATTTACGTCGCCGCGAATGTCATAAGGAACAATTTAAGTTCATTTATGAAAATATTATGTATGTTAGAAAAAATCTGCATCTATTTAATGAATAGATATAGACATAATATTAACACTAAAATCAAAAATAAAATAGATCAACAATTTTTCTGACTATATAAAGTACATACATCTTTTATGGGGTACTGTGTTAAATGTTACAACAAAATACCTTGTGATATATTGCAATTAAATGAAAGAAAGTTTAAAACTCATGTTAAAAAACACTTTGTAAACAAGCATATTACAAATTAGAGGATTATATCCTTGATAAGAATGTTTGGAAACATGCTGGTCCTGCTCCATATGACAATCTAGAGGCTAGACAAAATCATACTAGTTGCTTATTGTATTGTATAATTTGTTATTTTTACTTTACTCACACACTGATTTATTCCTAGTTAATATTTTAGGAAAATCATATGTTTTTACAATGTTTGTAAATATGTAAGCACAACGTACCTATCCCGTGATTAATTTATCTGCCTTTGCTTTATTTTTAATTCTTGTTACCAATTGTGGTATAGTATTTTTATTCTTGGTGCATCGTCTTCACATGTAGAAATATAATTAATGTATACAAAATATTGTAAAACATTTTAAAACAGTAACGGTGGAGTTTCTTGCCACTTCTTCTCCATACGAAACTACCTTTTGGAAGTTGCGCCTAGAATCAGTTCTATTTTTAATTTAAATTTTGACGTTCAAAAGTGCCTTTTTATGGGCCTATTTGAAATAAATGCTTTGACTTTGACTTTTTGTAAGAATTTAAATATTGTTGGAGTTTGAGAATCTAGATGTTCCAACTTGACACCTCCAGGCAGTAGTGCAGAATCTACTAAGTTTACGTTTAGATTGTAGTGAAATAAACTAGTGTTATTAACACAGCAAGAACACGAATAAAAAGATCACTTTTGTATAGACTACTTTTTTATATTGTCAAAGTTCAATAGCAAAAATCAACGAGTTGTAGCTAGGCAACCATTCTAACTTTTCCTTTTTGTTAATGGCCTGCTACAAATTCTAACAAATATTACATAGTGTATTATTATGTAAATATTTATGTGATTTTTTATTTATCTCTTCGGTGTTGGAAGGTGGAATTTAAAAAAAATCGTGCTGCATATGATAATAAAAATATTTATTCGTTTTATACATTTATAAAATTAACAAACTTTTATGACAATTGTGACGTCACATTCCTACCTAGATAAAATAAGTTTTCTTGTAACCGTTCATTTATAGGTATTCAGCGGAGTTTATTGAAAACTAATATAATGATTAAGACTTTATGTTTTTTATGTGACGTTACATAAAAAGCATATTGGGATTATAGCTTAAGTGTTCATTTTCTTGACGAAAAGAAGTTTGACACTAAACCTCAATTTAGGAACATTAAATAATTACGGATATGTTAATTTGACTAATTATTTAGTTACACCGTCTGATAATTAAAACAAAACATCTACGTATTAATATTTTGTATAACCCCCAATATTTTCAATGCAGTCAAGTAGACGTTTGCGCATGGACCCTACAATATTACCCTTTATTTCGGTTCCTCTTAAACTTTCCCACACCTCCATGCAATGGGTTTTTAGTTGCTGTATACACCTCTCATCCCGTGACTCCGACCTTTGCACCATCAAACTCCATAGATTTTCTATGGGGTCGGGTGATCGCGCTGGCCATGGAACAACCAATATCTCAGGGTGATTGTGAAACCACTCACGCACAGTGCTCGCCCGGTGAATAGGACAATTGTCCTGGACAAATGTTAATTGTGTCAACTCATCAGCTGGGTAAGTGTTACGCACCGTAGGTAGCATGACATCATTTAAAACATCTACATAAGTAGAACTGTTGGCGTGTGGAGGAATAAAAGCAAGTTCTCCTGGCCCTGCTGCACTCATCCATCCCCACATATTAATCGCAATGCGACCTGAGTCTGTATTAGGGATTACGTTTTTATCACACCAGCGAGTGTTATCCTTGCGCCATAAATGAAGCCTACCCTTTTGACAAGATTTAAATGTTTTTTCATCTGAAAATATAGTTGTATTCCAGTTGAAATCTAAATAATCCCGTGCGAAACGTAATCGTTCTAGATTGTCTATGTCTTTCAGTCAAGAAGGGCTTTTTAGTTAGTTTTCTGTGATGCAAGCCTTCAGCATGGCGAACAGTTTGCAATGAGGTGTCGAATAATTCCGCAAAGTGTCCAGTTGGTGTGAAACCATTTGTTTCATACTCGCCCACCATATGTCGTCGCTGCGCCTCGCTAATAAGCGATGGCCTTCCATTTCGCTGTCTACTAGCAAGGCTACCCTCTTCCTCATGTCTTTTAATCCAGAGACTTACAGTATTCCTCTAAAACAAAAAAATAAATATATTAAGCAGCTATAACAAAATACTTAAAGTGACTCCATTTTTATATAATATAATAATCTTTATTTAATATAACAATATAGTATTAAAACTCAGCATTTATTAATCCAATAATAATCACTAATTATTTATCTATCAGGCCTCCTGATGGATTAAAAAAAGAATAAATATAATTAATCTTTACGTCACCAAATAATCTTAGGTATACATTTCAAATAAAAGTTTAAGTGGCAATTCATAAATATAATACTTCAGTCCGGTTTTATCAGATATTTGTGTTCTATTAAGAACACTTTTATGCAGCGCAATAATAGTCGCCCTCGCCTCAATATTAATATTAGCCTGCATTTTGAGAATAAATACAATACTGCTATCTATTAAACCACACGTCACTAACCAACAACTACTCGTACAATCAATCGACAACGTTTATTCCGATCAAGTTAAACATTCGTAAAACTCAAGTCTACCTCACAGAAATCTAAATTCCTTGTTTAGTTTTCTATGATCTACCTTTTTTACTTTACGATATGTGGACAAAGCGAACAAGATAAAGAAAATTATATTTCTGTCCCATTACTTCCAATCGAGCAAAAACTTACAAAAAGCCTATAGATTTAAGCGTGAGATTTGCACTCACATTTGCACATCTATCTGCACGCGCTTAACCGATAGGCAATCTTGACTCATGTTAATAAGTTGAAATTATGAACGACAATCACTTGTTGACGACAATGATTATGCGTCTCTCTTGGAAATAGAAGGTCGTAAGTCAAACTAAACGTCAAGCTGTTGCTTTGTGAGAATGCCTATGGACTTTTGGTCGCCACTGTACTTATGTTAACGATTGTTTAAAAATAAAAAATAAACTGTTTTTTTAATTTTTACTGAAATCAGCCAACGCTAAATATAATGTTTCGTCTTCAGGAACACGATCGGCAGCTACGTGTGCTCGTGCGCGGAGGGCTACAAGCTGATGTCCGACGGCGCCACGTGCACGCCCGACTCACGTGAGTGTACTGTACGAGTGCGTGTGTGTGAGTGTGTGTATGGGTCCGTGTGTAACCGTGCCTGCGTGTGCAGCCGTGCGCGCGAGCCTCATCTTCACGAACCGCTACTACATCCGGCGCGTGCCGCTGGAGGACGCGGGCGCGGCGGGCGCGCTGCTAGTGCACGACCTCACCAACGCCGTGGCGCTGGACCTGCAGTGGGCGGCGGGCTGCCTGTACTGGAGCGACGTGACGCGGCTGGGCTCGGCCATCCGGCGCGCGTGCGGCGCGGGCGGCGCGGCGCGCACGCTGCACGGCGCCACGCTGCAGAATCCGGACGGGCTGGCCGTGGACTGGGTGGGCGGCAACCTGTACTGGTGCGACAAGGGCACCGACACCATCGAGGTGTCCCGCGCCGACGGCTCTCACCGCCGCGTGCTGCTGCGCGGCCAGCTCAGCGAGCCGCGCGCGCTGGCGCTGCACCCGGCGGAAGGGTGAGCGAGCTTTCTTTGTTCATTGATGCGACGGGGATCGTTTCACGGAAGATGGTGGCTATGTAAACTTGCTTTTTGTAAGTTATTTTTTGGGGTAAAATAATGTTAATTTCAAAAATACTGGTTAGTTTTGTAAAAACAATTTTGGACTAGAAAAAAACAATTCAAAAACAATATTTGATAACGAGATAGCAATACCTATTGCCCAAATGGAAAACATTGTTTATCTTTAAAGCTGGGGAACTACATAGGTAATCCCTTGTTTTTTTTTAAGATATTGGTAGTCTCTGGCATTACAATTCATCTTCGCCAACATCTTATATTATATTATGATTGACAAGATCTACAAGAGTAGATCCGACACAATGTGCAATGTGTGGCTACTGGTGTAAAGGACGCTCAGGACGACCACAGCCAATAACACAAGTGTATGAGCTACAACATCCCTCGTTATGTTGTGTTGTCACAATAACACAAGTGTATTAGAGCTACAACATCACTCGTTATGTTGTGTTGTCACAATAACACAAGTGTATGAGCTACAACATCCCTCGTTATGTTGTGTTGTCACAATAACACAAGTGTATTAGAGCTACAACATCACTCGTTATGTTGTGTTGTCACAATAACACAAGTGTATTAGAGCTACAACATCACTCGCTATGTTATGTTGTCACAATAACACAAGTGTATTAGAGCTACAACATCACTCGGTATGTTGTGTTGTCACAATAACACAAGTGTATTAGAGCTACAACATCACTTGTTATATTGTGTTGTCACAAACTCATAGTTTATTTCAGTTCAATGCACATAAATTCAAACACTACACATATATTACACTGGACAATAATATTTGGTTACTTGAGACCCTTTCAGTTTGACCGCTGTCGAAAGAATATGTGCAGTACCTCTACCATGAGTTGTTATCGAAAAATTACTCGCTGGCGTTAAACTCGCTACCGTGAGTTTTGTTTCTGGTGTGTTTTGTTTCTTTCTTTCTCAGTAATAAGAAAAGAGAACGGCTCATATGCTCTAAAAAAAACTACAGTCGATATCACGAACTAACCCAACTAAATAGAAAGGTTGGCGGCGATTTATGGTATTTATTGGTTGTTGAATTTTTATTTCTTAGAATATGTCACCGACGAGAGTCGTCTATTCGATTTGTAATTTAATTGACGTTGTGTGGTTCGCACCGTTTTTGACTAATATTAAGTGAAAAAACATTACAGGAATATAATAATACAATGAGGACCAATGTCACGTTGTACATGTCGTAGGCCTTCAAATTCAGCGGCTACTAACATATTCCGTGCTAAATAAGCTCTTCCGGACATTATTTTGAATTTTTGGACTAAAATACGTAAACAATTTTAATGTAATCATTAGTTTCGCACCTCAAAATCCTAGTAAGCTACGTAACTAAGCATTTAAAATGCTAGTAAGTTATGTAACCAATAGTAGTTACGTAAACAATTGCTATTTGAGCATTTAAAATGGTAGTAAGTTATGTTACTAATAGTAGTTACGTAAACAATTGCTATTTGAGCATTTAAAATGGTAGTAAGTTATGTTACTAATAGTAGTTACGTAAACAATTGCTATTTGAGCATTGAAAATGCTAGGAAGTTATGTTACTAATAGTAGTTACGTAAACAATTGCTATTTGAGCATTGAAAATGCTAGGAAGTTATGTTACCAATAGTAGTTACATAAACAATTGCTATTTGAGCATTTAAAATAGTAGTAAGTTATGTAACCAATAGTAGTAACTTAAACAATTTTTCGATCGCTTCTTGTCCAATGCATGTTAATTCAGTGGATACTAGAATATATCAATCATAAATAATTTATTTAACATGTTCATATTTTATAAATTCGTCATGCTCCCTTAGATGTCACTGCTTGCGGTGGTGCCGAGGGTCGGGCCTTACCTCAAATATGGCGAGAGGTGTAATGGCTGATCTTTGCGTCTTGCTGACCATGGATGGTCCTAGTTTATCATTTGTGACTTCGAGTTACAGCTATGTGAACATAGCCCAGCACCGCTTATGTGAGCTGACGCGCCCTAAATGCCTGGAGGCTTTTATATTTTTGTTAAGTTTTGTTTACATTCAATTATCTAAATATATAAAAGGAGAAACTGACTGTGTCTGACTGACGACTGACTGACTGATATATCAATGCACAGCCGAACTACTGGGACTAGGAACGTGAAATTTTGTACACGGCTTCTTTCTATAATGTAGGAGAACACGCAAGATGAGTGTTTTTGGAAATTCGACCTTTAAGGGGGTGAAAAAGGGGGATTTGGTTTGTATGAAAAATCTTATTCCTTGAGTTTGTAATCTTGAAACTTGCCTCGAATACTTATCTGAGTAAATTATTAAGTTTGACATTTATTGTTTTTTTAAACTACCCCCTAAAGGGGAATTAGGGGGCAAAGATTTATTTATTTATTTTACAGAAAGCTTACAGACTAATAAAACAAATTAAAACATTCGTAAGTAAAAAAAAATTGTTGCTAATTACAAGCTCCCACATGTATAAAAAGAATTTTAACGCGAGGTCCATCGATTACTAATAAAGAACTAGATACACAATCCCATGCAAAAGTTCTCTTAAAACTGTCGCCAATTATGTTTACGTAATTCTAGTTGAAATAAATATACGTAATGAAAATTCAACCTTAAACGATACGCTTAAAGTTGTATTCACAAAGCTATGTACAAAAAGCAATATTTTTTTACGAGCGGTACTCGCTGGTCAACATACAAATTCAACCTTACACGCATGTTTCAATGTCGAAATACAATGTGCCAAATGAAAGCAATAAAGTTTTACGACCGAGGGTCGCCGCTAGGACAAGAAATAAGTGGAGTCGAACTGTTAATTTTTTTTGTTTAGTTTGTAATGTAATTATATTTGGTTTTATTTTTATTTTGTCAATGCATCAAAAAAGTTGGTGTAGGTAATAAAGCATATCTTACTCTATGTTGTATAAGTGTAATGATAATAATTTACTTGAATGTAAATATGGGTTTGCATAGGGCACCACATTAAAATAAAAATGAAACTAAAAATTATACAGTCATAATTATTTATTTATTCTTTAATTTGTGTCAAAATAATAAAGATATTGCTTGACAAACAACTTATGTCAAAATTCAATAGTTACTAAATATAAAAAGTAAGTACAGAAAGTTCTTGTAAAATGTAATTTCAACCTTATGCCTTTATCTTCACATAAAGTAGAACGTGTTTGCTCAGGAACACGCTCATGTAAGTTGTAGTCAGTCCCATCCGTTAAATTTATCTTTTGTTATACATTGAAGCAAGTTGAGGTTGTAAGCAATTTTTTTTTGTCTGTGTAGTTGGCTTTTAATTGCGCTTTTAACTGCGCAATTAATTTATTTTACAATTCCGCCCGCGCGCCCTTTTGTACCCTCGCGCCCCTAGGCACGTGCCTAGTTTGCCTTAAGGATAATCCGCCACTGTGTTATTCGCATGTCGCGGTGTAGATGCCGCCACACCTCTTTACTTAAAAAAACTTGATACTTAGCCCGAATACATTCTGAATACAAATGACAAAGGGAATCTTAGTGGGTGCTATAATTTGTACGGTGTTTCGGTTACCTCGAATAACGGTATTAAAACTTTTGACAGAAAGTAAAGAGTTTTTGGGTTTTTCGAAAACGGAACAACAAAAGGGGGTAATTAAGTGTTTGAGGGAGGTTTTCACTGCGTGTTTGCGTGTCTGAAACTAACGCTTAATAGAGGTGGAGGGGGTGCTACATTTTGTAGGATATAATACGAATTCCACTCGGACGAAGACGTGGGCGAAGTGCTAGTTGGTTAATATTTTTTGCTTGAGTAGGTAAAGTTTTCATTATATTTGTTGGTATATCGGCGTGACTAGCTGACTGCTTACGACAAATAATTTAATTTAATGTACATAACATTAAATTGGTTAGGTTCTTACTAAGTCTCGTAATGCTAATCTACTATTGTATAGAACCAACAACAATTTGACGTCCAAAAAGTACTGATTCTCAGCCTAGTTTGAGAAAAGACTTTGAAATGTTTGAGAATATTTCGTAGTACGCTGTACTGGTCGGACTGGGGCACGGCGCCGCACATCGGGCGCGCCGGCATGGACGGGTCAGCGCGCCGCGTGCTCGTGCGCGCGGGCCTGTACTGGCCCAACGCGCTCACCGTGCTGCCCGCGTCGCGGGAGCTGTACTGGGCCGACGCGCGCGAGGACTATATTGCCGTCGCCGACCTGGACGGCAACAACGTGCGCGTGCTCTTCTCTAGAGGTAAGCCCGTCAGCCTCTCAGCACTCTGCACGTGCCACGCAGTGCAAGTGCGAATGTTCAAACGCGACAAAGACTCGGTCTTTCGCGTTTGAACTTGTTTATGTCCTTGCCCTTGGAAAAAGTGGGCCTTAATGCAATATACATTAAAGCCCACTTTCACCACATCACTTAATATCTAAAGCGATGATCGAATTTAAAATATCGTTCTATTTAGGTCAATCAATTCGTTTAGCGATAAATGTAGGTATTTTGTAATTTGTTGTGCAAGGAGTCTAGTCTTGAAATAGTTGCGGAATTTGACCTTTTCTATTGAGGGCTTGACATTCGAAACAACAATTAATGTTGGAATAATTGAAAACAAACGTGACTGTGACTTTCGAAGCGTGTTGAGCCGTTACTGTCACCTGTCCCTCAGAGCGCATGCCGTGGCTGCGCCTGCACCACGTGTTCGCGCTGGCGGTGTGGGACGGGCGCGTGTACTGGTCGGACTGGGAGACGCGCTCCGTGGAGTCCTGCCGCCGCCGGCCGCGCCTGCTGCCGCCGCACTCGGCAGCCAACAGCAGCAGCGGCGGCGCCTACGAGTGCCGCACGCTGCTGCACACCATCCACAAGCCCATGGACCTGCGCGTGTACCACCCCGCGCGCCAGCCGCCGCAGCCCGGTCAGTACTGCACACATCGATAAATACATTCTTAATGGGCTTTACTGGGTTACACAAAAAATGTGAAACTCATAAAAAAATTGAAAGCTATGTCAGAGTACCTGTTTTCAGGAGCTAGTGACTTCTTCCAGTGAGGTCACAATTTAGCAAGATTTTGCTGGTCCTGCTCCACAGCCACTTGAACTATCTCATGTTCCCACCGCTGGGGAATAGCCCACAAGCCTTCTCAAGTGAAAGGGCTGTAGTCCACCACGCGAACCCAGTGCGGGTTGGTAGAAGTCACATGTCTTCGATTTTTTTATTTTAGGAAATTCCGGTTTCCTCACGATGTTTTTCTTCACCTTCGGATAAGTAGCAATCAGAAATCCAAAAATAATTGTTCCTCACGTGCGACATCTACCGGTTGCACCCTGAACAAAGAGCTTCGGTACCGCCTTTGATGAGCTTAATTTTTACCGAAGCACAAACTATTCCTTCAGTTTATTTATATTCTGGGGATAAGAGAAGGTTATGATGACCAGAAGTAAAATGAAAATGGCAAAACTCTGAAATGTACACTTGGTCCATGTGCTGAACATAGCGCAGACGAATGTGAGGCCCTAGAGGAATTACATGAAAATATTTGACAACATTATGTAATAATACAACCTCAGTATTCGCCCGACGTAGGCTGATACTGTGTATAATGAACCCCACGTTTTATTATGTTTCCAAAGGATGAAAGGAACCCATGAAAAACTTTTAAATGGAAAAATCCCAATCTCTTTACAGTAAAAAGTATGGTCTGATCGAAAACTCTCCGATGAAAATGAAAAGAAATGGATCAGAAAACGTACCCGTGGATACCAATTAGTAGTGCCACTTACACATTTTGGGCTTTGATTTTACTATTTGAATACTTAAATCCGAAATTCTAATTTAAATTTTTTAAATAAATTAATTCACCTCACGTCTTAACCAGAAGCGATCGTCGCTCGAATACGCGTTCGTCGTGTTCATATGTTGGTTTTTGTTCGGTACTCGAGTGTTTTATTCAATTTACACTCGGTTCCAAAAATAACGGGTTAGTCACATAAGTTCGAATATCTACAAAACTGTAAGAGTTAGATCAATAAAATAAAAAACAGAATAAAGACTATTTAGTTGCGCTTCTTATTACATACTTTTTATACTGGCTGATGAATGAAACTTATTTACAAAAAAACAAAATTTGAAAACAACATTTTTGCTATATGTCATTATGGTTTTTTTCCATTTCTATTCTGTCACAAAAAAAAAAATTGTGAACGACTTCCACGTGCATAATCAGTATTCTGTGAGTTGGAGCATGGCAGTCACGTTAGATGAATGTACCAGAATCCTGACTTTCTTGGAACTTGGGCGGAGCCAGCGTGAAACAGCAAGAAACATTGGTGTATCTTTGTCGTCTGTTCAGCGGGTAGTCCAGCGGTACCGAGAGACCGGATCGCACCTTCGGAGACCAGGAAATGGCAGGCCAAGATGCACAACGGCCAGGGATGACAGATACCTGTTGGCTACAGTGCTCCGAAATCGTTTTCAAACTGCAGTTGGTCTAAAAAACCACTTTATTCGCTTTGGTGGTAGCAATTTAAGCGCACAAACAGTGAGGAGACGTCTTGCTGAGGCAAACTTGAAACCATTAAGGCCCGCAAATGGCCCCAAACTGGAACGGCAACATCGAATTGCAAGACAGAGATACGTGCGCGAGCACCAACACTGGATACTGGACAATTGGTCTAGGGTAATGTTCACGGACGAATCGTAATTCATGCTTTACAAGCATGATGGTAGGCAGTTGGTGTACATAAGACCAGCAGAACGCTTCCATCAAGACAGTGTGGAGGAAAAAGTGGCACACAGCGGAGGCTCAGTACTTGTTTAGGCTGGAATTTCTGCCGAGGCCCGCACCGAGCTCGTGCTAATTCAAAATGGCACTCTGAATGCAGAGAGGTACGTGGAAGAGATCCTGAATGAGCATGTGGGACCTTTCATGGCGAGGATGGACCGGGATGGCATATTAATGCATGATAATGCGCGTCCTCATACCGCCGGAATTGTAAATGAATACCTCGGAGAGGTCGGTATCGAACTGATGCAGTGGCCAACACGAAGCCCTGATTTAAACCCCATAGAGCATGCATGGGACGAGCTTGAGCGTTGCGTAAAACGTCGTAACTCCCCACCAATCACGCTACCAGAGCTCAGACAAGCCGGTTCTGAGGAATGGCTTCCCATTCCTCAGAACCGGCTCCGAAATTTGGTGTTCAGCATGCCGAATCGCCTGGAAGCTGCAAGAAGAGCTCGGGGAGCCAATACGAAGTATTAAAATTATGCATGTAATGAAAAAAAAAATCTAACGAAATTTTTAAGTTTCAGAAAAAAATGTCTTACTTTAGTTTTTTATTATTTTGAGAATAAGAATGAAGGTACACATAAGTTTCAATTTATTCATTTTGCCGTATCATTAAATGCCCAATCAAACAGTATTCGTTTCATTGTGATAGCATACGTAGTTCGGGAGATATTCGGAGTTTTGTGACTGACCCGTTATTTTTGGAACCGAGTGTAGTATATAAGGAGGAGAAAGTAAGACGTTAGACATCAATTATGGAAGACTTAAATGAATTAAACGGATTAACGGAACGACATTTCTCGGTATTACGATTGATAAACACTGCATCTGGAATAAAATACATAAATTCGTGCACGTTCCATACGCATCAGCTTACCCACTATGGGTACGTTCATTGTGTGTTAAATGGCCTTATTACAACAGAAAGTCAGAGTTCATCGCACAGAAAAAATGCAATCACTCCATTTTGGGAATAAAGTCTCGTGCATGTGGTCGCGCCGTATGATTCCCATGGGCGTTAAGGCCCCGCCTCAACGCCCATGGGAATCATGCAAACACTTGTTCAAAAAGTTCAAGATTACTCTTCCTTTAAATGCGCCAAAAAAGTTGAAATGCATAGCTATGGAATGTGTGCTCGCATATTTTATATATGTATCTACGCTATACCTGACAGGATTTAAATCTTATCAGCTAATAAAACAAGGTGTCTGAAAGTATGGTTAGAAAACAATTTCTACTCGATGCGACATATTTAGTAACAGGTTCATTTTACCCTTTGACAATAATAGTATTTACAAGTAATCATATATTCAAGATAGACTTTAACTGGTCAGTCTCATACATAATAACTTTTTTGGGAATACCATCTGAGTGGCCTGGTACATACATGGTATACATTTAAGGCGGATTTCACAAATGAAATTGAACGCGATCAGCACATAAAGTACGTTTAAGAGCTGTCAGTGTCCATATTTTCTATGGAATATTGATACTGGCAGCTTTTGATGTGCGAACGCGTTCAGTAACATTAATGAAATCGGCACTGAGTCGATGAATTATGTTGAGTGGGGTTGTGTGACAGAGTTGTCGGCGAAGTGCGCGGCGCTGAACTGCTCGGGGCTGTGCCTGCTGACGCCGGCGGCTCCGGGCGGGCCCGCGGGCGCGCGCTGCGCCTGCCCCGAGCACTGGCTGCTGGGGCCCGACGGCCGCTCGTGCACGCCCAACTGCACGTCGGCGCACTTCGTGTGCGCGTCCGCGCTCAAGTGCATCCCGTTCTGGTGGCGCTGCGACACGCAGGACGACTGCGGCGACGCGTCCGACGAGCCCGACACGTGCCCGCCCTTCCGCTGCTCTCCGGGGCAGTTCCAGTGCGACAACGGCCGCTGCGTGCATCCCTCGCACATCTGCGACGGCGCGCCGCACTGCGGGGACGGCTCCGACGAGCGCGACTGCGATAAGGTGACGCCACGACCTGTGCCCGCCGCCCGCTGGCCGCCTCCGTGTCGTTGACCGTTGTGTCGTCCTGCAGTTCACGTGCCTGGCGTCGCAGTGGAAGTGTCGCGGCAACTCGTCGGCGGCGGCGTCGGCGCGCTGCGTGCCGGCCGGCGCGCGCTGCGACGGGCGACGCGACTGCCACGACGCCGACGACGAGGCCGACTGCCCGCCGCGCACCTGCCCGCCGCACCACGTGAGTAGCGCACCAAAGGGCTGTCTTGAAAGCCATGCACTTAAAGCGCAGGGACTTGTCGACCAATGAGCTTTATTCAGAAGTCAAAGTATTGACTGTGAGACGGCTTTTCGTACTCCGCGCTGTGCTGCGGAAACACTCTACGCTACATCTCGATCTTGAAAAGCTGAAAAGCCGCAAAGGCACTTCCGTGTGCGTTAAAGTCCAATGCCGTTCAAAGTTTGCCAGCCGACAGTATGCGGCAACTAGCTCCCCACTGTTAGAATATAATAAATAAACTTATCCCCAAAAATTCTCTGTACAACACGAAGTTCAAATCAAATTTACAAATTGGTTGCAGAAGTTAACGTATGACGAAAACGAGAATCTTATTACAATTGTCTCCTAATTTAATTAAAACTATATTTAAAATAATTGTGTTCGTTTGTTATAAATTAAGTTGTTGTTTCTTTAAGTACTTGCTTGACAAGACCAGTTGTATTACAATTATACCTGGAGGAACTTTGGCTCCTAAAACACAGGCTTTTGGCCTAGTTTAGGAGGCCGCAGTTCACCATTAAATACATACACTCAAGCTTTCTTCCCATGGGCGTAGGCAGAAACCACAGAACGCCACCTGGTACGATCCTTACATACTCCTTTTGCCTCGTTTACGTTCATACATCTGGTCATGTACGCGCACCGGTTGCGAGTGCTACGCACCTTACCTATCTGAAGAACATCACCAATAAGGTCACTATATGTCCTCCTAGGGCGTCCCCTCCGGCATTTCCACTCCCATCTGCCTTGTAAATACCTTTTGTTGGTTCCCTTCTTTTAAATTTTTGTCACTTCGTCTTCTTTTAAACAGCACCGCAGTCTTATCACATAATTCCTCAGCCTATCATTCATAGTCACACCACACATGCTCCGCAAGGAACGCATTTGCACAGCATGTATTCTGCTTTCATGCTTCTTTTGCCACACCCAACATTCACTTCCACACATAAGCGTAGGCACCAGCACACCTTTGTGAACAGTCAGTTGTGCCTTTTTGGACACCACTGGTTGGCCACAACTGCATGTGTAGCATCATTCACTTTATTTCCCGCATTCACTCTTTTTTCCACATCTCCATCCATCTTTCCATCTCTTCTGTTTAGACTCCCTAAATATACGAACTCACTTACTTGCTCCACACTCTTATCATTTATTTTCACATCACACACCGATACATCTTCTTCCCTTTCAAACTGGTCCTCTTTCAAACACCATGACTTTCGTCTTATTTACATTTATATTCATTCCTTTCCTCTTATATGCTTCATCCATCACAGTCACCATGTCTTGAAACTGTTCTGCTGACGATGCAAGTAGAACTTGATCATCTGCATAGAGCAGGCATTTGACAGGCATCTCATCCATCGGCAATCCACATTCACCCTCTTTCAAATCAGGTTGAACAGCCACGGTGACGCTACACAACCTTGTCTAACACCCCTTAAGATGCAGAACCAGTTCGTGAATGTCCCATTTTTCCGAACACAAGCACTGGAATCCTTGTATAATGATTTCAGTGCCCGTACCAAGCGCCAGTCTACACCGATAGGATACCGATACCGATAGGACCACAAGGCTAGTGTCGACCACTGTTCTTCCCGTCACACACTGTCATAGGCTTATTTATTTATATATAGCCATTTAATGTGACTATTGTTCAATAGTTATTTAATCCTTGTGGAGCTATGTATGTTTTTTTCTACTTTTATTTATTTAACATTATCTGACGCACAATGAGTGATAATAAATTAAGAATTTATTGGAATCAATAATAATCATGATTATGCGCAGTTCACGTGCGCAAACGGCGCGTGCGTGCCGCTGGTGTGGGTGTGCGACGCGGACTCGGACTGCGGCGACGGGTCGGACGAGGGCGCCATGTGCGACACGCGCACGTGCGGCCCGGGAGAGTTCCGCTGCGGGTCGGGCCGCTGCGTGCCGCGCGAGTGGCTGTGCGACGCCGAGCCCGACTGCCCCGCGCGCGAGGACGAGGCGGCGTGCGGCCCGGGCCGCGCCCCGCCGCCCTGCGACCCCACGTACTTCCGCTGCCCCGACGGGCGCTGCGTGCCGGGCCGCTGGCGCTGCGACCTGGACGACGACTGCGGCGACGGCGCCGACGAGCTGGCGTGCGAGCCGCGCGACTGCTCCGAGTCCGAGTGGCGCTGCGGCTCCGGAGAGTGCGTGCGCGCGGCGCTGCGCTGCGACGGCGCGCCCGACTGCGGCGACGCCAGCGACGAGGCTGGCTGCGCGCGCTGCGGGCCCGGCGCGCGCGCCTGCGTCGGCGGGGCCGCGTGCGTGCGCGCCGCCTGGTGGTGCGACGGCTCGCAGGACTGCGCCGACGGCTCGGACGAGGCCGCGTGCGGGCCGCCGGCCAACGGCTCGCGGTGCGGCGCGCGGCTGGACTGCGGCGGCGCGTCGGGCTGCGCGCCGGCCGCGTGGCGCTGCGACGGGCGGCGCGACTGCGCTGACGGACGCGACGAGGAGCCCGCGCTGTGCAGGCGCCGCGCGTGCCCGCCGCCCATGTTCCGGTACGCGCGCGTCCTGTCGCCCGCCCGCCGCCGTCGGCCGTGACTAATGTGGTGTTTGTGTGCAGGTGTAACGACGACACGTGCCTGCCTCCCAACCTGCTGTGCGACGGCGTGGTGGACTGCGACGGCGACGAGAACCCCGCCTTCTGTACGTACCGCTGTGCACAGTGTCGTGCGTGCTGTGCACAGCTTGCTGACGTGTGTGTGTGTGCAGGTGACCGGCGACGCTGGCTGGGCGAGGAGTCGGCGTGCGCGCGCGACGAGAGCATGTGTGACGACGGGCGCTGCGTGCCCGCCAACTCGTCGTGCGATGCAGGTGATAATAATCGTTTATTTCACGAAAGGAGCACATAATACCTTAACGATTTACATAGAGCACAGATACTTCTTTGCCTGAACTGGCATGAACCTGTGCTTCAGACTAGAAAGTGCGGAAATACTTTATGAAATAAAAATAAAAAATAAGTAAATAAACAACATGTTAGCAGTTCTATTTAATTTTGTAAAAAAAAATGTGTTTTTTAATAAAAACTATATTTATTTATCGTTTCTTGGTTTACTATAAAAATAAAAATAAACACCTTAATGTATTGTACAGAAATGGTCCTAAGAATGTAAAAAATGCTTCTACCTAGTCATGTTTTGAGGTACGTGTGACGTCACGTCGTGTGTGTGTGTGTGCAGGCGGCGCGCGCGCATGTCGCTGGGACACCTGCTCGCAGCTGTGCCTGCCCAAGCACCTGAACCACACCTGCAAGTGAGTCTACTAGTACTATTCTAACTTTAACTATTCATTCGTCACTCTTTTTGACATCATATGCTCTCAGATTTTATACAGTTGTATTGACAATCATGTCATTTGGTTTCAATTTTGTTTTTAATTGTTATTGTTTTTTTATTTCAGTATCTTATAAACAAATTATTTTCTATTTTGTGAATGTGAGAACGTTTTCGTCTTGTTTGTCGGCTTTGTTGACTTTTTGTTTCGATTTCTAGACCATTTAATATTTTGTTAAGTACCTGGTACTTGTTGACTGGCCTACACTGTCCTCTTATACATATTAACACTGTAACTTGAAAATATTGTAAAACTCTATATTTTTAAAAGAGTAACCGTGAAGTTTCTTGCTGGCTCTTCTACATATGAAACGACCAATGCGGACCGTGCAACTAGCTTCTGACGTTTCAAAAGCGCCCATAAAAAAGACTATTTTTAGAATTTGAATTTTGAATTAAAGTCGCGGCTCAGTGCTGCACTCGGTCCAGTTCGTTTGTTTGTTACGTCACTAACGTGCGGCGTGTGCAGGTGCGTGGCGGGCTTCAAGCAGCGCGTGCTGCCGGGAGGCGCGCTGACGTGCGAGGCGGCGGGTGAGTGACGCGCGGCTCTACTACATGTGTTCTGGAGCTCTTGTTGTTCTCCTCATGTCTTCATGTGTACATCTATACTAATAATAAAGCTGTGGAGTTTGTTTGTTTGTTAAAACGCGATAATCTCTGCTCCCACCAGGCGGATTGGAAAAAATATTTTAAGCATTTGATAGCCTGATTCTTGAAGTAGCTTTAAGGTTATTATACATCATGCGGCGGCTCTAAAGAGATGAGCAAACATTAAAATATAGTCTGAAATAATGCTGAGCGAAAATAATGTAATTGCGCGGTGGGTCGGGGATCAAGAAATGTTACTTGGACGAAGAAAAAAAATCGTAACGTTCAGGTGTATTCAATGTATTTATATTTTATTAATTTCTATGTTACTGAGTTCGACCGAGCACCCAATGAGGCGTGTACTGTTGTGTTGTGTCAGGAGACAAGCCACTGGTAGTGATCGCGTCGGGCGGCGCGCTGCACGTGTGGGAGGCGCACAAGGCGCACGAGCAGCCTGAGGCGGCGCAAGAGCACGACGCGCACGACGCGCACGACGCGCACGACGCGCACGACGCGCCCGCCGTGACGTGCGCGACGGGCGCGCGCGTGGCGGGCACGTGGTGGCTGGTGTGGGGCGACGCGCGCGGCCGCGTGCTGCGCGCCAACATCACCGCGCGCATGCGTCCCAACGCGCGCAGCCGCCGCGCCGCGCCTGACATCACTCAGAACCAGGAAGTTATCGTAAGGACCATCGCCTCTTAAAGCAATATTATTTTAATGTTTCTTCAGTGTGAGAAAGCTGTAGCGGTAGGCCTGTATGCAAGAAGTCTACTTAGCTAAGTATTGCAGCGATCAGTTACTGGAGTCGTTCGGTTGTCACCGTCTCCATGTCCGCACAGATAAGCTCGGCGGGCGAGGTGCGCGGCGTGGCGCTGGACCACGTGGCGGCGCGCGTGTACTGGACCACGTGCGCAGGCGCAGGCGGCGCGCTGCACGTGGCGGCGCTGGACGGGCGGCGGCGCGCCACGCTGTACAGGCGCGACGCGGCCGAGCCCGACGACCTGCTGCTGCACAACGCGTCGCGCACGCTGTTCTGGGCCGAGCGCGGCGCGGCGCCGGGCGTGCGCGCGCTGGGCGCGGACGGTGCGGGGCTGCGCTGGCTGGTGCGGCGGCGCGTGCGGCGCGTGCGCGCGCTGGCGCTGGACGCGCCGGCCGCACGCCTGTACTTCGCGGACGGCTACTACGACACGCTGGAGTCCGTGTCGCTGGACGGGTCGCAGCGCGTCACGCACGCCACGTTCGCGCAGCGCCCGGCCGGGGCTCCGCACGCGCCCGCGCAGTACGTCGACGGAGGTACGTCAGCCGCGGGCGGACTGCATCGAGATTACATCTAATCGTAGGCAATCAGTATTTTAGTACGCCATGCACTGCATTGACCACAGATAAAATCATAAAATTCGGTTAATGTACGCAAAGGGAGAGTCACAGCTTAGTACATCCGTTATTTCGTTTTCGTTATAAATAAATCAATTTCAAATGCGTACAGTGTGACTACGTCTAAAACAATTGAGTCGGGTACCTATGAATTACCTAAGCCCTACTGACTACAAACCTAGCCCTATAGCAATTAGCTACCACCCTAATTACCCAAAAGCCCTACCTACCATATAAACCGCACCAAACACAATTTACGTTGGTTATACTTGCGCTTATTTGTTTATTTGGTACCGACTCATAATATTGTTCCCATTAAAGATATAAAAATCCCACAAAAAGATAGTTTTCAATAAGAACTACCAGGAATCCAAATCGGATTACTCTAAAAAAAGTTATGCGTGATCACATATTTAAAAAAATATACGCGACTTGAAAACCTACTACTTTTTTTCGTCGGTTTAAAATACTCTGGTGTTATGAATTACAGAGTATTTCTATACCTGCTATGTGCAGTTTCATACATTTCTTTTATGCTAGATTGCATCAGTTTAAACTCATGATATTTTAATCAGAAGTCCTAAGTTGTGATGACAAATACTTAATTAAGACGATCATTTCTTAAGAAATGGACGTGAATGTCAAAAAAAATCGCGCTTGAAGCGTCGCTGTGTCTCGTCGTCTGTCAGTGCATAAGTGATGTTCGTCGCACAGAGCTGCGGCTGGTGGGCAACTCGTCCGTCGCGCGCGTGGTGTGGGCGCAGACGTGCGCACGCGCAGCCGTGTGGGAGGAGTGGCTGTGGTGCGGGGCGGCGCGCGGCGTGCTGCGGCTGGCCAAGCGGCCGCGTGCGCCCGCGCCCCCCCCGCCCCCCCCGCGGCCTGCGCGTGCGCACACGCGCCCGCTCACGGCGCTGCTGCTGCTGCACGCGGCCATGTTCCCGCCCGGCGGCCCCGACCCGTGCGCGCGCGCCTGCCACGCCAGCGCGCTGTGCGTGCGCAGCCCGCAGCCCCAGGGCTTCGCCTGCCTGTGCCCCGACGGCCTGCTGCCCGTCGACGACGCCGCCGCACAAGTGAGTGTCCGGCGCCCGCTGTCCACATACACGAGTACACTACGTTTTTATGATATCGGAAAACTTTACTTCTGCCGCATTAACTTTTTTAATAACTTTAAAAGGCCGCGTTGTGCGGCGTTTACACTCATCATATACACTGTAAACTTTGCATAACACAGAAGTCGCGCACTGATCGCACACTGATTCTCGCCTGCGACTGGGGTTACCATCTGTTTGGATTTCTCCGAGTCATTTTCCAGACTTTTGAACATATGGGGTTTCTATCCAAAAAATAAACAGTTGTACCGAAAATTAAATAATAAAAAGTAAAATGTCCGTATATTTTTTGTCATATTATGTCAATATGGTAACCCTACTTCAATAATGTATGACATTTTCTACATGTCCAGGAGCAGCGCAAGTGTGTGATCCCGCGCATCTTGGCGGGCGGCCCCTCGGCGGCCGGCGGGCCCCCGGGTGGCCCGGTCGCCCCGGCGGCCCCGGGCGGCCCGGACGCCCCGGCGGCCCCGGGCGGCCCGGACGCCCCGGCGGCCCCGGGCGCGTGCACGCTGGCGTGCGGCGCGGGCGCGTGCGCGCTGGCCGCGGACGGGACCCCGCGCTGCCGCTGCCCGGCGCTGTTCGCGGGCGAGCGCTGCCAGCACTACCGCTGCGCCCAGCACTGCCACCGCCGCGGCCGCTGCGAGCTGGACACGGCAGCCGCGCCGCCACACGACAGCGACGCGCCGGCGCCGCTCAAGGTACCGCGCTACTCGCGTCTCACTATGAGGGTCTAGTGAAAGCACAGGTCCCTCGAAGCTTATTTTCATGAACATCATAGTGCGATTCGGAAGTCAATAACTTACAACTTCAAACATACCGTTCCGAAAGTCGTCCCAGTGTACGTTTATTTCAACTTAACTAAAATCATTTATCTATTAATATAAAAGAAAGTCGTGTTAGTTACTTATTTATTTATAGTACATGGAAGATTTACAGCTAGTAAAAACAAACAAAAAAAGGGGACCATAGCCCCCAGGAAGCCAATTACAAATCCTCACGTATAGACACATAATAGTTCATTATGGCGTGAGCACAAAAACAAAAAACACATCGCCTTATGTAAATAAAGAAGCTATCTAAATACTAAATACTAGTTTTACAATTTAATTACTGAAATAAAGGAGAAAATAATGAAAACAAAAACAAAACAATACAATCTACCGCTACTTATTTTTTTTTTGACTTAAGCACCTTCTGGCCGAATTCAAGCTAACTGTGAATGGATCAAAATCAAATTCCTTGCATATATCATTAAAATTTCTACTTGCGCGCACAATATAACTGTTCTGCCTATAATTTGAAGATGTATGAGATACACGTATGGGTGGATTAAAGCGAAGTGCTTTACTTGGCACATTAAAATAAAATTTTGATAATAACTCAGGGTTATCAATATTGTTATTGAGGACTTTTAACAAGAATAAACAGTCTGCAATTTTACGACGATCTACCAGTACTTGCGGTCATGGTTGAACTGGAATTCACTCCATAAGTTTTCCAGCATTTGCATACGCCGTTTGAAGTAGTCCAAGTTCTTCCTGTCCCAGCCATCCTTCTTGATGTTGATGCCGACTTGCTTGATGTTTTCATATAGTTCGCGCTGATTCTCGTAAGTGTTTGCTCATGACGTCAAGTTGCCAAACTTTTCGACGAATTGACGAACCTTTGCTTTGAGAAGTAGGCTGTTGCTCCACACTCCTGGTTCTTGGTATTGTGCAACCTTTCTCTTTTACGATATGCGCCTTCTTAATTGGTTACTGGGGCGACTCGCTTGTGAGAGACCAGTCCAACCGATTCGCGACCGTAAAAGATATAAATCACACAACACTAAGTTGCTCGAAGGACCAAATGTTGGGGTGTAATGCCCAACAGTGAAAATGTTATGTACTTGTTAGGTATGTTATGTTATGTTATGTAAATGAGTAGACTAACGATTCCCTTGATGAATTTATTGCTACTGAATATAATTACACAATTATGTCACTTAAATACTATGTTATTGAGTATGACGTACGAACTCCCACAAAGTTCAATGTACAGCGTAGCTCGTACAGGTAGTAAATGATACCTCTTACACGAGTCCAAAATAACAGGTCGACTGGTACGGAATCTTTTGATGGAAGCAAAGATATTTTATGAACCGTCTTTGGATGTTTTCAATGCGGTCAATGTATTTATGATACCGTGGATTCCAAATCTGAGACGCATACTCTAGCTGACTTCTAACAAAAGTGCAATACAATATTTTTTGTGTTTTTGCATCACTAAAACACTTAGTTACACTATTTATAACTCAAGAACGGCTGAACCGATTTGGCTGAACATTGGTGGGGAGGTAGCTTAGAACCAGGAGACGGACATAGGAACTTATTATCCCGTTCCGTTTTTTTTTAAACAAATTAATTGAAAAAGATACCCATTGAGATACGACAGTCGTTGAAGCAATTATCTCTGCATCTCCAAGTCAGATACGCACATTATTTGCCATCATTATTTTGAAATGCCTTCCATCAAACCCATCTAACCTGTGGAACAAATACAAGGATAATATGTTAGAAGACATTTTACATCAAATTCAGGTTAGGAATGCCAGCACCGAATCGTGACATGAATGACGCATTTAATCGAGAATTGGAACGGGAATGTGAATATGATCATAAGGATTTAGATTTAGTAGTTCAAACGAATGAAGTTCAACCTACATCATATTAAAACTAATTGAAATTTGACAAACAAATTGTTCCTAGCTATAATAGTGTATGTACCTATGAGTGTGTGTGACTCCTGCCGGTCTGTTGTAGTGCGTGTGCCAGGCGGGCTACGAGGGCGCGCGCTGCGAGCGCGTGGCGCCGGGCGCGTCGGACGCGTGCGCGCGCGCGGCGTGCGAGAACGGAGCCGCGTGCAACGCGCGCGCCGGCCGCGCCGTGTGCGAGTGCCCGCCCGACTATACAGGTACGCCTACTACACATACAGGCGCCGGGCGCGACGGACGCGTGCGCGCGCGCGGCGTGCGAGAACGGAGCCGCGTGCAACGCGCGCGCCGGCCGCGCCGTGTGCGAGTGCCCGCCCGACTATACAGGTACCTACGCATACTGCATACAGGTCAATCTGAAAACCTATGCGCATAGGTAATCTTTGCGTTTCTGCTTTAGCCACCCATAGAGACAAGGCTCCATTCATTGCGCGTTTGTATGAAGTTTGCTCTCTGGCGGGTTACCTACTCCGGTCTCAGATCTTCACCTCAAAACTTTTTTCATAGAGTTGTTAATCTATCATTTTGTTAACATGGTAATATGAAATAGGCAAGTAATTGCTGCTCGTGCGCTGCACTCGTGCAATTACTACAATTGTTTGTGTGTGCCTCTTTAGCGCAGGTCAAGTGGGGTACAGACCTCGGCTGGCAGAGGGCAGCAAGGGACGAGCTGGATCAGGATTTGTGAGATTTTGGGACGAATTTAAAGCTACAGGCTCAGCGGCTCGAGCAAGGGTGGGAGGGGGGGGGGGGGTGAATTGAGGCCTCGGCGGCGAGGACGGTAGGACGGCGATCGAGGAGGAGGGTAATGGCGTCTTCGGGGGCGATTTAGGTATGCCTTGGATGCCGAATACTACTTATGCGGGAGGGAGTATACTCGTACCGGACGGCCGTTGCAATCATCGGATTGGGGTGTTTTATACCTCAGTCGAAGAAACGCCTATCGCGTTTCATGGACTGGTTTATGGTGGACATTTTAAGGTCAACCTGAAGATCTACATTATGGACATAGAAGGGGGCACCTGTGATCTTTTTGAGGAAACGGTTCTGGAGGGTCTGCATCTTAGTGAGAAGCCGTGAGTAAGCGTGCGCAAATACAACGCAGGCTTAGGTCATGGTGGGACGGATGAATAATAATAATAATATTTTATTTGCTTAGAAAGTAGGAACATAAATCAGGTGTTTACAAACTTTGTGATCCCTGTACAATTTACCTTAAATTAGACATGTATAGATGCGCAGTTTGCTTTTAAAGTCTACTAAGGGCGAAGGAGGCGCGCGCGCGAGCCGCCTCCATGTGCTCCTTGAAGGTGAGATGTTGGTCAAGGATCACGCTTAGGTATTTAGCTGGCTTCACCCAAGGGATCGGCTTGCAGTGCATAGTGATCGGGCTGTGGCTGCTCGCGCGCTCCCAGTTTCGTTCGCTTTCATACTGCAGCGTTCGGAACGTAGACGATGATTCTCGAAGCGCATATTTGTCTTGGGATATCTGTACTCCACAGTTGTCAGTCGCTGACATTCATCATCATTCCGTCATCGCTGCAGTGTAAGTGCTATAACGTGGTGTGTGGTCGCAGGCGCGCGCTGCGAGCGCTGCGTGTCGGGCCCGGCGTGCGGTGCGCGCGGCGTGTGCGTGCGCGACCACACGGGCGCGCACTGCCGCGCTGACATCTGCCGGTTCTTCTGCCTCAACCAGGTACATTGGTTTTTATTTTCGTACCGTAATATAATATATGATACATGCTCTTATTTCTTGTTCTCACATTTCATTCAAACTTTATTGCAAGCAATAATTTGTAATTTCCGAATTCAAATTCAAATTCAGAGTTGACTGACCTAAGGTGTTTCTCAAACGACCGATTCAACATACAAGGATCTTTTGGCGCCTGAAAGACGTTGAAAGAGGGGCGCTTTTGTTTTGAACATTTGTGTAGACGTCACAGAAATTGCATCGATAAAACAAGATGGCGGCGTTAGCTAGTTCCGATTTGACCTGCGCGCCAAAAGATCCTTGTACCGTGGGACGTAGCTTGCTTCCCCACTGACGTGTGCGACGCGCAGGGCACGTGCAGCGTGTCGGCGGTGGGCGCGGTGTCGTGCGCGTGCCCGGGCGCGTGGGCGGGCGAGCGCTGCCAGCGGCCCGCGTGCGTGGACGCCGCGTGCACGCGCCCGCCCGCCGGCGACAACGACACGCGCGACAGCTCCGCGCACGACAACGACACCCGCAACAACAGTGAGTACACTCTCCGCACTGCGCACTGCCGTCCTCTCACAGTTGTGCAACCCAACAGCAACCTTCATGTAACCAAAATAATGATCACTGTGATTATGACAGTCATACAATATCTGAGTTCAAATAAATGTGAAAACACTGAATACCACTTTATAGATAGAAGAAAGAAAACAAGAAATGATTCACCAACCGACATCTGGATAAACTGTAAATATTAATAATAATATAATAATAAGCACTCAAATATAAACTCATAGAAGATACAAACATTCCCTATGATAAGTACGTACCACAAACAGCGTACGATCGCGCCATACTAACCGACAGGACCGTTCACTATTAGACAAGATATTACCCTTTTAGATAAAGTTAATAAAGTCACATACCTCATAGATATTGCAGTCCCTAATACACATAATTTACAAAAAACAATAGGCGAGAAAATGAGTAAATATGCTAAACTGAAAGAAGAAGTGATTAGAATTTGGAAGCAAGAAAAAGTCTATGTGGTACCCATTGTTGTCTCCACGACGGGTGTTATACCCAATCACCTCCACCACAGCTTTAAACTAATAGACCTGAAATATTCAATTTACATAACACTCCAAAAACACCTGCAGAATAGTTAGGAAGTTCATGAAAATTGAGGAAAGTGACTCATAACATTAATTCTACGTAATAACACAAAAATCACCACACACGCTTAGAGATAGGATTCTACCCGGTTAATTACCGGGTAAATAAAAATTTGGTAAATACCACCCGGTATTTACCCAAATTTTAATTTACCCGGGTAAATTCCAGAAAAAAATGTTGGGTATTTCATTTAAAAAAAAAAACAAAGTTATTTAAAACATATTTGTAATAACTTTTAGGTACCTAGATGAGGGAAGCAAAGCTGGCAACTTTTAATATTTCGGCCATTACTTATAAGATTATATTCTGTTCGGGGTTGGGGTGAGATAAAGATAAACTAAGATGAAAGATTATAAAGATAACTATATTTCAGTAATACAAATGGGATAACTATTAAAACTAATGAGGTGAATGAGATGAGATTGAGTCGCGCCCGATATGCTATCCGAAAGCGTACTGACTGTTTTACGTAGGTAATACATAACATATTCAAGGCATAGAGCGCGGTGTCGTAATTACGCTGACATGTTAATATTGTTCGGTGATTGACCCGAACATGCTCCCGAGGGAGAAAAAGATGAGGTTAGTATGTAGGTATAGTTAAATGGGTAATGAAATTAACATTAACAAGGTGAAGACAATGTTCAAATAATACTAAAATAGTTATGTAGGGTTAGTTACGTTAAAAGATGAGATGAAGGTAACATTATAAATTAAGCAGAATCACTACAGTGTAAATCAGGAAGGGAAAACACTCGAAAGATCGGTGAAGAACCTCTATCTTCCTTTTTTTGTAAGCACTCACTAGATAGAGCTAGTCGCTTTGGATCACTTTTCACTGTTTTACTACTAGATTGCCCATTTTCCCTAATTTCACTACACTCAATCACAACACTTTCTGGAACGGTGTGAGGAGATGGCAACGCAGTCGCCGCAGAGGCTGTCGACCGCTCTGCAGTAGAAGTGGACAGATTTCCTTTAAGTTGCTTTTCCCGCCAACGGTTAAAACAGTAAGCTGCCACCAATACCAAGATTCCCAATATGATGAGATATATAATAGTATACTGATGGACGTCGTGGTAGGGGAGATATTGGTGCTCAAAGGTTCATTCTGCTTCATGATCTCAAGACTTCTCTTGATAGCTTCAAATTGCTTGAGATTGTCCGAGTTATTGGGATTAAACTCGTATGAGATTTCTGGCATAGTGATATTTATTATGTGATTAATTGGAGATATTTCCGCCGAGATAATCTTTGTCGTCGTGCTAATTTTACTAAACAATCTTTTGTTTGAATACACCATAAAATCTTCTGTTTTTACTAAACAACCTTCCCCAACACGCAACAGACCAGCATCTGATAACCTAACTGCCTTAACTTGATTTTCACACAGAAGTTTTACGTTACATTCATTGCAGCATAAATAATAATATTTGTTTTCTGATGTTAACTCTCTCCAGTCATTCTTGCACGAGGTAGTTTTAGTTTTACAAGTTCTTGTGCCTGGAATCTTCTCGCAAAGGCTATGATCATCTTTCATGTGGTGAATAGGCTTTCTGATATGACACAGAATAGTCACAGAGTTTTGTAACACACATGACTGCAGATCCGTGTCTGTGATAGCCAAATACGAATCCTTTCTCATGTTGATAGCTGCTAATTCAGAGATAGTTTCGACCTCCATCATCATGTTATCTTTCACAATGCGTGGAACCGGGATAAGATTGAATACCTCGTAAAGATCCCTTTCAATCAGGGGAATTTTTATTTATATAATGAGGTATTTGCCCGAGTATTTTGCTCTTACTTTGAGCAAGCTGGAAAGATCTTTGAGATTAAAGTTGTCAACTGGAACTATTAAGTCTCCAGATATTTGTGCTGATATTATACTTAGCTCTGATCTGAGTTGCTTCGGAGATATCAAATGAAAATCTAGTTTTCCACTATAAATATCAGTTACTGTATCTAAAATTGAGTCCTGGATTCGTCGCAGGGTATACAACAAGTTGTTGGCAGTGAAAGCCGAGGTTATGAAGTCTGTGACGATAGTTATGTTTTGCACTTGCTGAGAGAGATTTTTATATGAGTCTTGGAGATAATTAAGCTTTTGATGTATTATTTTGTGATGTTTGTTTATTGTACTCTCCATCCTTTTCATGAGATTAAATTCGGCTTCTACGACCGACGTTTGGTTTTTCCAGAGGGTGTATAAATGGTTTTCATTATGCTTTAAAATATCAATATCCTTCTCATATTTTTCAGCAAATCGTTGGTCCAACACTCCGAATAAGCTATTTGCAACGTAGCCTACTCCGTCTATCAAACCGCGTCGCCGACGTTTCTTATTAGTCATAAACGAGTCATTTATCATGACAATATTTTCATAATGTTTAATTTCTTCGAACTCGTGCTCGAGTTGTAACATAACGCCGTCGCAAGGTGTTTGTGTTCTAATCGTAGAGCATAAGGTTTCAAGGTACTTGATATACTTTAATAGTGCCGCCTTTCCTTCTTGATAAGGATTTGTGTCATAATAGACTATTAAATGCCAATCATCTCTAATTAAATGCATATTAGATATTTTGTCGAAGTAGACACTATTGTTTGTGAGCAGGGTAAAGTTGTAGGAGGCTTGAGCGGTGTTTATTAGTGTCAGCAAAAATAATGTCAAAGAAAGAACCATAGCTGAGAATGAAGTAGGACGTATTTTCTTCGCCGCTGGCAATTTATTATTAACCTTTGGGTCATTTGGATGTTGATCATTTTTATTTGTCGGCAGTAAGGACAGTTTTACAACTGGTCGTTTTAAGAGCCCATTTTTGGTTTTAAGTGTGACGACCCTTACGTGTCCGTCACTTCCAGGATGCAGCTTTACTACTCTACCTAAACTCCATTTTCCTGGTGGAAGGTTGTCGTCCTTTATAATAACGATGTCGTTAAGATTGAGATCCTTTTGGTGCTGCCGCCATTTGGCCCTTGTAGAAAGCTGCGTGAGGTAGTCAGTCTTCCACTTATCCCATATATCTTGATAGATTTTTTCCGTTAAGTGCCACCGTGTCCTAAGATCATGTTCTGTTTCGAAAATCGTTAAGTTGGGGCCACTTGCTAAGAAGTGAGCCGGGGTCAAAAAGTCCAGATCCTCAGGATCTTCTGTCAGAGGGCACAGAGGTCTGGAGTTCAAACAAGCCTCGAGTTGGGATAGTAAGGTAATATATTCCTCGTAGGTTAATTTTTGCTCTCCCACGACACGCTTGAGATGATGTTTTAGGCTCTTCACTGCAGCTTCCCAGAGTCCGCCAGCAGATGGCCATGATGGGGCGTTAAAGTGCCATTCAATATTCATTTCAGCGATTGTCGAGTATACTTCTTGGTCCGACAAGATGTTGGAGATTTCGGCAAACTCTTGTTTTATAATTGTGTTGGCTCCTATGAAGTAGGTTCCCTGATCACTATAGATGTGCCCAGGAACTCCTCTTCTAGCAGACATTCGTCGAAGCGCGGCTATAAATGCTGACGCTGTGAGATCTGAGACGATTTCTAAATGTATGGCTTTACTTACCATACAAATAAAAACTGCGACATATCCTTTGCACGTTTTAATGCCACGACCTTTGTTTGCTTTAATAAAGATGTGTCCGGTGTAATCTATTCCAGTGTGGTAAAAGGGTCGGTTAGGAATCAATCGTGCTGGAGGTAGATCACCCATGATTTGATGTCGTGGTGTGGGGTTATTTCTTATACATTTCACACACATTCTTAATCGTTTCTTTGTGACTCTGTTTCCTCCAAGAATCCAGTATTTGTGTCTTATAAATCCAGTAGTCATTTTTACTCCACCGTGAAAAACAAGTTCGTGGGATTCTTCTATGATAAGATCTGCCAATTTTGATTGATTCGGGATTATGATGGGATGCTTCATTTCGGGATCAAGATTCGAATGTTTAAGTCTGCCGCCGACACGGAGAATTTGGTTAGTGTCGAGTATGGGATTGAGATTAAGAATCTGGCTTTTCTTATTAAGTGGTTCATTATTCTTTAGCCGTGTTATTTCATCGTCAAAATATTCGTTTTGAACGTGCTTAATTAACATTTCTCTTGCTGTCTTTATATTTTGCAGGGTAAGGAAACATGTGCGATTTTTCTTGTAAACAACGATGTCGATGAACTTGTTGATGTAAGCTAATACTCGAGTTACTTTCCTTAAAGTGCTATATTTTGGTAATAGTTGATTAATTATTAAATTTTCGGGGTTAACGATGACCGCATTTACTAGCTCCTTTTTTTTGAGTTCTTCGCTAGTAATACTCGTATAAATCGGCATCGGAATCTTATGAGATTCTTTAGGCTTATATTGTGGTATCCAGTCGGGCCCTTGCCACCACAGCGAATGATTGGCTAATTGAGCAGCAGGTAAACCGCGGCTTGCGCAATCTGCGGGGTTTTCTTTGGATTTTACATAACTCCAGCTCTCTTTAGGGATAATTTCCGTAATAATCCTCACTCGATTGGCCACAAAGGGTCTCCATTTCTCCGGTTCACCACTTAACCAACCTAGAACTGCCGTTGAATCAATCCAACCATACACATGCACCTTGTAGCTCGATAGGGATAATATGATTTTACGCATAAGTTTTGACAATAAGAGAGCCCCGCAAAGTTCCAAACGCGGAATCGATTGTGGTTTTTTCAGCGGTATTACTTTTGATTTCCCTGCAATAAGGGTCAGGTGGGTTTCATTTTCTCTATGTATTTTGCAATACACGACGCAAGCGTATGCTTTTGTGCTAGCATCGCAAAAGCCATGGAGTTCGATGACATCTTTTTCCTGGGTTTGAATCCAACGTGGTATTTTAAATACAGATATCTGAGAAAGATCGGCTTTAATAGTATTCCACTCTAGCGCAATTTCTTGAGGGACAGGGTGGTCCCAACCCAGGTCTGATTTCCATAATTCTTGGAACAAGATCTTAAGTTTTATTGTGACTGGTGCTAGCCAGCCCAAAGGGTCAAAAATTTTAGATATTTGAGATAAGAATTGTCTTTTTGTAAGGATGTCTTGAGAGATAAATTCAATAGGATGAAAGATAAATTGATCATTTTTTGGTTCCCACCGAAGGCCCAAAGTTTTGGTTGACTCCGGTTGCTTAAAGTCGAAGTCTTCTTCTTGAAGTGCATCAGAACTATCCATTATTTCAGGCAAGTTTGATCGCCATTTTCTGATATTGAACCCGCCAGATTTGAGGAGGTTGACCATCTCTGCTTTGAGTTGTATAGCTGCTCTCGCAGAATGTTCGCCATGCATGAGATCATCCATGTAAAACGAGCGTTCTAAGATGTCAGGAGCGCAACTTTGTGGATAGTTTGGCCTTTCGTCGATGGCTAGTTGCTTCATTGTCATCATGGCCAAAAAAGGTGCGGCTTTTGTGCCATAAGTAACTGTCGCTAACTGGTATTGTTTTAAAGGTTGAGATTGATAGTTCCGCCAGATAATTTTCTGATATTTCTGATCATCGGGATGTAGCCAAATTTTACGAAACATTTTTTCTATGTCTGCTGTAAAAGCGTATCTAAATTGTCTCCATTTTAAGATAAGGCTCTGAAGGTCTTGTTGTAAATTGGGTCCTCGGCACATAAGATCATTGAGGCTGTATCCACTCGAGGTTTTTGCCGAGGCATTAAAGACAACTCGCAATTTGGTAGTTGATGACTCAGATCGTTGGACGCAATGGTGCGATAAGTAGCAGTCCGTGCGTAACGTGTGGCGCAACGGGTGTCATTTGTCCGAGCTCTAGGTATTCAGATATAAAGGTTTTATAGTCACGTGCCAGTGCTGTTTGCTTACTTAATTTCCGCTCCATTTGGAAAAATTGAGCAATCGATTTTGTTTTCGACTCGCCTATATTTTCCTCAAAATTTTCTTTGAATGGTATTTTTACGACATAGCTTCCGTTTTTCCGTCTAGAGGTCGAAGATTGGTAAAACTCGATGCATTTTTGATCTTCTTCTGATAGCGCTGGAGATTCATGTATGTCCTCCACTTCCCAAAATTGCTGAATCTCTTCGATATTATTTAGGATCACATTGCAATGGTACGTTTTGTAGTTGCCGCTTAAGATCCATCCCAACTGGGTTTGTTGGGCAATGGGCAACATACCTTCTGTGCGACAGATACCGTCCATAAGGATAGTGGAATAGATATCTGCCCCAAATAAGATATCGATAGGCCTACTTTTGTAAAATTCGGGATCTGCTAGAGTTATTTGGTTAAGAGTAGGCCAGTCTGGCTTAGGTAAGGTACAGCTGGGTAAGTTATTTATGAGTCTATTCATTATATATACGTCCGTTTCAAAGGAGAAATCGCTAGTCAACGACAAACATTTGATGGTAATCATGCCCTTACAGTTGTTTTCCTTATTTCCTATTCCAGAGATGTAACCGTTACATTTCCGTCGCGGTAGTCTTAACAACTGAGCTGCGCTTTCCCTAATAATGGATGTCTGTGATCCTTGATCCAAAAGAACTCTCATTTTTTGGTAAGATCCGTCCGCTGCTTGTACGTTAATTATTGCTGTCGCTAGCAATATTTCTGAGGGTTCCTTAGGAAGCGATGCAGCTGGGTTGCTTTCTTGCTGCTGAGATGGCGATTTCGAAATCGTGGCTGCATTTGACCCAGATCTATGTGACGTAAAAGATTCATGCAAAATGGTGTTGTGTTCTTTATTGCATTCTTTGCATTTTATTTCGGAAAGGCATTTTTTGCCTTCGTGATAATGTAAACAATTAATACAAAGGTTCATGTTAGCAATAGCATTTTTACGTTCATTAGGTTGCAATTCCAATAATTTTTGACATGCATGAATTCGATGATCATAAGAATTGCAAATAGGGCATTGCTTGCGATAGTTAATTTTGCCTTTGGACTTTGACGATTGCGAAACTTGGTTTGTCGAGTAATTTGTTTTAGGATTGTTATAATTTCGTTTGTAATGAAATTTTCCCTTTGAAAATAATGGTATGTTATTGTTGTTGGATTGAGATGGGGATGATTTTTGCGTGGAATTTTCCAGCTTCTTACGTGAAGTTTCCAGCATCATAAACTTATTTTCCAAAAAGTTAAGGAAATCTTCCAGGATTGGCAACTCTCGCGGGGATTTTAAGGATTGTAGATAATCTTCGTATGTGTCCGAGTCCAATTTTTGAGACAATATACATACTAGGAAAGGGTCCCAGGAAGACACATCGACTCCGAGATTCTTGATAGCATTCACGCTCTCGTACGTAGTGTCGTGAATGCGTTTTATATGATTCGATAATTGTTGCTGGTTTGCAGGGATATTCATGAGATTGTTAAGATGAGATGTGAAGATCAGTCGTTTATTATTATAACGATGATTGAGGATATTCCAGCACACAGTATAATTATCAGAGCTTATTTGGAGATGTTGGATCAATTTTTCGGGTTCACCTTTGATCTTACTCTTTAGAAACTGCATTTTTTGTGCGTTCGATAAAGAGGGGTTGTTGTGCACTGCTTCGGTAAAAAGATCCTTGAACGAAATCCACTTATTATAATTTCCCTCAAAGGTGACTATCTCCATTTTAGGAGTAGATTTTTCAATATGCGCAACGGACCACATCTTCTTATTGATGTCTTTCTTGATTTTGATATAATATTCCTCATAATGTGTAAATTGCTCTTCGTACTTGGGGTTTGTTCCGCCATACTCGTTGTCCAGCTCCCAATGAAGCGAATCAATAGCCGCCCAACGAGATTGTAGCGACTTCAGGATGTCTTCAAACTCCCATTTTTCCGTGACGAGATCAAGGTCAATACTGGAATATGTTCTCAAGAAAGCCTTAAAGTTGGTAGCTTGCTTTTTGAAGAGACCTTCGGCTTTACTCTCTTCAAGAGTAGGGGTTTTAGAAGCAGCGTGAGATGCGAGGTTAGAGGTTTGAGTTTCCACAGTAGGTTGGAACGTAGGAGGTTTCAATTCAGGGGTTTGCGGTCTGTTTGCGAGAGGGTTATAGTTTTGGATAGTAGTTTTAATGTTAGCATATTTTTCCTTCATTTGATCGTATTGATTAGTACTGAAATATATCGCTCCTTTATTCAAAAAAAGAAATAACTCAAAATTTACTAATTTCGAGTTTTTACCATAAAGTGAATTAACTTTGCACGAAGAATACGTCCAGTCCAACAGACGACTCGATACGATGGAAATGAGAGAGATAGACGACTGTCGTTCTCTTTTTGACTAACGCGCGCGAACGAGTTGGTACCAGTAAAGTGATCGCATTCAGTGATGCGCCGACTTTGCTAAATGTAAGATCTCGGAAGAAAATTGAAAGAGCGGAGTAAAACGAAATAAGATCGGTGTTTTACTATCAGGTAATTATTTTGCATGCTTTAATTTATTCAAAAAGTGCATTTGTTTGACTTATTTCACTTTATTAGAAAAGAAGAAGTAATTTGTTTTGATAAAATTGTGACTTAATTCTGTTTTGTGTAAATTGTTTCGTATCGTATTACGAAATCATTTGAAGTTGATGCAGTTTTCAAATAAAATGCATGAGCGTACCTAAAGTGATTAGGTATTATTTCAGTAATGTAGTATAATTTATTAACAACGTATTATTTTATTGGTTTGTTTCTGTTTACTGTTTAATTTGTCAGGTTCGACTTCGTTTTATTTACAGTTATTTTTCTCTTTTAGTAAAATAAGGAATGTCTAATTTTAAATTTAAACATTAACAAGATTACAAGAGTATTTAAATAAAATTGTTTGCGTTGCAGGATTGATAAGGAATTTTAAATAATAGATATTCCTTGTCCTCTTTTAGAATGTCTTCAAGGGCACGGAAAATATTGGGCTTAATTGTGGACGATACAACACCTGAGTATGAAAATACCTTACCGGACTATAGTTCAGAAATTCTCGAGGTGAGTAATTTATATTACTTACTATTATTACAGATTTACATTTTATTTATTTTGGTACATGGATTGCCACATTGGTCTAGTGGCTAGGTTATAATGACAGCGGATTGGTCTACCTATAATACTACTACACGCTCATGACGTGTACGTGTGACGAGTTCTACGAAATTTCTTACGATTATTCTTCAAATGCGCAGGCAACCACATGCGTTGCCTGCACATTGCTGCTGCGTGGTAAAGTGAGATAGGGTGCGCGTAATAAAATGTTATAACTGACTTCCCGGGTTCGATTCCCGGGTCGATTCGAAAATAGTTTTTGTTATTACTGTCAAAAAATCATAGCTTGGAGTAAGGAAGTTGGAAACAATATTTAGTAGGTACCTAAATTAAATTTTTTATTCTTTTCAGAAACCTCAGTTTGAGCACACATAATCCAAGAAATGTTTTCTGGTTCCTTATTATGATAGTGATTTAACCTTGACTGACAATGAAGATACTACACGATGTATAACTGCAGTGATAAAAAACAAAAATGAAGAACATAATGTGCGTCAATGTTCATCACCCTCAAGTTCGTCTTTGAGCTCATCGTCGTCAAGTTCAGACTCTGATAGTTCGGAATCATCATACCAAACAAACCCGCGTTCTGTATCTGCTAGACACCACGTGACTGTTGATGAAACAGACGACGATGACGTTATTGAAAATACTCCTCCGCAGGTGTTTGAGAATAGAAGGAATGTAAGTTATTGTTTAGAAGAAGGCGCTGTAAAAAGTCAACACTTGTTTTAATAGAAACAATCTTACAATTTAATTTTAATATTAATTTATCTTTCAGGAACTAAATCAAAAGAAAAGTTATTATACATGCCCAGTATATACAGATGAAAGTGAGATAGACTTAAGTGATACAGATCCGACATTTACAAACATCGAACCTACAAGAAAGAGGAACTATTTTTTTTGTCAATCAAGCTCTTCTTCAACCAGTTCGTCTGATTCAAGGAGGGCTCCGAAAAAGGGACGCAAACATTCCAAAAATCCTTCCCAATGGAAACAGAACAAAATTAAACGTTTGCGTAATAAGGGCAAATCATATGTTTCCATGTCAAAAACTCAAAAGAGTGTTCCAGCCCGGCATCTCAAAGAACCTTGCACGGAAAAATGCAGACTTAAATGCACCACAAAGATTAATACAGATAGCAGATACGAACTCTTTCGGAAATTTTGGGATTTGGGAGATTTGGCAAAGCAGAGAGCGTACATAAGTGCAAGTATGGTTGATGTTCAGCCCAAATACAGATACACGAACGCTGAGAGACCCAGGCACAATAACAAAGCATTTTATTTTATAGTCGACAACAGCAGGGTAAGAGTTTGCAAAACTTTTTATAAGGCCACGTTAGACATCTCGGACCGTATGATATTTACGGTACAAAATAAAATAAATGAAAATGATTTTTCACTCGATGATTTGAGAGGAAGACATCAAAATCATAAAAAAACTGACCCCGAATTACGAGCTGCGATCATGGAACACATAAATTCAATCCCTAAGATTGAATCTCACTACGCACGAGCTTCTACAACAAAGGAATATATAGAAGGCAGCAAAACGATTAAAGATTTATACAATGATTTTAAAGAAAAGCAACAACAGAGCAATAAAGACGCAGGTACTTATATAACGTATTATAAAATATTTACAACTGAATTTCATCTTACATTTTTCCAACCCAAGAAGGATCAATGTGATCTGTGCAACTCCTATTATAATTCTAATGCTAACCAAAAGAAAGACTTAGAAGAAAAATATCAAACACATTTAGAAGAAAAGAAACGTAGTAGGGTTGAGAAGATCAATGATCGCATTAAAGTTAACAAAAATATCAGAGTAGCTGTGTATGATTTAGAGGCAGTATTGCAGTGCCCAAAAGGTGACACTTCCTCCTTTTACTATAAGTCCAAACTTAATTGCTATAATTTAATCATCACCGAATTAACCTCAAAGGAATGTAAAGTAGCCTACGAAAATGTGCATTGTTATTTTTGGTCAGAGTGTGATGCTAAACGTGGCGCTATAGAGATTGGATCATGTTTATGGGCGTATTTGAAAGCTTTAAGTGATGAAGACGATGATGAAAAGGAAGTGATATTTTATTCAGACAACTGTTGCGGGCAGAACAAGAATAAATACATCACTTCTCTGTATTTACATGCTGTGCAAACATTGAACATAAAGAGCATTACGCATAAATTTTTGATACGGGGACACACGCAGAACGAGGCTGATAGCGTACATAGCCTCATCGAGAGGGAGGTGAAGAAAAACTTAAAATCTGGTCCAATATATACACCCGACCAGTATATACCTCTAATTAAGAATGCCAAAAAATCTAAGCCTCCGTTAATTGTGCATGAGATGAATTTTGAATCGTTTTATGATTTGAAAATATTACAAGAAGAATGGGGATATAACTTTACAAGCAATACAGATGGACATAATGTTAATTGGAATGAAATAAAAGTTTTAAAAATTACCAAAGAAAACCCTACCTTTTTTTTCTACAAAACATCATACAAGGATGAATACTACAAGGAAGTTAATGTAAGAAACAAAAGAAAGAAGATGAAATCAATGACAGAAATAACACTTCAAGCAGCATATTTCAATAAACAAGAAATAAGTGCAAACAAGAAGAAAGATTTAAAAGAGCTTATCTCAAAAGCATTGATCCCTTCCTTTTATGCAGGGTTTTATAATTCAATATTTTAAATTTATTTAATACTTGATTTCAATCACTGATCTCATGACTGATCTCATTTTTTCGTTGATGTTATTGGGTGATTTTTGTGATTAAAATGATTAAGTTTATGGCTAGGCTTGAGTTAGCCATAAACTTAATAATTTTTCATCACACTCCTAATTTTAAATAAGTTTTTTTATATTTTGTAAATTTCATTATTTTCGCAAAACTTTAAAAGAAAAAGATTTAAGAAAGATTTTGTTTTGTTTTGATTTATAATTACATAGAACATTATAAGTTGTGTTTATAAGAGGTTCCACATTCCAATTCAACCAATTTTTTATAATAAATACGGATAAAACCAAGAAACACGTCTTTTTTTTTATGAAGAAATGCTTTTAAAATTAATTTTTAATTTTAATCAACACTGAAACAATTACAAACATTTCTCTTATGGTTTATGTTTATTAGGTTAACAATGCAACAAAATTTAATAATTCGTCTACTTGCTTGATGATTTTAATATAAAACTGCAACATTTACAATTACCCCGTCCAAATCTAAATTATTTGTTTACATATTTTATTGAAAAGTGAAATAATAACGAACTTTTTTTATTATCATTTATTTAAGCGTCTTTCTGTTAAAAAATATTATATTTTGTACAATAATCAACTAGTTTATTAATTACGCTACCTATTCCTACTTTTGGAATTAACCTAACCTATTTATTTATTTTCTTGTGATAAATTGAAGCCACAAAGGTAAACATGTCAAACTTTGAATGCATTTTCCCACAAAACAGATATTTTGAGTTATTTCATTTTTTGAATAAAGGAGCGATATATGAGATTGATCTCCATAAGATACCAAAGTCATATGATTATTATGGAACTCTGTGAAGTATTGTTCCAAGGTAGCTAACCGACGACGTAAGTAGTCTGAGGTCTTGCGCTCTGCACCATCCTTCTTGAAATTGGTGAAGAGCCTGTCTACGGCTTCGATTAGTTGCTGTTGAGTTGCTAAAATGTCATCCATGTCCGACATTCTAAAGTTAAAAAAGAGACCTTACTTGTACTGAAGGCTTCTTTGGAGATCAAATGTCCTTGCGATGGCTGCAAGAACAAACCTGGAGTAACAGCGCGATGAGGTGACGCGATGCTATCGTAAAAACCAGGTTCAATCAGGATCAGCAGGATAATGTAGTTTTTGGAGAGTAAATCCACTCCGTTCTGTTTGCCAGGGACTGGTAACAAGTTCCAAGCGAGACACTATCACGGTACAGTCAGGAGATTCACGCGTAGTGGTCCCGCTCCGACGGCTCGAAGGACCAATGTTCGGGGTTGGGGTGAGATAAAGATAAACTAAGATGAAAGATTATAAAGATAACTATATTTCAGTAATACAAATGGGATAACTATTAAAACTAATGAGGTGAATGAGATGAGATTGAGTCGCGCCCGATATGCTATCCGAAAGCGTACTGACTGTTTTACGTAGGTAATACATAACATATTCAAGGCATAGAGCGCGGTGTCGTAATTACGCTGACATGTTAATATTGTTCGGTGATTGACCCGAACATATTCCAAATGGAATCAAATAATGGCATGCACACTTAAATAAATAAAAAATACAGTTCGTTCGAACGATTTTGACTTATATTGCGTTGGTGACACGACAAATGGCAGCTGCAGTTAACAGATGGTACTGTAACCACGTTTTTGCTTTAATGTCATCCTTATGCCTTCGTCGATTTGGTTGAACGGACTTTAAAAAGATGTAAAAAAATTTGTTCAAATGGTGTATAGGTTGGACCGCGATGACATTTGTAAGTTAGTTGTACCAATGGCTTCCAGAAGTTTTTTGATGCCACTTAGAAGTAAGCTGACTTTTACAGTTGACTGTTCTGACATATCTCTATGCGTGAAAAAGTTACCTGTTACATGTATCTCGGCAGCAAGTGCAACACAAATATCATTTTGTGTTCTGTGCCACGTGCACTGCTAAGCAAATTACTCCACAAGGGGCAGCCAATCTCCATGAATAAAGCCGATGACTATTGACTAGTCCTTTCAACGAATTTTCCCTACTTCACATGCTTTTCCAGTATTTTTTTTTGAGTTCATCAAATAAATGTTTTTATTAATTTATTCAAGGAGCTTTACAGTTATTTTTTTTTTGATGTTCACGTGATCCATAATGAAGACGCGGCATTAAAGCGGGCGGTGCAGCCCTTAAAGTGCAATTAAGCGAGTCACTTGGAATACGTCATCCAATATGGTACGAATTATCAAAAATCCTCCGCTAGTGTAGTGTTTTCCTCTCATTATAAAACGAACTCTTGTACAAAATGTCCTGTTCCTGTGCGTGCTTCAGATTTGTATTAAGTAGATGACATACAACTTGACTTTTATTTTACATCAATTTGTAATCAATTTAATATAGTTGAAGTTCGAGAAATAGAAGTACACGTGCACCTATTTAAATTAACATTACTAAAACTAAATTTACAAAAACCCATGGTTTGGGAATTTACCCGGGTAAATACCCAGTATTTTTCCAAATGGGAAATAACCTGGGTGTTTACCCTTTCAGCTTTTACCCGGCGCCCATCTCTACACACGCTACATTGACTTGGCTTGGGCCCGTTAATGTAGCTTAAACTAGCCAAAGAGCTAAGAAACAAAATTTGTTTACCTAAATAATAATAATAAAGTTTATTTCATAAAAAGGAACAGTTAGTCTTATAACGATGTAATCTTCGACAAGAATTCATATAGTTGTCTACAAACATTGTTCCATAACATTGTATCTAGTAGCTGTCGCCCGCGACTTTGTCTGCGATTCAGGATAAAAAGAAGCCTATGACCATCTCCAGGTCACGGTCTACTTATGTACCAAATTTCATTCAAATCCTTTCAGCCGTTTTCAAATTCAAATCTTTATTGCTTATTACATGTGCTTACAAGGTCTTATGAGTACTAAATTGTAGCTACACATGGATACAATTTTATGTACCTCAGATTGTAGACAATCAAAAGATTTCTTATCGATGGTACAACTTTTGAGGCCGATTGTAACAATTTTATTTAGAACTGGAATTAACTAAGTAATTAATTTTGTTACTTTATTAAATGCAGTTGTATAACCCCCGAGCCCAGTGTTGCTCATTACCGCCAGTGTGGCAGTGTCCGGGTGTCGGTCAACATTTGTAGAACCACTTATCGGCCGCGGTGTTGACGCGGCGACTAGAATCGTGATGCAATGGGTTTTATCAACGGAACTACTTACACCTAGCTATACAGCCTTAACAGGTTTCAATATCCAAACCTTGTGTTAGACATACTCGCTCACGAAAGATAAAACGTGTCTAATGCTCACTGACAGACAACGCACAACCTCAGCCGTTTCGACTAGAAGCATGAAATTGTAACGGATTTGGAGTGCGACGTTAGATCAAGGATTTCTGAAAACTCATTCTCTAAAGGAGTTAAATAGGAAATGAAAGTTGGTATGGAAGTTCATCATTATTCTCTGTCTGTCTGGCCGTCTGTCATAAGCAGTTTTTAAACCACAATGATAAGTTTTTCCTTGTAAATTTAAAAGTGCCTGTAATTATTTGAAATACCTAAATGCTTTCAGTTTGAGTTTGAATCCGTCAATCAATTTTTTTTGCCGCGGGGAAACCCTCGGACCACTCACAAGCTCACCAGCGGACAGAGGAGTACAGAGCGCCGACCTTGACCCCGCCCCGCTGTCCATGCCACACAGTAGCGTGGTTCAGAAGGCCGGCCCCGTACAGCTAGCGAACACGCACGTACAAATAGATTTGTCCAGGAAAACCAGAAAACGTATGCTCGTCGGTAATCTACGTGTGTCCAGACAGAGGCAATGTTTCTAAGTTTTGTTCTGCCGCACTTTGCAGTAGTACCTTATTTTACGCCGTTGTCTGGAGTTTTCTCTCGGTCGCGTTACCTACTCTGGTCCTAGATCGTCATTATCACTCCATAGTTTTGTATTTGTTTCTTTTTATTTTATGATTTTGTGCAGAACAGACCAGTTGTAACAGCTCTATATTAGATATCTCATGAATGATCGCGCGTTCGTATTTCTCAAGATTGATTGATGATTCCCGAATGAAGCGTGTGCCATGTATGCAAGTGTGTCGCCATAGCTCGTTGTATGTAGCTGACCTTCAGCACTGCTCTCTGTTTGCTGTGGCGCTGGCGGCTCGGAGCGGTCGGGACACTTTCACTGATGCACATACTTGTGTAGTTGTGTGCGTTGTGTATCGGTGAAGGGCACGCCGCATCTTTTGACATTTGGGCGTTCATTAGACTGCGGACCGGACTGCCTGCTGACAGCCGAAACGCATATTATATATTACTATCTTTTGCCCGCGGTCCCACCCGCGGCCGCGTGGAAATCGAAATATAAACCCTTTCTCCATGCAAAAATACATATACGTACGAGTATGTGCCAACTTTGATGATGATCGGTCAAACGGTATAAATTTTATTAAATTTTTGCAAATGTTGTAGGACTAACAATTTTATTATAAATAAACATTCGGAATACACATTACATAATACAATACTTAGGACATTATGACTATATTTCATGCAAAATTAGGAGATTCAATTAGAATAGAACTCGGTTTATGGACAGAGTAGTTGATTTCGAATTTTTGAACATTATGGTTAAGTACTAAAGTTTATGGATGCAAACGTGTTATGGATAATGATTTTCGGACGAACAATTTTAGGAGAAGAAAATGAGTACCATACCAAATACCAACATCCATTTTATATCTTACATTCATTCACTCATGGACAGACAACGCATGGCCTACGCGCTGTCTCTGAATTACGACTGAGCGCGGAGTTTCTTTAATAAAAGCTGCGCGAACCCGTTGACACTGACAAGTGTACCGTACAGATGAAGCGTCTGGTAGGAGGCGGCGCACGGCGCGTGCGTCACCGCGGGAAGCCTTCGGGGCGGCACCGCGCCTGTGCGGCTGCGCTACGGGGAAACATTACCACACGAGACGATAACTACTGATAATTATACTTGCTATGTGACGTTTTCCTTGTCGCTTGAACACGTCCGCGTTGAGCTACTACCATTGCGTCGTAGAGCCGTAATCGATGGTCCATAACCTGTGCAATCCAAGTACCTACATGTTTTGATTTGATCAATCAAAACCTGACGACAAAGGCTGACGTGCACCGCACTGAATCGATCTTCGATGACAACCGGCGACTTCGATCTACCGCAATTTACTTGTCCACCGCAATACTAAATATGCAGGGTGGATTTTTGAGACGGGGCGGTAAGGGTGGGTATCATATAGTTGTAGCTACGGGAAAACGGTCTTGGAGACATCCATAACTTTTTGAGAAAAGATTGGCAATTATAGATTTCAATTAATCCTGTTTCTTATATGGATCAAAAAAACTCTACGGGACCAACAGAGGTTCGAGCACTAGAAAAGTCAGAAATCGCAAACTTTATCTCAAAATGTCAGAAATTACAAGTACTTGGTATTGAAATTCTGTTCTCAAAGCTAATCAAATAATAACTCATACGTGTTCGAAATTTGAAGTTCAATTCTTTCGTTTATTTTAGGCCAGTCTTACTTGTGGTGGTCAGTATATCTTTTCAAAAACCTTGCTGAAAACCGGTAGCACGGACACAGGTCTATAATTATTAGTGTCTTTACTGTCTTCGGATTTGAAAAGTGGTATTACCTTACTATATTTCATTAGATCCGGGAAGACTCTTTGATCCACACACAAATTAAATATTAAGGCTAAGTAAGGTGCTATAGTTTCAATTATGGAGGTACAGACTTTAATAGACATTCCACAAAGATCTTCGGTCAATTTGATCTTGATTTGCTTAAAAGATTTTCTTACTGTTAAGGGGTTAATATGCTTAAAGTTAAATTCAATCGGGCAGGCTGAAACATTCGCCCTCATTAAATCAAAAGCACGCGAGGGCGAAGAATTTAAGATTTCAGTGGTTTTTTGTGGGACACTGGTAAAGAAATTCACAAATTCCTGAGCAACTTTTTTGTTATCGCAAATGAGAGCACGTGACGTCTCCAGTGTGTATTCAGAATTTTGCTTTTTGATCCTGTTCGTTTCATTATTGATAATTTTCCAAGCCGTCTTTATTTTATTGTCTGCTGATTTTACCTTGTTGCTAATGTATAAGGCTTTAGCTGCCTTACAATTCTTAAAAAAAATTGAGTAAGAAGCAACATACTTATTAAAAGTTTCCGTGTTAATATAAGGCTTAAGGCCATACAGCTCGAAAAGTTATTCCGTAGTTTTCCTAAGTCCTTTAGTTGCCCAGTCACTAAATAAAAACTTAGGGCTGATACTTTTAGTGTTCTTCTTAAAAATATTATTAAACTCGGTTTGAACTACCGAAAAGAATTCTTTATACAAAATATTAACATTATTCATTGTAAGGTCCTGATTACTTAACTTACAAATTAAAGTGCTTTTAAATTTATTTAAATTAACAGATGTTATTGGTCTGGATTGTATCTGCACTTTTTGCATCGCTATGTTGGACTCAAAAGTTACGGTTTGACCGCTGTGATCTGAAGGGAGATAATTAACGATAGCTTTATCTAAATAGTCGCAGCAACAAAATACATCATCAATACATGAAACAGTAGTTGTAGTTGTTCGGGTTGGTTCCAAAAACACATTTGACAAATTGAATGATTTAAACAAATTCAGTAATCTACTGGTATTTGACTTATTTTCTAAAATATTAATGTTAAAGTCTCCACAGATAATAACTGATTTATTACCAGTTGCAAGTTTAGCCAAAACATCTTCCATTACTGACTCAAATATAGAGAAGTTTTGATAATTTGGGGGTCTGTAAACGCACACTATAACATGCTTATCTAGCTCAACACAAGACAGTTCAACGCTATGTTCAACCGATAGTTCAACTATGTCTTTACGAGCTTTTGATTTTATACAACTTTTAATTAGGATTAGTGAACCACCACGCAGCATTTATTTTCGGTTAAAACAACTGGCCACATTATAATTCTCGTAATTAATTAACATTTCAGAATCTTTTAACCAATGCTCAGTTATGCAAATAATGTCAAACATTGTTTTTTCTAAAAACAATTCAATTTCCAATTGTTTGCAGTTAAAACCTTGAATATTTTGATGAAATAATTTCAAGGATTTCTGCTTAGCCCCTTTTCTACAGTTAAGTGGAACTATATTATTAGTGGTACCTGTTGACTTAAAAACTAGTTTAAATTATCTGAGCTAAACACCTCAACATTAGTACTATTACTAATTGTGGTGGTGACTTCGACATACTACTTATGTCTGGGTTAATAATAAAAGCTAACAGTATCTCTAGTCGACCTTAGCTTATCAACAAAAATGTTGGTGTCAAAAAATAGAAACTTGTCACTATGGTGACTAACTAAGAAATGCATGTAATTATTTAACAAGTGAATGTAGTTGTTTTGCCTATTTGACAAGTGCTCAAAGTATGGGAAAGCACACAACATTATTTTCTTGCAATTTAACTTTAGTAGTTTGGTGACACTATCAGTGATGTCATCTTTTGTTACATTATAACTATTACCCTATATACATACCCTATATATATCTATTATATATATATACATACCCTATATATAACTATTACCCTATATACATACCCTATATACATATTACCCTATATATATACAACCTGTATAGTACCAAATTAGTAACTCGTTTAGTCGTAATATATATCGCCTGCATACAGTGAATAAGTTGCTAAACTAGCGAAGCAGGGGCACTGCTTCACACGGTTTCTACGTTTCGACTAAAGAAGTCACGAAGAACAAGAAGAACAACGCGGTCACACATACCGGCGAAAAGCGACTTTGATTTATATTATGCACGAGTATAGATGTTGTCTGAAGTCAGTGACGCAGCAGTTCCGCAGGTAAGTAGGTACGTACTAGAGCGACTTACATACATTTGCGGCTACTGGACGCGACGGAACTAACGTAACGTAGAAGCGGCCGCGGCCGCGCCGCTGCAGTTGAAGGCCGCGGACGACCAGAAAAATCAACTTCTTGGAAAACGTATATAATTAGTTTCGTAATCGATTTCTTACTGACCAAATCACAGTTCAGGATAAACGCCTAAAGTTCTTTTTTTTAGTTTCTCCAGTTGGCAACCAAAAGGGATTCTTAGTAGTGGCGCGGGCGTAGCTAGTCGTATAGGGGCCCTGAATCATAATTTGTTGGGGGCCCATTTTATCCGACTGCGACGAAGCTCAAAAGGAGAGTATTGTTTTCATTATAAAATATGTAAAATAGCATCTTGGCGCGGGAGGTTGAGCTTTCTTTGTGACCCTACTACGAGTAACAGAGTGGAAGAGCCAGAAGATTGAAACGGCGTTAGCTACGCCTCTCTAAGCCAACAGCCAATATGCAGGGAGCAACAGGAATATGGATATAAAATCAGTTCCGGTTTGCCGCCTTGCCAGTGGTGCCTATTCTCTGGTCACAGATGCCTCTAAACTAGACAAAAAAGCACTTACATTTGGTTTAATCCTGTCAAATGTCGATTTTCCATTCTGAAATTGATTATAGTGACACGACTTACCTATATTTTAGTTTGACAGCACTAAGATGGCACTGAGTTATTAGTTTAGTGAAGATGGCAATTTTGTCATTCTGAATTTTACATTTGCACCTGAAAATTTGATTGAATAGCTAAATCTGAACATGAAACTGACTATTTTTTATCGCGATTAAAAAGGCGTGGAATAAAATTAGTTGGCGTGAACTAAAATTCACACCAACACTTCGACTTCAGACGTGCAAAAACGGTACTTTAATGGTTTTTTTTTCTATTTTGCTCTTAACTCGAAAACGGTGTGTCCTATCACAAAAATAATGAACATTTCGACCCCCCTTTGAGACCTCGGAACTTCCAAAACTCTACATGTAGATATTTTTATTTTATATTTTCCTTACAAAATGTAAAAACTTCCGTATAAAACACGTCGAGGCTGCTCCAGGCTGCCTCCGGCTCTAACAAAGACGTTGCGAAACCAAAAGAAAAAAAAAACACTTGGACTCGCGATTGTCAAATTCGATTATAGTTGTGTCAAAATTATTTTTAAATTTAGAGATTTTTTCAATTCAATTCAATTCAAATCTTTATTGCTTATCGCATGTGTTTACAAGGTCTTATTAAAGTTAAACAGTTCACATGGACCCTGTCGGGCACAACAATTTAATACAATATGAGTAGTAGCATTCATAATATATAAAGTAATAAGAATTAAGTATTGTTGCCATTAAAAAATCAAATTAAACCACAATAAATAACATCACATTTAAATATGATATACGTCTTTACAAATTATAACTCTAAATCATTATAAATAATCAATTCATTTAAAATAAATAATGTCACAGATAAAAAATAATAATATCAGTAAAAAATTAAAAAAGCATTAACACAAATATTTATACAAATATATTACTCAGGAATCAGTCAAAATCAATGTCGTATCAAAATATAATATAATATAAATGTCTAAAACTGAATAAATGATGGAAGTCATCTCATTTAGATGTCATCATTTAAGAATTCATTCAGTGAATAATAGCATCTATCCACCAGTAGTTTCCTGCGCTGTTTAATAAATATTTTATCATTTTGTTCTATTTTCAAATCGTTAGGTATTTTATTATATATTTTAATTGATGTTCAAAATTGGTTTGGTTTGGCTTCAAGATTGTCATAGTAAAAAGTGAGGAATTTTAGTGATAGTTTAGTTCGGTGTACAAGAGAATCGGCACCATTGTTAATATTCAAACTTAATATTTAATTTGTCCTTCAACCGTTCCATTACCCGACGGTGTTTGAAGCTTTAAGTTTTTTGGGTGTAAGCACCTACTTGAAGGTATGTGTATGTCTTTGGCATGCTCTTTTACATAAAGGGTTTGTGGGAATTTAATGAATGATTACATATATTTATCTTAAAACTCGGAGCGACATAGAGCCCCTATGTCGCTACATATTTTTGGGAAAAATTATTACGGCCACAGCCTGACTTAACCGAATGAAACGATTAGGTACAACGAAGTTCAGGTTATTGGTTGGTTTCCGCTTGCGATGGCTTTTTCCTTTGAAGTGACATTTGCAGTTTTTGTTTTAATCGTTTCTAATGTTGTGTTTTCTCAGTAAAACTTAATTTTTTTCTGAGAGGTTTAAATTTTTCCTTGTAACGGCCAATTGAATCGTTTCAAGCGGTGATTATAGCTATGCTATTGTAAAAAAGTTTACTTTGAAGTATGCAAATACTAAGCGATTATCCACAGCCACCTTGAGTCGCCACAATTGTATAGTTCAATTTAGTGAACAGTGAGGTTGATCATCATTACTTAATTACTGTTACTGACAGCAATATTACGTCACCGCCAGCGACGCCTCGGTGCCGGTCCCCGCCGGGTGCCTTGATATCAAACACGACACAACTCGATCGATCAACATTTATTGCTCTGATTGACTCGCGTTAACCCGTTACATTAACATTTTCTGCGTGATTAGCAGGTTAACTCGAGCGGTCAGTTATATTTGTGTACCTACACTGTAGAGCATGTCATAAGATCAATTAGTTGTGACGTATCACGTGCGGTTCATCAGAACCACTTTATTGAAAAGCTTCATTGCTTCCGTCAACAAACTATTGCACTAAATTGACCTGAGCGCTGCACTTTGTACTAGGCTTTGCGCCATGACCCCGATGAGTAGGGTGTATGCGCTGCTGAATAGGTCGCACACACCATGTGTTGTTTAGCTCGAATGATAGAAGTCACGGATAGCCAAAGATGATGCTTTATTGAATATATAATGCTATATGAATGTTGTGAGTATGCTAGAAAAGTTTCTCAATTTAACCGCCTCTTCTCGTGACTGTTTCGAGTCTGTAGTGCGTGTCGTCGGATCCACGCCAGCGGCCTCGTGATTTGTATGCGCTGGCGGCGCCGGATAGGTGTCTTTGCGTAAGTTAATCGCGAGGTAATCTGATATCGGTACAACGGCGACTTTAGTGTTTGCATGTTGTTGTGGTATTGATGTGAGTTGATATAGGTCGCAACTCTCTGAGAGGGGCCGGACCTGGACGAGAACCAGTTCGGCTTTCGGCATAGGCGCTCTACCATCCACGCTGTGTCGAGGGTGAGGGTCCTGGCGGAGGAAACAGTGTCCCGGGGCGGGGTGGTAGTGGCGGTGTCCTTGGACATCTCCAACGCCTTCAACACCCTGCCCTGGAGTTGTATTCGGGAGGCACTGCGTTATCATCGGGTGCCTCTCTACCTCCGCCGCATCGTTGGGGCTTATCTGGCGGGGAGGTGTGTCACCTACATGGGACTTGATGGCGGGAACCAGCGCCAGGTGTCGTGCGGTGTTCCACAGGGATCGGTCGTGGGACCGCTCCTGTGGAGCATCGGGTACGACTGGGTGCTGAGGGGCGAGCTCCCGCCGGGCGCGGACCTGACGTGTTACGCGGACGACACGCTGGTCACGGCCCGGGGGAGTTCGCACAGGGAGGCAGCGTTGCTCGCGACGGCGGCGGTCTCACTGACGGTGAGCCACCTCGGCCTGAAGGCCTGGAGGCCCTCAACAAGTCGGAGGCCATGGTGTTTCATGGCCCCCGGCGGGCGCCGCCGGCCGGATCACACATTGTGGTCGGATGGGTCCGGATCGCTGTCGAGCGTCAGCCGGTGGGACTTCGGACCCCACTTCCGGCGGCTGGCGCCCAAGTTGTTGGGCGCGGCCGGGGCGCTGGCAACGCTGCTTATCTGGGGGGCCCGAGCGCCGCCTGTAGGCGGCTCTATATGGGGAACGTGTGATCCATGGCGCTCTACGGTGCGCCGATCTGGGCGTCTGACCTGACGGCCGGCAGCATAGCTGTCCTGCGCAAGCCCCAGCGGGCGATAGCCGTCGGAGTCATTCGGGGGTATCGCACGATCTCCTTCGAGGCGGGTTGTGCGCTGGACGAAAGTGCTCTCGTCACTGTACCGGTGGCGCGAGGCAGCGCGGGAGCGGGGCGAGCGACCGATGCAGCAACATATTGAGCAGCGTCGGTTGCAGCTCCGCGAGGTCCTGGTGGTGGAATGGCGGGTGAGGCTGTCACGCCCTACCGCCGGCCTCAGCGATCGAGGCGATCTGGCCAGTGCTCGACCGCTGGCTCGGGAGAAGGCACGGCTCCCTGACGTTTCGGGCGACGCAGGTGCTCTGGGGGCATGGTTGCTTCGGGAAGTACCTGTGTCGCATAAACAGGGAGCCGGACGCCCGGTGTCACCACTGCGTCGACTGCCGGGAGGACACGGCGTGGCACACGCTGGCAGAGTGTGCCGCTTGGGAGGGGCCGCGACGTGCCCTCATCTCAGAAGTAGGCAGTGACCTGTCGCTGCCGACCGTAGTGAGTTCGATGGTCGACAGGGTCGAGTCCTGGGACGCGGTGGTTTGTGGCAGAAGGAGGCTGCGGAAAGGGAGAGAGAGATCTCGACTCTCGACAGACGCACCGGGCGTCGGAGGAGGGCGGACAACGCCCTCTTCCGGCCCCCCTAAATGGGTCCAGGGGCGACGGATTCGGGGACATCCGTCGCCCCCCAACATCAGGATCCGAGAAGGCGGCGCGCGTAGTGTTCCGCGCGCGCCGCTCACAGTCGTTGCGGAGGGAGTACACCTCACTCCCCCCGACCGAGACGGGGCCCGCGCTAGCGGGCCGGCACCAGCCGGGGATGCGGAAGAATCATGTGTTCCCGCGACCCCGGCGTAGGTGTGAGATGGAACACCGCGGTTTTTTAGTCAGTAAGAGTCTGACAGACCCCTCCGCCCGCCCCAGGGCGGAGGACATCCATAAGGATTTTCCACCCCGGGAACAAAAAAAAAAGGTCGCATCTCTCTGTTGACCAGTGGTATTCTAATTTCAAATATGAGGCACTGCTTTGACCTTCAGAAGGTGGTAAAGTTTTGATAGTTCAGACTGCATGTTTTCTATCGGTAAAGATAACTCGCGATAATTGTCCTGAGATTATGCTGAGTTGGTCTCGTAATTGCTACAGCGTTAGTAAATGGACATTCCATTATGAATATCGATTATTGTGTCGATTAGTTTGTCTTGCATGGATTTTAGCTTCGTTAGCTCGTTAAATAGCTCGTTCATCAATTCTTGTTCTTGCATTTTTTTTTACGATTTGTATGATTAGTGTCAAGTATATGAGCCGCCTTCACCGTTGCTCTTGCAGTGGTGAGTGGTCTCCAGTGCTTACCAGAGGTCACAATTGGTCCCCTGCGGTCACCAGTGGTCACCACCTCCAGCTGTGCAGTAGCGGCGCATGCAGCGACATTCACGCGATCCTCTCGTTAACATTAATGATGAACATTAATAGTGGCGCGGCGTTGTTCGCGGTCAGTGCTAAGAGCGCGGCCGCGGGCGCCGGTCACCCGCAGAGTAACTGCTCTGTGTCTGTTTGTGTCTGATGACGCGAGCGGTGACGTCAGGCGGTAGTGAGCGTGTTTACTAGTGGAGTGTTGTAGACTGAGTGATGGCTGGAGCGCGCAGGAGGCGCGCGCGGGAAGGTGAGCGATCTGGTGTATGCGCGCGAAACTGTACGCGGATGTACCGCCTAGAGCGGCAGAATCGCTCCTTCGAGTTCCGTAGTCCTGAAGGACGTCCAAAGGCAGTTAATGTTATCCTCTGTTAAATCGTACATACTTACTATCAATCTCTAAGCAACAACAGCTTTATGCACTAACTATACAGACTTGAATGGTGAAAGTTTCACATTGAAGTTCTCAGGCAAACAATGTAAACTTTTCACTGTGTGACATATATTTTAAGAACTGACTACACATTACACTTGAGATGAGATCGACACAGAAATCTCATTACCTACTTACTTATTTAAGTAAGTAATTTGGTAATAGGTACGAATTTGTTATGCGTAATTTTCTCAAAATCATTTGTTCAAATTAATCAGCCTATTTCATCACTATTTGAACGTCAAAAGTATCAAAAGACAGCCCTAAAACGCCCGCCGTAAACAGTGGTGTAGGGCGTTTTAGGGTTTCCAAGTGTGTAGCTGGGAAGCAGTGGCGCGACGAAACGCCCAGCGTAGCATTCACAAACTACTTTTTCATTCAAATCTCATGGAATTGGAACTGTCGATTAATGATAGTTAAATTCTTAGCTAATATACCAAACAACCTTTGGGTTATAAGAAATGCCATTTTAACAAACCAAAATATTAAAACAAGGAAAAAAAAAGTACTACTAGCTACTACTAAGTATCCGGAAAATTATGTGATTTGGTAATGACGGGGTCAATGACCATTAAATATTACTTAATCGATTAATTATTCATCGAATAATTTAAACTCCGGTAATAATATAATCTATTTTAGTTTGATCAAAATCATCCTTGATGGTTTATGATCTAGATCATAACCCTTAGAGGATTATTGTAAGATTTTATGCAACAACGCTCTTCTGAATATTTCTGATAGACCGGTACGTCGCAACAATTGGTTAATTGTTACATTTGATACATGTTGAAATTATGACAGGAATAATTTAACGAAGACAACTTTAATATCTGGTAATAACATAAAAGTTATAAGGTACGTAGCCCTATTGTATATATTATAATGTAGTATATTAATACTGTGTGCGTCGAGGAAACGCATCAATCAGATTCTCGATTGTCAAACACCAAATAAATAAATAAACTTGTAATAACAGCAGTAATGATTACTTACTTACTTACGTACCACCGGGATTAAAAGTATTATACTTGTAAATAGAGTATTTAAACTTTCTGTGTGCCTAATTTCAGCCAAATCCGTTCGTTAGTTATTGCGTGGAAGAGTAACAAACATCCATCCATCCTCACAAACCGTCGCGTTTATAATATTAAAAGTATAGTAAAAAGTTGTTTTCGTGAAATCACCCTAACTAATCCTTAGGGTGATTACACGAAAACAACTTTTAAATGGTGTTTAACTTAGGTAACTTTAAATACTCCCACAACTCCTGTGCCGTTGCATGCACCCGTCATAAGTCATAATATATAGCCGTAAGCAAAATTAATGTTTTGCGTTCGTTACCGTTACATCGCGCTCTGCAATAATTTGTGCACTAATTGACGATCAGAGCGCGACTCTGTGAAGATGTCAGAGTTGCGATAGGTCAAGGTCTCGGCGACCGGTCGCGGAGGGTTGCGCAACCGAGCGGCGCCGGGCGCGCAATGCACGCGCAGTGCACGCGCACCGCTCAGCTGACCAGCTAGGAGCGACGCGTTGTGTGCGCGAGCTCACACGCTCAGCGACTTGGTTATTTATTTATTCTTCATACGAAAGCTTGCAGTGGTATCTAATGAAAGTACAGTCAAGTCTTTTATACCTTCGTCTGTTTTCAAATTCTTTCCTTTTCAAGTCAGAATCAGACAAAAATAGCCCATAAAGGTGACTTACAAATTTTGGCTGTGACTGTTCAATATTAGAGCTTACAATCGCCATTAACAAGCTTCCACAAATTGTATTACTGACTACAGCGTTGGCTCTTAAGTTAAAGTGATACTTCCGTTACTCTAATTAAATTATAAGTTCGTTGACTCGTCGTACATACGACTGTTTTAAAAGCGGCGAAAGTGGGGCCTAAGTAAGGATTTTGGAAAATTCCACCCCTAACGGGGTTATATAAAGGGTGACAGTTTGTTTGGAAGTTCGTCAATTTTTGTTGATGGGTAATCCCATCGGGCACAAGGCTCGTGATAATATAATTTATTGCATTCATTATTCATGGACTTAGCTCGCCGCCCGCCGCACCTTGTACATGTAAACCGGTCTGGTATAGTTGGCTGAGGTGGGTCTCCGTGTGAGAAGATGCTACTTCTCACACAGAGACCCATCTCAACATTCATTTATCGTATTCATCATGGTTGCTTCAAAAATCAATACAATACACAATCAATCGGTTTTTTAGCATATACTGTCCCACTGCTGTTCAAAAGCTTGACCTAAGTCCGTCCAGTTTATTTTTATTTCTTTAAATATATTTTCCTAGTAACTTGTTTATATAAGATTAAGAATGAGCACTTGTTGAACGTCAAATTACTAAAGACAGTCTCTCCTAAAAGCCCGCCCTTCACCACTTCCTAGTGCTTTAGCTGGGAATAAGAAGTGGCGCAACAAAGTCCCCAGCAGCTTCCTTCCTGTCGATAGGATAGCTTGTGTTAGTAAACGCAGTGGAGTCTCAATTCAAACAATTATTATTAGACTTGAAAATAAATCGTAGATGGCAGCATAGGTAACCATTATGAAATAAACAATCATTAGAAAGCGATGTATTGCAGAATTTTGGCTGAAGTAAAATGAGTAAAAATCAAAACTTCCTCGGTTAATGCTGATTTATTTATTTACACTCATGGTGCACGTATTTTCAACAAAAAACATAAATGAAGCCTTTATCTTCAATTCGGACCTTTTTAATGATAAAAGTAGCCATCTGTTAATCATTTTGTTTAGAGATCTTTACAATAGGTGGCATTTTACTCAATTTTTCCTGTCATCACAGTAACCACTTTATCGATTTATTTTATTTTATTTTTATATCGTAACCAATTTAGATAAAACAACTTTTTTTTATTTTATCTTTAACTTTCAATATAAATGTAAAAGAAAAGTACTAACATGTTTTTCAAACACGGAACTATAAAACTTTATATAAAAAGGATAGCACGAAACGTTCTAAAGGTAGATAGCGTTGTAAAACTACAGTCTCTGGCAATAAGTGAGTTGCTGATGCTGCCATCTGTTGAAAATTTAGAGGAATTAAATAGCCAGCTCAATAGCCAGACTTGAGAGGTGCCATTTCGTTGTATGGGATTGGGTTTATTATCTATGCCGCAGAATTTGATGTGTCTTGTGTTGCAGCTCGTCACAGTGAGTGCGGAAACGGAGCGTGCGCGAATGGCGGGCACTGCGTGGGCACGGTGCGCGGGCGCGCGTGCCAGTGTGCCGGCGCGTGGGGCGGCGCGCGCTGCACGCACTACGTGGGCCACGACCACGCCTGCGCCGCGCGCGCCTGCGCGCCGCCCGCGCTCTGCGTCTGGGGACCTGACCGTATGTACCGCAGCTGTTTGTCCAACCGAACCGCCTCGCAAGGCAAGCAAACGAACGCGTAATGAAGCGTGCCCACCAAGCAGCCTCGCGAGGCATCTTGGTCAGTCTGGACCTGGCTTTTGGATTGCGCATAAGCCAACGGCGCAACAGATGTTGACTTTGTCCTGATGTTCACTTCACTGCCACCTGTAGCCGTCTGCAACAAGAGACACAGATGCTCGCGTTTTTATGATGGCAGCACCCACGCCCTTAAGCCGACGTTCGGTCGGACGCGGCGTGATTTTATCGCACACTGGATTTTCAACGCTCGCTTAACATCGAGAGTTTAAAATCCAGTGCGCGATAAAATCACGCCGCGATATTTTAAGAACGTGGGCTGAAACCGGAACACAGCAACGCTGCTTGGCAACAGAAATATTTTAGCGGTCATAGTAAGCGCGAGCTGTACACTACTTAAGATAAGCCTTGTAAATAATTGATGTGTGTTGTCAGTGAGCGACACGGAGCCTGGCCCTGTGTACTGCGCGTGCCTGGAGGGCGCCAGCTGCACCGCGCCGCACACGCCGGCGCCCGACGCGGGGCTGGCGGGGCCGCCGGGGGAGGCGGGGCCGGCGGGGCCGGTGGGGCCGGTGGGGCCGGGGGGTGCGTGGGCGGGCGCCGTGTTGGCCATGCTGTCGCTGCTGGCTGCAGTGCTGGCCGCGCTGTACCTACTACATCGGAGGAGACAGTCAGTACCACTGTACAGTAACTGTAGGCCAATTCCCTATTTGAAAACGTTCAAAATCTAGTCGAACTCTCATCTCAGCGACAATCAATGTCAAAACTTGTCAATCATTAAGATAAATTAGAGTTGTTTGTGACAGATAGAGAGATTAGAATGTTCTTCCCATGGGGTAGACAGAAACCGCCACCTACTAAGATCCTTACATAGACCTTTTGTTTCGATTGTGAACGTTCTTATAAATAGGGGAATTACCCTTCTGATCTGTTCTGCCTTGTGTTGACACCGAAGTAATGAGTGTTAATGTGCAGCGGCGCGTTCGTGCACGCACGCCTGTCGGACAACGTGGAGATCAACAACCCCATGTACCTGGCGGGCGAGGACGAGCTCGACCCGCCGCTCAACAACCACACGCACGACGTGAGTACACACCACACGCACGACGTGAGTACACACCACACGCACGACGTGAGTACACACCACACGCACGACGTGAGTACACACCACACGCACGACGTGAGTACACACCACACGCACGACGTGAGTACACACCACACGCACGACGTGAGTACACACCACACGCACGACGTGAGTACACACCACACGCACGACGTGAGTACACACCACACGCACGACGTGAGTACACACCACACGCACGACGTGAGTACACACCACACGCACGACGTGAGTACACACCACACGCACGACGTGAGTACACACCACACGCACGACGTGAGTACACACCACACGCACGACGTGAGTACACACCACACGCACGACGTGAGTACACACCACACGCACGACGTGAGTACACACCACACGCACGACGTGAGTACACACCACACGCACGACGTGAGTACACACCACACGCACGACGTGAGTACACACCACACGCACGACGTGAGTACAATCCACACGCAGTACACGTACAGTTCGTTGAAATTTGTGTATGTAAATGGGACAGGTAACACCTTATTGAATGCTAGATGCAGTGCAATAGTGACCGATTCTGTCTATACTACTATCTCAATATGAATCTAAAACAATAAATCATTGAAAATAAAATGCATGTAATAATGACTGTTATCTAGGAATTAATCATGCCGCGCCGTGGAATATCGATGAGGGAACCAGTTATTCTATTATTATTACAACGCCACTTTATATTTGGATATGCTTCAATGTGACTTTTCCACCTCCGGGACCGAATAAGGTATTTTTTTCTAATAACTGCAGGCGTTTGTAAAATGTCAGTCCAAAGACAGGCAATCTTGCAGTTTACAAAAAAATCTGTTGATTTTAAAGTCAAGGAACCAACTGACATTGTCCGCATAACCAACTGTATTTTTTTTGCAATTGTGTGAATTGGATACCTATTATACGGAAAATTGACTTAGGCTGTCAATTTGCTTAACCTTTAATGGCCCTTATTGTATTAATAGCATAGCATAGCATAATCGGCCTATAACGTTCCCACTGTCGCATTGTTTAATGCGACCCTGCAATGCAAATCCATAGTGGTCATGTTGCGGGTTGAGTTTATAAACGTGCTGCCTAGCGATAATGTGTGACTATTCGGTGGTTCTAGAGGGTCATCTGAACCCTCCACATTTTTTTTGTTGCCTGACTTCTTTTTATTATTACAAAAAATATGTATTTTTAGGTTAGTAAAATATTTACGTCAGAAACCCAAAATTAAATTTGTTGATAAAGTAATGGCATGGGGTCTCAAGTCGATTTTTTTTTAATTTGTCTTGAAAAAAAATCATAGATGGCAGCATAGGTAACCATTATGAAATTAACAATAATTAAAAAGCGATATACGGCAGAATTTTGGCTGAATTATGATTGGTAAAAGTCTAAACTTCCTTGTTTAGTGCTGATTTATCTATTTCCACTCATAATGCACGTATTTTATATAAAATTAAAAGTAAGCCTTTATCTTTAATTCGAACCCTGTTAATTATAAAAGTAGCCATGTGTTAATTAATTTATTTGGAGCTTTTTACAATAGATGGCGTTTTACTCAATTGGTCCTGCCTGATCACAGTTTCCAATATTGTTACTTATTGAAATCACACAACTTTTTTATTATTATTTTTTACAAAGAAATATAAAAGAAATCTAATAACATGTTTTTCTGAACCCGGATCTATAAAACTTTATATAAAAAGGATTGCATGAAACGTTCGAAAAGACTTACTTTTAAAACGTTTCATGCAATCCTTTTTATATAAAGTCCTAGATGGCGTTGTAAAGCTACAGGCTCTGGCAATTAGTGAGTCGCTTATGCTGCCATCTGTTGAATAATTGGATGAATAAAAATTGCCAGCTCAATTGCCAGACTTAGGGAGGTTTTATTTCTTTGTGTGGGATCTGTACGTAGTATTTTATTATCTTTGTTTTTTTTATGGCATCTTTAGTTGACCTTGAGAGGTAGTGACTACTTAACCGGACTATAATTATCTGTGGTAATGGGCTTTGATTATACAATGTCTAGATGGAGCGTCGCCCTACAATCAAAACAAAGAAAACGAGCCAACAATTTCAAGCATGTGTGCGTGGGGGCGGTGTTTTACACTGTGCGTCTATGCCTCTCTGTGCGTGAATAATGATAATACCAGCTACTAAAATTCTCCCATAAATCACATTTAAAATAATAATAATTTTAAACATTTATCAATAGTAGGATTATTGGGTATTCTTAAAAAAACAACATGTTATGTTGATCACCATATTTTGCTCATCAAATAAATTATGTTATGAAATTATGTTTGCTAAGGGCTGAATGTTCAATAGTCAGATAACTTTCATCGGAGGAATAAAAATTCGACTTTAAAATCTTTAGAAAGACAAAATAAATTAATCTTATTAAATTACTCTTGGCACTTTGAAATCGGTTTACCGATGCAAAAATAATCATTAAAATGGGCTCATAAACAAAAAAGTTATACGCAAACATTATTCTACTATAAAATGTACAGGCGAATTAAAAACTCCCACCTTTTTTAAATCGGTTAATCGGTTGTTAACACCAATTAAATAAAATAAACATTAACTAACTAATATACCCACAAAAAAAAATAGGTACGTTAAGTTGGGAGGATATAAAAGAAACTGGCAACACTGATAAAAAATAGCGTTATTTCCTATGTTAAAAACAAAAAATTAATATGCAGTTTTTCGGTTACTTACCGATGATAGGTGATGTGTTTGGTCGTGTTTGGTATTTTTTACCCTTCACAGTTTAATAGCACATACCGTCATTTTACCGCTGTCATTAGTTTATCTCCTTTAGTTCTGTGTTGAGCTGCATGACAACTGACAAATGCGTGCACTGACTGGACAGGTCCACTCATTCTGTGTGGTTCTTTCCTCAAAACACCATTTCAGATATCAATCCACATGGTCTTCACATGACCTGACCAAGATTATGTCTGGACTTTAAAAGAGACTGTGACCCCTGAGTTTGTTTCGGCGTTTCTTCTCAGAGTAGTCAGATAGGAAATGCCGATCTCACCTAGGTTTTAAAATATGATTGACGTGTAAAAGTGTTTGTACAAACCTATTTACAGAAAATAAAATCATTTATCATTTATCACTTAGCGCGCGTAATACGTGGTGACACCAAAGCGGCACGATCGGCACTAATCGGCGGGTAAGAACAAACGGGCCAACAGTTGGACGGTATTTTTGACATGTTTGCGCGCATTTGATGCTCAATTTAGACATTATATAATCAAAGGTGACACCAAAGCGGCACGATCGGCACTAATCGGTGGGTAAGAACAAACCGGCCAACATTTGTACGGTATTTTTTGACACGTTTGCGCGCATTTGATGCTCTATCTAGACATTATATGATCAAAGGTAATCATAGGTTAGGTTAGGTTAGGTTGGAACTGTGACCACCCGCGCGCGAAACGGCGATCGCTACTACCAAGTTAGATTAACTGCCCGTTCAGTCATTTAACTGCGGCGCTAGGCGCTATGGTGGAACACACTTAGGAAAACACAAAGATACTTTATTTTCATACATTACACTGTTAAGTTCATAAACGTTCCTTTTGACTTTGGCGTCAGGTAAGATAGGAATGCTCAGTTAGGTAAATAGTTCCTCAGTTCATAAATGTTTTCGTTCCTAACCTTAATAACAACTTTTTATTTTTTATAGAAAATACGCGAATCCGATTTAAAAAAAAAATGTGTAGGAACTGCCGGCAATGATTGTACCTAATCGTGTGTTTACTTGTGTGTGTGTGTTGTTTGTGGCAGAACGGCGGCAACCACTTCGCCAACCCCGTGTACGACAGCATGTACGAGCGGCAGCAGAACAACCCCGCAGAGGTAACACCACACTCACACTATTGCTTATCACTATTAAAACTTGCCCCACGTTTCAATACCAGTTTGGCAGCTGTTTTCACCAATCAAAGTAGTAACTTTCGAAAAAGTGAATAATTAACAAATAGTATTAACTCGGTGCAAGACAGTGGTGCCGATTCTCTTGTTACAAATGCCTCTAAACTAGACTAAAACTCACAAAAATTTGGTTTTTTAATCTGTCAAACGACGATTTCCTATTCTGAAATGAACTAAAGTGACACAACCTAACAATATTTTCGTTTAGTGAAAATGAAAATTTTTCTATTCTGAATTTGACGTTTTTCTTCTAAAATTTTGGTTGTGTATCTAAATCTGAATATGAATGTGACTATTTTTAACCGCGATTAAAAACGTGTGCAATAAACTTAGTTGTCCTGAACTAAAATTCACACCAAAACCTCGACTTCAGGTACAAAAACAGTACTGTATCTTTTTTTTTTCTTTTCATTTGCTTTTATCTCGAAAATGGTGTGTCCTAACGCAAAAGTAATGAAAATTTCGAACCCCTTTATAATACTCATATACCCCTAAAACTCAACATGTAGGTAATATTCATCATATCATATGCTCCATACAAAAAGTGAAAAATTCCTTTTAAAAGATTTTTTTTGCAAGATGGCTTTAAGATTCTCATAGCCACAATTAAGGAATTTTAATGATAGTTTAGTAAATGTAGTTCGGTGTCCAAGAGAATCGGCACCAGTTGCCCATTCAACGAAGTATGATTGATGATGCCCAACGGTAGTCCCAAACACGTATACCTACACAAATTATTAAAAAGTTCTTAAGAGTGACCTTGGCTCCGACGGGGTCACCGTAGCGGGGCCACGGCCGCGAAGGCACTGTTGTCATTACAATATTAGATTCTAAAACTATTAAAAATAAATACGTAATAAGGAACTCGATGGTTATGATATGATAAAAGACATTGGTATAAAGTTTATATCAATATTGTCTGATAATAACTTATTGTATTCTTAGTTTTTAGCACAGATTGATAGGTTTTGACTAGAATTAAACCGTGTTTAAATGTTCATCTTAGCAGACGCATTTGAAGATGGTTCTAGTGATTGTAACGTTTTGGTTTATATGATTGGCAATCCCGCGAGTTGTGCATGTGTGGGTGTAGCTTATACATGTACCTATATACCTAATCGTATAGGAGGAACTGAGGAAGGTCGTCATGCGGTTTTCACGTCGGCATTATGTACAGAAAAAAACCAATTGTCGTAATCAATAACAGCGAAGATAAATACATCGTTTGGCGGGTACATGCACATCTATAATATCAGCGGGGATAAGTACATCGTTTGGTGGGTACATGTACATCTATAATATCAGCGGGGATAAGTACATCGTTTGGTGGGTACATGCACATCTATAATATCAGCGGGGATAAGTACATCGTTTGGTGGGTACATGCACATCTATAATATCAGCGGGGATAAGTACATCGTTTGGTGGGTACATGCACATCTATAATATCAGCGGGGATAAGTACATCGTTTGGTGGGTACATGCACATCTATAATATCAGCGGGGAGAAGTACATCGTTTGGTGGGTACATGCACATCTATAATATCAGCGGGGATAAGTACATCGTTTGGTGGGTACATGTACATCAACGATATCAGCGAGGATAAGTACATCGTAATCAAAGAGATTTTTATAAAGAGGACATAAATAATACATTAAAAGAAACAATTGAATGATAAAACAACAATAATAAACATAACATCATAACATCACGCCTTGTATCCCCGAAGGGTTGGCCAGAGGTGTACCTATAGTACACCCACATTTCGCCAGTTATGTTTAAGTCCCATGTAATAGGGGGCTAGCCTATTGCCATCTACCGGGCACAAATCCAGACTTCGGGCTGCTACTGAGAAATTCCAGATAGAAAAACCCAATAACACGTTGCCCGACCTAGGAATCGAACCCAGGACCTCATGCTCAGCAGTAGCGATTGCGACCACTAGACCAACGAGGCAGTCAACAGTTATCCTGCATGCATTTGATTCTTGTATGTGAACACATGTTTGAGCAAATGACCATTGTTGTTTGTCCTTACTCGTGGGAATCGAAATGAATGAACAATTTAACTTAATAACAAAAAATTAAAAAACCAATACAACTAACAATAAAACTCTTACACAACAAATTTTCCACAAAGGAATGTTTGAAACTAGACCTAGAACACTGTCACTTGGTGATCATCCAAATACAAATCCCACCCCGCAAGACATAGCTTCAGAACCTAGTGGAAGCAACGATGATCACAATTGGACACAAGTCACTACTAAAAAGAGACCTAATTCAAGCCCAGACAGCAATGGGACACAAAAACAAACCAAACTGGATACATACTGGCTGTCCCAGAGCCAAGCAATACCAACTACGAACAGATTTGCTAGCTTAGAAAACGACAACCTACAAGCAGAATCAACTACTGCTACTGAGAGGATAAATAAACCCCCGCCGATATTTGTCGGCAGAGTGGGAAATATCCAACCGCTCCTTAACATTCTTAACGAACATGCCCATGACATGTATAAGTTTAAAGTTCTAAACAATGCCCAAGTAAAAATACAATAAAAAGACTCAGAGACGTACAGGGCCATTGTACAACAACTAGAACTAAAAAATCTAGAGTTTTTTTACATAAACACCCAGAAATGAACGGAGCTTTAAAGTTGTTCTCAAAAAACATGCACCCCTCAACTGACCCAGAGGAAATCAAAGACGCATTAAATGAAATAGGGCACACCAGTACCAATATATGGAACATCAAACCAAGTAAGACAAAGAAACCATTGCCTCTGTTCATAGTTGGATTAACAACAAATCCCAACAATAAGTGTATATATGCAGTTAAAAATGTAATTAACTGCATTATAACTTTTGAACCTCCTCGACCGAAACGTGAACTACCCCAATGTGCCAAATGCCAACAATATGGGCATACGAAAACGTACTGTCGCCGCAGCCCTAAATGCATCAAATGCGCTGGTGACCACCTCTCCATCGGGTGCCCTAGGAAAACGAGATCAGACAGTGTCAAATGTGTCCTCTGTGACGGTAACCACCCGGCAAATTACTAAGGTTGTAAAATTTACAGAGATCTCCAAAATCTCAAGTTTCCAAAGGCACCAGATCGCAGAAAATCCTATATACCTAACAAGGAACAGAGAGTTACAGCAGAAACTCAGAAATCTAAGGATAAAGACTCTCGGAATAGCCAACATATGTCATACAAAGACGCACTAACCAACAAAAATATAACAGAAAGTACAATAACAGAGTCAAGACATAGCAACCAACACGACATGCATGAAATAATGAACCTGATGAAACAAATGATGCAACAACTAACTACCCTGACAAACCTAATAACAGCACTCACAACTAAGCTGTCAACTTCGACTGCTTAAAAATTGCCCTGTGGAATGTCAATGGGCTGTCACAACATACTCTTGAGGTAAAAACATACCTAAAGACACAAAATATAGGTATTCTTCTAGTTACAGAAACGCATTTTACCAAGAGCCATTTTAACATTCAGAACTATAAGACATATCACACTGGAATGGCTGCGCTCACGCTGGAAGAGGAAATCCAAGCAACTAATATCGTCATTGAAGATTGGGCAGGACCTTTTACAATATCAGCTGTTTACAGTCCACCTAAACATAAACTAAAGGTAAATGACTATGAAAAGTTCCTCTCCACACTAGGTCACAGATTTATAGCTGGAGGAGATTACAATGTCAAGCATCATTACTGGGGATCACGTACTATAACTACTAAAGGTAGACAGCTACTACTGGCCATAGAGAAATTAGAACTTAATGTTGTCTCCCCTGGAGAGCCCACCTACTGGACTACAGACAGGAGTAAAATACCAGACTTGCTCGATTTCTGCATAACTAAAGGAATTGCTAATAATTTTCTAACAAGCAAAACGAGCACCCAACTATCCACCACCCAACTATCTGATCATTCCCCAGTAGAAATAATATTGAAAAGGAAAATTACAGTAAAACCAAAGCCATGTAAGCTACACACTAATAAAACTAACTGGGAGATCTTCAGACAGCTGCTGATGGAAAGCTTAGATATAAAAGTTCCTTTAAAGACGGACAACGACATAACAGAAGCAGTCGAACATTTCAATAGCTGTGTTCAACAAGCTGCTTGGTTTGCTACTCCAGTTGCCACTGATTCACACCATAAACACGATTGCCCTATATCTGTTCGGAAACTAGTAGCTGAAAAACGAAGAGTTCGCAAAAAGTGGCAAAAGACAGGCTATAACTATTTACAGGCAAAACTAAAAGCACAGCTACAAGATAATGAAGACCAAAATATACAAACAACTTTAAAAAACCTAGACGCTACAGCAGAAACAAATTACTCTTTATGGAAAGCCACACAAAAACTCACAACGTCCTGTAGCTAACCAACCTCCTCTCCGTAAGAGTATCTCAGAATGGGATTCTAGTGATGCGGACAAAGCTGACACATTCGCTGAGCATCTTAAACAGGTATTCATACCAAATCCAGACGTGGGCTCTTCTAAAATGTAGGAAGTCACCAAAATATTAGACTAAACCCACCAACTTGATCCTCCAATAACACAATTCACGAAGGAAGAAGTAAAAACAGCGATTAAGGCGTTAGATCCAAGTAAAGCTCCTGGATACGTTCTGATAATAGGCTAAATTCTAAGAGAGCTACCAAAGGACGGAATTCTATTTCTCACTTTCCTGTACAACGCTATTCTACGAAGAGCTGCGGTCCCACTGCAATGGAAAGTAGATCAAGTTATAATGGCTGCCAAGCCGGGTAAGAATCCTGTTGAGGCGCAATCATATAGACCTATTAGCCTGCTGCCTATACCCTCGAAAATCATGGAGATACTTATCCTGCGTAGATTGTCTCCGACTATATCCTCAAAAAAGCTGTTACCTGATCATTACATTGGCTTTCGCCGGAAACACAACCATAGAACAAGTACACATTAGTGGAACATATCAACAAAGCTCTTGAGTTAAAAAAGTACAGTGCTGCAGCCTTTTAGATATATCGCAGGCATTTGATCGTGTGTGGCATGACGGACTACTGTTCAAAATAAAACGGGATCTGCCTACAAACTTCTACAATCTTATAAAGTCATACCTAAGCGACAGACACTTTTTTGTTATACAAGGAGAAGAGTTAACTTCCTTATATACTATCCAAGCTGGAGTTCCGCAAGGCAGCGTAATGGGTCCAACGCTGTACCTGCTTTTCATAGCTGACCTCCCAACGACGGAAGGAGTAGTCACTGGAACATTTGCTGATGATACAGCAATTCTTTCAGTGGTCGCTTCAACAGAAGTTGCAGCACAAAAGCTTCAACATAGTCTCGATCATGTATCGAAATGGCTCAAAGATTGGCGAAACTAAATCCGTCCAGGTGACTTTCACTAATAGGACAGGAACATGTCCCTCTGTCTCTCTAAACGGTATACCTCTCCCTCAAGAGGATTACGCCAAGTATCTTGGTATATTTATTTATTTATTGTTAAGGCACTTCAACGACCTACTCACTAAAACATACACAAACAAAAATCACATACAGTTTTAGGTATAGTGAATACGTCACTTACAGAAGTGCACAGCACTAGCAAAGACTTGTTAGTTGTAATGGTTACAGGTTGTAAAATGAGTTATGTTCACAAATACTTACGATGGGAACTACAGATAAATTTAGCAAAAAATAACAAACAAGGAAATGGAAGTTGATACAATTAATAAAGATATATAGTATAATAATGTGCGGCTCACGATGCACAGACGTCTTGAGAATCCGAGCTGGTTAAAAGTCTCGTACGGAATTGATGGAATGGATTAGAGAAGATGTCGATGCTATTGGTTCGAGTAGCGATTTTATTATAGTTTCCCATTAAACGGTTCACGGGTGCGGTGCTGCCAAGGTTAGAACGACTTGCAGTTGTGGCAAAGGTAACGGTTTCGCGACCAGATCTAATCTTTGTTTGTCGAGGTACAGCTATACGTAATTCTGAGAGAAGATCGAGAACATTTAGCAGACATACCTACAGTATATACCTGGATAGACGTCTAACTTGGAAGAAGCACATACTCACAAAGCGATTGGCTATGGGCCAACAGCTACGCACAATGTACTGGCTACTTTATAAACAATCTCAACTCAAACTCCAAAACAAATTGCTAATATATAAATGCATAATACAGCCTATATGGACGTACGGCCTACAACTGTGGGGATCAGCGGCAAAATCAAATATTGCCATAACACAAAGGTTTCAGTCAAAAATATTAAGAATGATAACGAACGCACCTTGGTATGTCTCAAATAAGAGACTCCATCACGACCTCTGCATCAAAACTGTTTTAGAAGAAATCTCAGAGAGGACAAAAGCGTACAAAGAGCGTATCAAGAACCATCCAAACGTGCTAGCAGTAAACCTCATGGACACACAAACAGTCGCTAGAAGACTAAAAAGAAAGATTCCTCAAGACCTTATCTAAGAGAATGCAAGAATAAACGGAGCAGTCACTTGACAGCTTCCGTACGAAAAACACGTTGCTGAATATCTGCAAGAAAGATAGATTGCAATAAAAATATATATAAAAAAAATCGGTACATCGTACATCTACAATATTAGCGAGGATAAGTAAATCGTTTGGCGGGTACATCTACAATGTGAAAAAACGGAAGGTTTTCCCCATAGTGGAGTCTGCCGCTAACTCGACGCTTCTTCACTTGTCGTGACTCACAAACACAAACGTAGTTTTTTCGAACTGAAACAATCCATATAATGTTATTTTGTATATTTTTTCTCTTACATACCTACATTGCGGGAGCACCTACATAAGCGTCTGCGCGTCCACACGTGTATCCGCTGTGCCTAACGTGATTAACTTCGTAGTAATGGATTTGGTCGCCGAATAAGAAGCCAATGCAGTGAATTCCCTCGAGAATGTTCGACCATCGCTAAATCGTTAATCGTATTAAACTGTTGCTGATTGCCGTGATGTTTCAAGATAAAGCTACTAATTCAAAATAGTTTCTAAGGTCAATTAGTACTCCATGAACGTAGAAATTAAAGACAGTTTCTGAAATCATCGGCCTTTTAGTATTCTATTGTTTGAGTTTGGGGAGAGACAGTGGTCCCACAGTCGCGCCAGCTTCTCCTGTCTGTAAAGCGCAGGTTTCTATAACCGAAGACATACGAAAGCTAAACACAATACTGTAATGACGTTGGTACCAGATTTGTCTTTAACTAATATATCTATCTATTTAAATTAATATATGAATATTTAAATTAACTCAGCCTTCCACACACATCAGCCTCTGCCGTTGCGGGCCAGTTAGTTCGGGAGGAGTGAAGTTCGTCGATCTATCTTCGTCTGCTACATTGAAGTATTTGTTTTGTACAGGAGCACGCCAACCTGCTGGCAGAGCGCGCGATGGGCGCGTCGCCCACGCCCGAGCGCGCCGCGCTGCTGTGAGTGCGCGGGACGGGACCCAAGGATCCTGCCGCGCTGTATGCGTGATTCTCTCTCAGTCTACGTGGCCTAACTTTTCTGTATGTTTGACACATTTATCTTCAAACATATTGATCCATATTGCTCTAGTTTTTAGATTGTCTATTTTAAAAACTTGACCAAATTCTGTAGGTAATGTCTTCGTACGTATAATAAGTAGCGATCAGTCACGTAACGATAAGGATACGTTACTGAACTAAGATAGAACATAATACATTAGGAAGTGTTCGTAGGTGTGGCCGCGCTGTCGCTACACTACCGTGTCATTTGAAGGAGATATTATTAATTAAGTTAGCAGCGACCGCAAATCAGTTTCAGAGTCGTTTCTAATTTATTTCGACCAAAAGAAAAAAAAATGTGTCTGTTAGACGGCGGCTTTGTAGCACTGATATACAATCAGCGACACAACTTGTACAATCAAGCTTACCAGAATCTCATTGTTGTTCATTGTTGTAACTGTCGCCGAGCGCCGCGACTGTTGTGCGATAGCTTTTCCAGTAACTACTACAGTATGTATGACGGCTGTAGCTGTTGTTTGCAAGGATGCACGTCGTCCGCGGCGCCAGGGACGCGTAGATAGGTAACGTGGATGTAGATATGAAATGTCATCAATTTGTAGTGTTGTAAATAACACATATTCTTGCCTAGTTTTGTTTACACTGTCCTCTAACAAGTACATAAATTGAAAGCATTTATATACGTATGCTAAGTGAAATATATGAGTGTCTCTTGAATAACTCGTGCCATAACGGTTCTTAGAATTTCTTCACGTTATTAAAATAGCCCACTAACTGAAAAGATCATGTTGAATTACAGTTATTGTCGCCTTCCAATCACAGTTGTCCGTCAAGAGACCACACTTTTAAAATCTTTGCTTAAATAAAACGTGGTCGAATTCAGTCACTGCAGCAGCCAGAGACTACTCTATGGACACTGCACGTGTGACGTAGGTAACATTTATTTCAAAATGATTAAAGTTCCTCAATCTTTATACTTCTGACTTTTTGCATTGTTTTAAATCTTTTTTATTTATTTACAATAACTATAATTAGTTAAGAGTACATACAAGGCCAGTTTAGTTAGTAATGACGAGCGGTCGGCGTTTGACTTGAACAATTTATACAATCGTTATTTCGGCAGCTTTTTGACCTTGCGTTGTGCCACTAATGTGATATTTTGTATTTAATTTTTTGAACTCCTTTAGATATATTTTAAACTTTCAATGACATGAGTGTAAGCTCAGTTGTTATAAGACTCGCAGAAGTGGCAGCTAGGTGTGACGAGCTTATTGATCGGTAGGATTTGAAATAAGTACAATTCTATGTGCTAATGTATGCTGTAAGTAAGCTTAGACACCTTAACATATGGAACTCGTGCCAAATCGTTGTGATCTATTAACGACGTGACTATTGCGTCGCGAGCTCAAATTCTTAACGGATGCTCATGACACGACGCTGTCTGACGTCTCAACTTATTCAATATATTTATAATTATTTGCTCAAATTAAATTCGCATTTAACACAGACGCTGTGGGTTGTGTTTGTCACGCGAAACGATTAAAACATATGTGAAACATATCAAATGAGATTATCTGTCGAGTACAACCTTTACGTTTAGTTTTAATGAAAATGAAATAATATCAATATTTTATATTACTTATTGTTCATCACAGAACTATCACTTCTCCGGTACCTATAATGTAGGAATTGCCCAAAATAACTGTAATGTAATTAGTTGTAAGTTTATGACTTTAAAATAAAAATACTTCATTGCAATTACTGTGGTTTTATTAAAGTGTTTATGGGTTATAATAATACTCTTTTAAAACAACATTCGAGGATTAAGTTGTAAAATATTATATGTGACAAACGCAATTTTATTAAAAAATAATGATAATATTTATACAACTTTCGGGGCGATAACATAAGACCCTGTATTACACACCGACTTTTAGAAAGACAGACACACGGGTATGAGTGACGGAGACGACGCGAGACAACGACGAAGTTTTTCAGAAACTTGATGTGCTGAGGGGGATGTGCTCAGTGAGGGAGCCTGCAACATTCTAGTTTTCGTATTTTTTTGCAATTTATAGATTAGTTTAACACATTTACAGCATAATCATCAACACATTACAACTATTTAAGTGAGAATTGACATCAAATATCATGGTACCATGAAATAATTAGTCAGTCAGTAGGGCAATTAGTTGTATTTTAATAAATATAACTCTTTAAATACATATTTGTTGCGGTCGCGAATATTTTAACCTACAAACGACCTGACAAGAATTGCAAAAAACTTGAGATATAATTTCACGGGCTACCCTGTCGCTACCGCCTTCGGTGCCGATTGTTCAGTAGAAGTCGTCGAGGTTGGTGTTGCCGGCCGAGCTGTTCCTGACGGTGTCCTGCGCGAGGTACATGTCTGCTATCTGCTGCGCCGACGTCGCCTGCTCCGGGGCCTTGTCGTCGCGCACGCGCACGAACCTGCGGAGAGAACATTATCTAGTGTCAGCACTCAAGTCGTAATAAGGCCTCTTACTAAACGATCTTTTGGCGCTCGAATGACACGCAGGCGCTTTTGAAAACGCTGTTGTAAACATTTGTGTGAAATGTATTGAAAAATCAAGATGGCGGCGTTAGTTCAGTATTTAGCCACGTACCAAAAGCGAGCAGCTATAACATGTTTTGGTTTCATTTGCAATTTTATTTTTGAGTTTATATGGCCCCGAGGCCGATGGCGGCGCGGTGCGCGGGCGACAGTTGTACATACCTGGGGAAGCGCAGAGAGATGCCCTTGTCGCTGTGCACGAGGCCGATGGCGGCGCGGTGCGCGGGCGACAGTTGTACATACCTGGGGAAGCGCAGAGAGATGCCCTTGTCGCTGTGCACGAGGCCGATGGCGGCGCGGTGCGCGGGCGACAGTTGTACATACCTGGGGAAGCGCAGAGAGATGCCCTTGTCGCTGTGCACGAGGCCGATGGCGGCGCGGTGCGCGGGCGACAGTTGTACATACCTGGGGAAGCGCAGAGAGATGCCCTTGTCGCTGTGCACGAGGCCGATGGCGGCGCGGTGCGCGGGCGACAGTTGTACATACCTGGGGAAGCGCAGAGAGATGCCCTTGTCGCTGTGCACGAGGCCGATGGCGGCGCGGTGCGCGGGCGACAGTTGTACATACCTGGGGAAGCGCAGAGAGATGCCCTTGTCGCTGTGCACGAGGCCGATGGCGGCGCGGTGCGCGGGCGACAGTTGTACATACCTGGGGAAGCGCAGAGAGATGCCCTTGTCGCTGTGCACGAGGCCGATGGCGGCGCGGTGCGCGGGCGACAGTTGTACATACCTGGGGAAGCGCAGAGAGATGCCCTTGTCGCTGTGCACGAGGCCGATGGCGGCGCGGTGCGCGGGCGACAGTTGTACATACCTGGGGAAGCGCAGAGAGATGCCCTTGTCGCTGTGCACGAGGCCGATGGCGGCGCGGTGCGCGGGCGACAGTTGTACATACCTGGGGAAGCGCAGAGAGATGCCCTTGTCGCTGTGCACGAGGCCGATGGCGGCGCGGTGCGCGGGCGACAGTTGTACATACCTGGGGAAGCGCAGAGAGATGCCCTTGTCGCTGTGCACGAGGCCGATGGCGGCGCGGTGCGCGGGCGACAGTTGTACATACCTGGGGAAGCGCAGAGAGATGCCCTTGTCGCTGTGCACGAGGCCGATGGCGGCGCGGTGCGCGGGCGACAGTTGTACATACCTGGGGAAGCGCAGAGAGATGCCCTTGTCGCTGTGCACGAGGCCGATGGCGGCGCGGTGCGCGGGCGACAGTTGTACATACCTGGGGAAGCGCAGAGAGATGCCCTTGTCGCTGTGCACGAGGCCGATGGCGGCGCGGTGCGCGGGCGACAGTTGTACATACCTGGGGAAGCGCAGAGAGATGCCCTTGTCGCTGTGCACGAGGCCGATGGCGGCGCGGTGCGCGGGCGACAGTTGTACATACCTGGGGAAGCGCAGAGAGATGCCCTTGTCGCTGTGCACGAGGCCGATGGCGGCGCGGTGCGCGGGCGACAGTTGTACATACCTGGGGAAGCGCAGAGAGATGCCCTTGTCGCTGTGCACGAGGCCGATGGCGGCGCGGTGCGCGGGCGACAGTTGTACATACCTGGGGAAGCGCAGAGAGATGCCCTTGTCGCTGTGCACGAGGCCGATGGCGGCGCGGTGCGCGGGCGACAGTTGTACATACCTGGGGAAGCGCAGAGAGATGCCCTTGTCGCTGTGCACGAGGCCGATGGCGGCGCGGTGCGCGGGCGACAGTTGTACATACCTGGGGAAGCGCAGAGAGATGCCCTTGTCGCTGTGCACGAGGCCGATGGCGGCGCGGTGCGCGGGCGACAGTTGTACATACCTGGGGAAGCGCAGAGAGATGCCCTTGTCGCTGTGCACGAGGCCGATGGCGGCGCGGTGCGCGGGCGACAGTTGTACATACCTGGGGAAGCGCAGAGAGATGCCCTTGTCGCTGTGCACGAGGCCGATGGCGGCGCGGTGCGCGGGCGACAGTTGTACATACCTGGGGAAGCGCAGAGAGATGCCCTTGTCGCTGTGCACGAGGCCGATGGCGGCGCGGTGCGCGGGCGACAGTTGTACATACCTGGGGAAGCGCAGAGAGATGCCCTTGTCGCTGTGCACGAGGCCGATGGCGGCGCGGTGCGCGGGCGACAGTTGTACATACCTGGGGAAGCGCAGAGAGATGCCCTTGTCGCTGTGCACGAGGCCGATGGCGGCGCGGTGCGCGGGCGACAGTTGTACATACCTGGGGAAGCGCAGAGAGATGCCCTTGTCGCTGTGCACGAGGCCGATGGCGGCGCGGTGCGCGGGCGACAGTTGTACATACCTGGGGAAGCGCAGAGAGATGCCCTTGTCGCTGTGCACGAGGCCGATGGCGGCGCGGTGCGCGGGCGACAGTTGTACATACCTGGGGAAGCGCAGAGAGATGCCCTTGTCGCTGTGCACGAGGCCGATGGCGGCGCGGTGCGCGGGCGACAGTTGTACATACCTGGGGAAGCGCAGAGAGATGCCCTTGTCGCTGTGCACGAGGCCGATGGCGGCGCGGTGCGCGGGCGACAGTTGTACATACCTGGGGAAGCGCAGAGAGATGCCCTTGTCGCTGTGCACGAGGCCGATGGCGGCGCGGTGCGCGGGCGACAGTTGTACATACCTGGGGAAGCGCAGAGAGATGCCCTTGTCGCTGTGCACGAGGCCGATGGCGGCGCGGTGCGCGGGCGACAGTTGTACATACCTGGGGAAGCGCAGAGAGATGCCCTTGTCGCTGTGCACGAGGCCGATGGCGGCGCGGTGCGCGGGCGACAGTTGTACATACCTGGGGAAGCGCAGAGAGATGCCCTTGTCGCTGTGCACGAGGCCGATGGCGGCGCGGTGCGCGGGCGACAGTTGTACATACCTGGGGAAGCGCAGAGAGATGCCCTTGTCGCTGTGCACGAGGCCGATGGCGGCGCGGTGCGCGGGCGACAGTTGTACATACCTGGGGAAGCGCAGAGAGATGCCCTTGTCGCTGTGCACGAGGCCGATGGCGGCGCGGTGCGCGGGCGACAGTTGTACATACCTGGGGAAGCGCAGAGAGATGCCCTTGTCGCTGTGCACGAGGCCGATGGCGGCGCGGTGCGCGGGCGACAGTTGTACATACCTGGGGAAGCGCAGAGAGATGCCCTTGTCGCTGTGCACGAGGCCGATGGCGGCGCGGTGCGCGGGCGACAGTTGTACATACCTGGGGAAGCGCAGAGAGATGCCCTTGTCGCTGTGCACGAGGCCGATGGCGGCGCGGTGCGCGGGCGACAGTTGTACATACCTGGGGAAGCGCAGAGAGATGCCCTTGTCGCTGTGCACGAGGCCGATGGCGGCGCGGTGCGCGGGCGACAGAGACAGGTCGGCACAGCGCACCTCCCACACGCAGCGCGCGCTGAACCATACGTCGGGCTCGTGGGACGTGTCGTATCTACACAGACAAACATTCACGTGTTCATTCCGTATTGGAAAGAAATTTCGGTTACCGTGATATGATAATAATCCAATTTCTACTCTAGACGATTCAACGTCAGCATTATGTTTTAAAGTCCTGTATAATGAAATGTTGCATTTGTGCTAGATGTTCAAAAAATTCAACTTTAATATTCGACGTAGTAAATCAAAACCTTTCATCTTCAGCAATTAGTGTCATTTGCTATCACAACATATTAATAAACCATTTATGTTTCATTATCCCACAACGCATTAGGAAGTAATACGACATATCGACATCACAGATTTCACAATAAAGCCCAAAGTTTGAATCTTTGATTTGGATGCAGCTGAGTCCTTTGTTAATAACTGGCGACATTTGGTACTATACACTTCTTCCTTCAGAGAATGTTATGTTGAGTATGTACCGGTAGTAGTTCCTGGGCGCGTCAATGACATGTTCCTTCAAGGTCTCGGTGAAGCTCTGCAGGCTCTCGTCGCTGAAGCCGGTGCCGATCTTGCAGAGCGCCTGGAACTCCTCGGCGTGCGGCTCGTAGCAGGCCAGCAGGAAGCCGCCGTACAGGCCGGCGCGCTTGCCGCGTCCGAAGTACGCGCCGATCACTACCACGTCGATGGTGTCGCCCACGCCTTCCAGGTAGTCCTTCTTGAGCTGGTGGAGGGGGAGATGTCAGACGGTTCAGATGGAATGGTCTTGTTTCAAAAGTGATTTGAAATCTGCACCCAGTGGTGGCAAAGGGTAAAACTAAAACTGATTGAGATAAATAAATTTATTTTTGCCATAAAATATATACTAAAGGCAAAGGAATAGAATATAATATGTTTATTTGCTTGAGAACATGGTACCTTAAGGTCTTATAAATATAATTTATTATTCTTACATGTTTCGCTATGGAGTGGCATACAAATATTAAAAACGACACATTCGTTATTTTAACTTGTCTAATAAGGCTAACCATATCACCAAATCAAAACTTAGTAACCATATTTATCTGTTTGTTAGTTTTTATCAATAAATTCTTTCACACTATGTAAACGAATACTAATATGGCATTTATGTTGTTATTATTTAGTTTAAGAGGGAGTTCCCTTATTTCTTTTGGAATATTGTTGAATATTTTATTTGCTGTGATGAAGCTATTTTTATAGCGTTATGTGCTTTGATGTGAAGGAATTCTTAACCATGTTGTGACTCGATGGGTACATTTAGAATTCAAGTCACATGCTACAAAAACGTAGACTGCTCTTTCACAAATACACCAGATTGCATTATAAGAAGACTAGCATGTCGATTCTGTAAAAATCTCACCGTGAAAACTTCAGTGGAGTGAGCTGTCAGTGTCATCCCGTCTTGGTCAATCCCTAGCATCAGTCGCACTGATGACAGCTCACTTCACCTAATTTTTCACGGTGAGATGGTTACAGAATAGCACTACTGTTAGTGTTAGTGTTCAAGGGCTTTTTTTATAGAGGTCTGCAGTTTGTTAATGGACAAAGTCGCAAGCTTTGCTCATGTCAAAGGTAACCAAATGACATGATTGTTTGAATGTCAATCATGTCATTGGTTTAAATAGGTTTTTGTTATTATTATTTTATTTTTCTATTATATCGATTCTTTCATATTTTGTACATGTGAGAATGTTGTAGGCCTTGTGGACTGCATATTTGTAGAACATATTATATTTTGTTAATTAAGTACCCGGTACTTGTTGACAGGCCTACACTGTCCTCCCATACCTATTAACACTGTAACTTAAAAACATTGTTAAAGCCGATTATTTTGAAAAGAGTAACCATGGAGTTTCTTGCCGGCTCTTCTCCATAAGAAACGACCAATTGGAACCGTGCACCTAGCTTCTAACTTTTCTTAAGTGCCCGTGTAGGTTTATGTGAAATCAAATATTTTGATTTTATTTTCTGTTTTTTTTTTTGATGATGGGAATTGCAAGAGATGCTGATCTGCTGATTGATTGGCTGAATTTAAAATTCAATATGCTAAATGTCGGTAATGGGTGCCACTTTCATAGTCGACTATATGGCAGCTTTTAACTCAAACTCAAAGCATTTATATCAATTAAACCATTTACAGGCACTTTTGAACTGTCAAGGAGTCGGTCAGTCAGAAATATGAAGCTAGTTGTTGCCCATTCCAAAGCGTAGTACGTACCTATGGAGAAGAAAGGGCAAGATTTATTTAATACTTTTTTGTCATGGGTGTGCCCACGCCTAAAATTTGGTCAACATTCAAAATGGTATCAAAAGCCGTGTTTTTGTCATGGGAATGACTAGCATGGTTTTTGATGACGCAAACGTTACCTTGAGCCAGTTGTGTGACCTGCGCGCGATGTCGTACTGCGCGTGCGGGCCGCTGAGCGCCTTGACCATGAGTCCCTCGCACGAGCCGCGCGTGGCCTCCTCCATGAACTGCTGCACCTGCTCCACCGTGCTGCAGTCCTTGCTGCTCGCGAACTGCCACTCGCCTGCCAGCAACACCACACATGGCTCAAAAGGTTCAACTCTGAGGTTTATGCCTAATCTATACATATATACGCCGTGTCTGTCTGCGTGACCGCATTGTTCTTTTCAACTACACCACGGATTTTGATACCGTTTTATCATCATTTAGAGAATTTATTCTGGAAGGTTAACGTGTATTAAATGTATATATAATAAAGAAATCTCGATGTTTAGTCAAGTCGAAAAACCGTGCGATAGGAGCGGGTTGCTAGTCATGCATGTGAGTGTGGATATATGAAAGTGGTAAAACACACCGTCACGCCAATATACCCCTAGAACGAATTTCCCGGCTTAAAATCTACCCAAACACTGCTGCAGCTGTGGCCTTACTAGCTACGCCTAGGTACACAATGCCAAATCTAACCAAGCGGTCTAAGTAAATAGATCAGAGTGAAGTACCAAAGAACATTATTATTGTGGAGACATTTTGCAATGAACCCAGTATGCAGATAATAGAATACGACCAAAATTTAAATTGCAACAAAAATACATTAATTAATCATCAGGCGTTACTTTGCGGAAATCATTGAAAACAAAATAAAATGCAATTAAATTGTATTTTTATTATGATGCATCATGTCATTGTGTTCGCGCAGTTCCAGTATTTTACGTACAGAGCACATTACCACTGTAATTACTGAACTACTGAAGGTCGTATGTTGTGAGTACTGGTATCATGAGCACAACGCGTATAATCATAACATCACCAATTACCGAACAATGCAACAAAGATATAACACTGAGTCTGCAATTAAATGCACAAATCACACGCTCGATCTATTGCGATTGCGACTCGTATTGAACAGTAACTGGGTATTCCTGACCGTCACAATAGCCCAGGCGATAGTCAAAGTCAAAGCATTTATTTCCAATAGGCACATAGAAAGGCACTTTTGAACGTCAACATTTACATAAAAAATAGAACTGATTCTAGGCGCCCTTTCCAAAAGGTAGTTTCGTATGGAGAAGATACGCTGCCAGTTCTTACTTCTTAGTATGTTTTTATGATCTTTGTGTGGTCTGTGACGACACTGTAACCTGTATCCTTATCATAACTAATGTTATAAATGCGAAGGTTACTTAGTTTGTTATATGGATTTGGATGAAATTTGGCACACAGGTAGACCACGACATGGGTAAGGACACGGGCTTTTCATCCTGGGTCGCAGATAAAGTCGCGGGCAACAGCTAGTTTGCATGCACATAAAAATATTTATCTGTTGCAAAAAATACAGTGATATCCATAATATAAATACTAGTGAACCATCGTATGAATCGCGTGTTATATGTAGTTTACGCATGAAAATGGTAAAAGTAAGAATGCAGGGAGAATGCTATAATCTTCATTTTTCCTTCTTGTATATTTTCAGCAAGAGAGTAGGTTGTTTATGTACATATCTTTAGCGAATTTAAGTTGCCTATCTTTTGGATAGGTGTAGTAATACTTATTTTACACAAATTTCGCTGTAGACTGACGCGGTTTGACCCACCTCATCATATAAATTAAGATATTTGCCACAAACTTATAGTTCATAATAATCGCGGTAACATATTTTTCTTAAATACTTCGTATGCTGAAAGCTGATGTAAAATCCTGAGTTTTACTCGTATGACGTAATTCGCAACATCCCGTCGAGTCAGCTGATATGTCATATGTCAAAATCTAGTCGAGCCGAGTGGTTAAAAGAGACTGTGACCTCTGAGTTTGTTTCGGTCTTTCTTGTGTGTGTAAAAACGTGCTTTCAGAAATAAAATAATTTTTTAGTTACTTATAACTTAATTATTATTGCTATTGTCTGTTTTAATGTCTTAATAAAGTTAAGCCTATCTTGTAATTTTTAAGGAGCGTTCACAGAGTTCTTGTTGTAGCTACAATACATCATATTAGACTGCCATGTACGCAACCATGCAGGGTCAGTTACACAAGGACAACTTCTAGCCTCGAACAGGCGATTAATGACAGGAAACGATAAAGTTGATCCGTGTAAACAGCACAAAGGTATGATGCTAGCATGTCGAAAGACGAGAACCGCTTTGCCTTCCAAAATTGACAGTCTTCAAACAACCTAATCCTAGCTAGTATTATAAATGCGAAGGTAAGTCTGTTACCTTATCACGCCTAAACCACTGAACCGATCAACCTGAAATTGCATATTCGTTGTCAGGGGTTAAACATAGGGTACCTTTCATACAGATTTGACGGCACGGTTGGCGCAGTGGTTGAGCGATCGGCTGCTGCGCCGCGTGTCGCAGGTTCGATTCCCGCACGGAACAAATATTTGTATGACCTACAAATAGTTGTTTCGGGTCTGGGTGTCTTGTGTATGTGAGTTTTCATGTTTGTGAACACGCACCCACGATACAGGAGTCATTCCTAGTGTGGGGCAACGTTTAAAAAGAAAAAAAAAAAAACAGAAAAAAAGTACAGTTCCCGAGGGAAACAACAAAAACTTTCGAAGGTTACGATTGCTTCAGGACGCTAGATGCCGCCAAGTCTTTCGAAGGTTACGATTGCTTCAGGACGCTAGATGCCGCCAAGTCTTTCGAAGGTTACGATTGCTTCAAACGCTAGATGCCGCCAAGTCTTTCGAAGGTTACGATTGCTTCAGGACGCTAGATGCCGCCAAGTCTTTCGAAGGTTACGATTGCTTCAAACGCTAGATGCCGCCAAGTCTTTCGAAGGTTACGATTGCTTCAGGACGCTAGATGCCGCCAAGTCTTTCGAAGGTTACGATTGCTTCAAACGCTAGATGCCGCCAAGTCTTTCGAAGGTTACGATTGCTTCAGGACGCTAGATGCCGCCAAGTCTTTCGAAGGTTACGATTGCTTCAAACGCTAGATGCCGCCAAGTCTTTCGAAGGTTACGATTGCTTCAGGACGCTAGATGCCGCCAAGTCTTTCGAAGGTTACGATTGCTTCAAACGCTAGATGCCGCCAAGTCTTTCGAAGGTTACGATTGCTTCAGGACGCTAGATGCCGCCAAGTCTTTCGAAGGTTACGATTGCTTCAAACGCTAGATGCCGCCAAGTCTTTCGAAGGTTACGATTGCTTCAAACGCTAGATGCCGCCAAGTCTTTCGAAGGTTACGATTGCTTCAGGACGCTAGATGCCGCCAAGTCTTTCGAAGGTTACGATTGCTTCAAACGCTAGATGCCGCCAAGTCTTTCGAAGGTTACGATTGCTTCAGGACGCTAGATGCCGCCAAGTCTTTCGAAGGTTACGATTGCTTCAAACGCTAGATGCCGCCAAGTCTTTCGAAGGTTACGATTGCTTCAAACGCTAGATGCCGCCAAGTCTTTCGAAGGTTACGATTGCTTCAGGACGCTAGATGCCGCCAAGTCTTTCGAAGGTTACGATTGCTTCAGGACGCTAGATGCCGCCAAGTCTTTCGAAGGTTACGATTGCTTCAAACGCTAGATGCCGCCAAGTCTTTCGAAGGTTACGATTGCTTCAGGACGCTAGATGCCGCCAAGTCTTTCGAAGGTTACGATTGCTTCAAACGCTAGATGCCGCCAAGTCTTTCGAAGGTTACGATTGCTTCAGGACGCTAGATGCCGCCAAGTCTTTCGAAGGTTACGATTGCTTCAGGACGCTAGATGCCGCCAAGTCTTTCGAAGGTTACGATTGCTTCAAACGCTAGATGCCGCCAAGTCTTTCGAAGGTTACGATTGCTTCAGGACGCTAGATGCCGCCAAGTCTTTCGAAGGTTACGATTGCTTCAAACGCTAGATGCCGCCAAGTCTTTCGAAGGTTACGATTGCTTCAGGACGCTAGATGCCGCCAAGTCTTTCGAAGGTTACGATTGCTTCAAACGCTAGATGCCGCCAAGTCTTTCGAAGGTTACGATTGCTTCAGGACGCTAGATGCCGCCAAGTCTTTCGAAGGTTACGATTGCTTCAAACGCTAGATGCCGCCAAGTCTTTCGAAGGTTACGATTGCTTCAGGACGCTAGATGCCGCCAAGTCTTTCGAAGGTTACGATTGCTTCAAACGCTAGATGCCGCCAAGTCTTTCGAAGGTTACGATTGCTTCAGGACGCTAGATGCCGCCAAGTCTTTCGAAGGTTACGATTGCTTCAGGACGCTAGATGCCGCCAAGTCTTTCGAAGGTTACGATTGCTTCAAACGCTAGATGCCGCCAAGTCTTTCGAAGGTTACGATTGCTTCAGGACGCTAGATGCCGCCAAGTCTTTCGAAGGTTACGATTGCTTCAGGACGCTAGATGCCGCCAAGTCTTTCGAAGGTTACGATTGCTTCAAACGCTAGATGCCGCCAAGTCTTTCGAAGGTTACGATTGCTTCAGGACGCTAGATGCCGCCAAGTCTTTCGAAGGTTACGATTGCTTCAAACGCTAGATGCCGCCAAGTCTTTCGAAGGTTACGATTGCTTCAGGACGCTAGATGCCGCCAAGTCTTTCGAAGGTTACGATTGCTTCAAACGCTAGATGCCGCCAAGTCTTTCGAAGGTTACGATTGCTTCAGGACGCTAGATGCCGCCAAGTCTTTCGAAGGTTACGATTGCTTCAAACGCTAGATGCCGCCAAGTCTTTCGAAGGTTACGATTGCTTCAGGACGCTAGATGCCGCCAAGTCTTTCGAAGGTTACGATTGCTTCAAACGCTAGATGCCGCCAAGTCTTTCGAAGGTTACGATTGCTTCAGGACGCTAGATGCCGCCAAGTCTTTCGAAGGTTACGATTGCTTCAAACGCTAGATGCCGCCAAGTCTTTCGAAGGTTACGATTGCTTCAGGACGCTAGATGCCGCCAAGTCTTTCGAAGGTTACGATTGCTTCAAACGCTAGATGCCGCCAAGTCTTTCGAAGGTTACGATTGCTTCAGGACGCTAGATGCCGCCAAGTCTTTCGAAGGTTACGATTGCTTCAGGACGCTAGATGCCGCCAAGTCTTTCGAAGGTTACGATTGCTTCAGGACGCTAGATGCCGCCAAGTCTTTCGAAGGTTACGATTGCTTCAAACGCTAGATGCCGCCAAGTCTTTCGAAGGTTACGATTGCTTCAGGACGCTAGATGCCGCCAAGTCTTTCGAAACATGATTGAATTCTACTATTAGAAATTTTAGTTGTGTGCTAATTTATTTTTTTAATCATAAGTAATTGGCACATCCACTACATACATAAAGCCTTAACCGCTGGGTAATTAAATAATTAATTCTGAGCTTTGAAAACTCATCCCCTAAAATGGTTAAATAGGGGATGAAAGTTTGTATGGAAGTTCATATTTTTTACCGATTGTAAATCCCATCGAACACACGGCTTGTAGTTCGAGAAAAACCTCGTCCTCGCTGGCGTGAGTATGACCGTAAACGAAGCAAAACGAGTACCATTTTGCTTCATTTACGTTGACACATTTGGTAAGGACTCACGTAACGCTCACCTTCCTTCTCGTTGAGATGTTCCCTTAGCGCGGCGCGCCTGGCCAGCAGCGGCCGGCGCACGTAGGACTCTCCGTTGAGGTACAGCAGGTCGAAGATGAACACGCACACCTGCACCTTGATGTCTGCCTCGTTGGCGTCCTTGCGCTTGCGGGTCGATAGGATCTGGTGGTCATATGTATAACTTTACTACGGCTAAGCTTTGAACATAACCGACAAAAAATAACTAAATATTGAAGAAAACAACACATACATGAAAAAGACATAACCTCCTTATGATGCAGTTGGGTTAAAAACAAATATTGGATGACTTTACATATGCAGAGTATGTTCGCAAGATAATGTAGTGCGTACCCGTAATTGCACTTCAGAAAACCTGGTTGCTGACTGAGGAACAGTTATTTTGGACTTATTAGCTGTGAGTTCAGTTCGACGGGTACGTCAGGCATGGATTCAGCGTCAAGACTTATACGTGGGAGGCCCTCTGGTGGTGTGGCTATTCTATGGCGAAACGAAAGTTCAGTGTCGGTTATCGAGTGTCATAATCCAAGCGTTTGTGCTGTGAAGATAGCGCTCGCCGACGCTACTCCTTCGTTACGTGAACCATCTGATGGCGCGCTTAGCAGTATCATAATTTGCTTGTTTTTGGTTTTGTCTTTGTAAGTGTATTGCTAACATAGTTCGTAAGTATATTGTTACTAGTACTATGAGTCTTGTTGCTTACAGGATAAGTTTTTAACCCTACCATAGAAATATTACGTCGGTTATAAAAATAAAAATAAATGTTGTGAATATTTTGACTGCGTAAGTTTTGCATTTTACTATAAAACAACAGGTTTTTTTTCAATAACCGACAAAAATTTGTACGCCAGTGTGTCTAGAATCATGTGCTGAATTCATGGTCCTGTATTTAAGCGGCAACTTTTAGGCTCTCATTTCATAAAACTAACAATCACACATATTTGTCATTCGTATCAATTTGGTCATAAAATGTCAAAATTGATATATTATCAGGATTATTACATAAATCTGAATTGTTAGATTGTCGCCTGTCGGTTGTAGGAATAAACCACAGGCGCGAAGTCGGCTTGCTGTACAATAAGGTCATACCTGGAAGGGCAGGATCTGCTTGGTGCTGGTGTCGTAGGCGACGGCCTCGCAGTCCAGCACGCAGCTGCACACCGACGGCTTCAGCAGCGCGGGCAGGCGCCGCAGCACGTCGGGGTACTTGCTGCGAGGGTACACAAACGGACATGAGGTCACTGTCGCATGCGGCTCGTTGGCAGTAGGCCCGACTGCGTGTCGATCGAACGGTAGTCACTAATTGTTTTTGTAAACTTTTTATGTTTACTATGGGAAACGTGTAAATTTTTCTCGATTATAAATAGTTTGTTGTTATTATTCGGGATCATTTGCTCTCGGAGCTTTGGAAGCCATACGAGGGGCCGTAACCAATTTGACGAGGCAATATATACTATTTAACCAAAATAAAAATGTATAAGATAAAAATTGTAAAAAAATTGATTTCTATAAATGACAGATATCGAACATTTTCAAAATCCTTCTGATGGTATAATAAAAATTCTTTTAATTTCAATTTGAAAGTCGAGCAACTTTAACTGTACTTTATGGGAGGAGGGATATTGTTCCAGCATTTAGAAGCTGCGTTGCGAAAACTACCTCTAAAAGCAGCCGACTTGTGCGGCGGGATGGAAAGCTGTTGACAACATTTTCGTCCCTCACCGATTCTGTGTCTTCTCGTCCACGATAGTCTGTCATATAAGTAAGAAGGGGAGTGAGACTTAATAACACCAAAGAGTAGGCTCGCCAAGTGAAGTTTACGTCTAGATTTAGATATTGAAAATAGGTGTAACATGTCCTCTAAAGGTAACTTTAAAACAGAAGCGTGCACAAGCGTTATGAAGTTCAGTTTTTGACAATAGTCGTTGGCCGTACACCGTGTCCGCATAATTTAACTTTGATAAAACCAAAGACTCCAGAAGCAAGACTCGCAATTCTTCACTAAGATATAATAACAGTTACGGATAGACTGAGACACGTGTTTATGAAAACGAAGTTCCTTGTCCATGACAAGACCTAGATTACGTGCTTCGTAGATCCGTTCGATAGGCACTCTCATAACAGTCACACAGCCGGCACAAGGTTCAATTTTACCTAACTGGGTTTCGGTTCCGGAAAGCATATACATACTTGGTCTTTGTAGGGTTCAAGGCAAGCGTGTTGGCATTGAACCATTGCACTATGTTTTTAAGATCTTTATTAAGATCACTTAATGCTTGTTCATAGTCTTCCTGCTTAAATGATATATATATACTTGTGTATCATCGGCATAAATATGGTATTTGCATTTATATTTTTAATTATGTCGGCACAGTATAACATAAATAATACTGGTTCAAGAATCGAGCCTTGTAGAACGGGGGGTTCCACAGGGCTCGATTCTTGGGCCAGTATTGTTTATTTTCCTACTGAGCGATACCGAGAGACAACTGTTGAGCCGTACGCCCGACGGTATTTCAAAAAATTGCGTACGATCGCTAAGATAGCTACCAAACCATTTTATTGTCCTCATCAAATCCATAAAATGTCAGTAATATCATATTATGTTAAAGCCATCGCAACCTACAGCGTTCGATTTAACAGTGGTCAGTGTGCTCGCAATTTCCTTGTGTGTAGGTCTCAACCTAAACGTGGAACTATTATTTCGCGCGGATTCAAAATATGCAAACAATAAATCACTAGCCGTATCTGCACCCGACACATTCAGAAAATGGTCACAAATTGTGTCGGGATCGTTAAAGTGCAGAAGTAATTCTTTATGTTCAGAGGGGAGCAGGGTATACTTTAGATTTTTCCAAAGCGCTCTGGAGTCATTTATTTGACTGTTAATGTTGTGTTTATAGTGCGCTGACTTTTCGTAAAATAGAGACTTAGAAACGAGTGACTTTAATTCTTTGTAATATAACTTTTTCGAATCAGATTTTTGTTTTTCGCATCTAAGTCCGTTCAATAAGAGCGACTTGTAATAAATAGCGAGAATGAGCAAGAACACGTCACTACTACCGCTCACTCACTGGACGTAGTGCTTATGAAATATTGAATTATGGACTAATAAATATTGAAAAAAATCATTGAAAAATTAAAATAGGTATTATGTAAAATATAAAATAACAGCGACAAAGCACAAACAAAAGAACGCATGCATGAGCAGTAGCAAAGCGAGCGAACGATCTGCCGGTCTCTGGTTCGAGACGGGAGCTGACGAACTAAATAAATATGTGTTACAGTAAACGTATTTGGTGATGGTGATGTATGGTGCAAGCGGACCTTAGCCAATACAGTTCGTTCACAGGAGTTTAACCTGACAAAAGTAACACAATAGCAACTTTATTGTAACAGGAATAAAGAACACTGTAACTTTAGCAGCGATGTAAAATCAGAGCAGGCCGTACTGACCTGGTGTTGTTCTCCTGGTTGCGGCTGAACACTGCGGCGCGCGTGAAGTCGGGCGCGCCGACGCCGGGCACGTGGATCTGCGCGCGCTCGCCGTCGTACTTCCACTCGCACGTGAACTGCTCCTTCTCGAACCTGCGCGTAAAATCAGTGAGTCACGCAAACTATGTATGAACTCATAAAAAAAATATGAAGCTTATTAAAATGTAGTGTACCGTCAATTACAGTTAGTAGTGGTACTAATACTACTTTTGATACGCCTTGTAGTTTAAACTATTAGGTGCGACAACGGGTGAGCCGCATATGTTGAATGTTGTACATCAAAATATGCAGGGTCTGTCCGGCAAAGAGTTAGAGTTAAGTTTATTTATGGAGAACTATGATGTTCAAGTGTTATGTTTGACTGAACACTGGTTGAAGGAACATGAAGTAGTGTTTATCGATGATGATAATTTTACCGTACAAAGTGCATTTGTGAGAAAAAGTGCTATTCGCGGTGGTTCTTTAGTTCTTGTTTCAAACAAGTTGAAATGTAAACAACGTTTAGATTTAGTTAATCTTTCTATCGAGCGCACTATTGAGTTGTCTTGTGTTGAACTAGAGCAATTCGTTGTAATCTGCGTTTATCGACCCCCATCTGGTGATTTTATTAGTTTTGAATCGGTAATGGAGGATTCTCTCAATAGGTTAAAATCAAGTAATAAGAGTATCATTTTATGTGGAGATTTTAATATTAATATTTTAGATGTTACTCCATTAAGTATTAGACTTCTCAATCTGTTTAGGTCTTATAATTTGATTAACTTGTTTTTTGAACCAACTAGGATCACGGCATCTTCGTCAACTTGTCTTGATAATATGTTTAGTAATTGTGATGCCAAAAATAAATTAGTGTTAAGTGACTTAACGTCCGACCACTGTGGTTTATTAGCTAGCTTCCCCATGACATTACATAAAAAACCGTATAAACTTGAATGCAGGCCTTATACAGCTAGTCGTTGTAACAAGTTTAAAAATAATATAGCTCATAGAATTACACCATCGTTAGTAGAACACGAGAATCCTAATGAAATTTACGGAGCCCTTTTTGATGTTGTGCAAAAAGAATACCAGTCTATTTTCAAGACCAAAACCATTAACATTAATGGCACTTCCGTTGGCTTCAACCAATGGGCTACTCCAGGAATTTATAAAAGTAGAGCGAGACTATACGAGTTATATGGTTTGAAAAAATACAGGTTTGATACTCCTTTCCTAGAGTATGTAAAAAAATATTCAAAACTATTTAAAAAGATTTGTGCTATTGCTAAATCAAAATTCTTAAGCGATTCAATTAAAAATTCCAATAATAAAGTAAAAACCACTTGGAAAATTATCAACAATGAAACGCGTAAGTCGGTTAAACAAGAAAATCAACTTGAGATTATGGTCGATAACAAATTAGTTAGTAAGGCAGCTGACGTAGCTGAGGCATTTAATGAGTTTTTTGCCAACATACCTATAACTACGACTTGCTCCTTAAATTCGTCCCCGTCTAAAGCTGAGAACCTTTTGAATAGTAGTGTGCCAAAATGTACTCGCTTATTTAGCTTCGAACATGTAACGCCTAGTGATGTAATTAACGTCTTTAACACTCTTAAGTCTAAAAACACTGGTGATTACTGGGGCATTTCCATTAAACTTTTAAGTAATATAATAGACATAGTAGCCCCCTATCTAGCTATTACTTTTAATAAATGTGTTGATCTAGGAACCTTTCCTGACCTCATGAAGAGTAGTAAAGTCATACCATTATTTAAATCTGGTAATAAAAATATCATTAGCAATTTTAGGCCTATTTCTATCTTACCAGCATTTAGCAAAATATTTGAAAAGTTAATACTTAATCAGTTGCTAAGACATTTTAACTTAAATAGCCTACTTCATAATGAACAGTATGGCTTTACAAAAGGACGTTCGACCACAGATGCGGGTGTTGCTCTGCTGAAACACATATTTAATGCTTGGGAGAAATCGCAGAATGCTATTGGAGTTTTCTGTGATCTCTCTAAAGCCTTTGATTGCGTGCGCCATGACACGCTTTTGCATAAACTACGTCATTACGGTGTCCAAAACGAAGCTCTCAATGTAATAAATTCTTATTTACATAATAGGTTCCAATGTGTTGATGTCGATGGTGTGAAATCTTCCGAGCTACCAGTTCAGTTAGGTGTACCTCAAGGCTCAATACTGGGTCCATTCTTGTTCTTAGTATATATCAATGACTTACCATTCTATTTAAATGATATCTGTGACGTTGTACTGTTTGCAGATGATACCTCTCTTATTTTCAAAGTAGACAGGAATAGACAAGATTTTGACGACGTAAACAGTGCACTCTCAATGGTTACGGATTGGTTTACGTCAAATAACCTAGTTCTGAATGCCAAGAAAACGAAATGTGTGAAATTCGTCTTACCGAATGTTAGAAACCTAGGACCCAACATCGTCTTAGATAAAGAGCTGCTTGAAACTGTAGACTCGGCGGTTTTTCTGGGCATAACAGTAGATGCCAAACTTCAGTGGGGCCCACACATATCAAGCCTAGCAGGGAGGCTCAGTTCAGCCGCCTACGCCGTCAGGAAAGTAAGACAATACACTGACGTTGATACAGCTCGGTTAGTCTATTTTAGTTATTTCCACAGCGTTATGTCCTACGGTATTCTGCTGTGGGGCAAAGCCGCTGATATTCAAAATATATTCGTCCTTCAAAAACGAGCTGTCCGAGCAATTTATCAGCTAGGAGCCAGAGTTTCTCTTAGAGATTTTTTTAAAGATATTGGTATTCTCACGGTGGCATCTCAATTCATCTTCGCCAACATCTTATATATTAGGCAAAATATACACTTATACACTAAAAACAGTGATTTTCACAATGTTAACACTAGAAATAAGAACAAACTACGTGCTCCCTTTCACCGGCTTCATAAGGTTCATAACTCATTTGTTGGGCTTGGTATAACCTTTTATAACAAGTTGCCCTCTTCTTTGCTAGATTTGCCTTTTAATGCGTTTAAGGCTCAAGTATAATCCAACCTTTGTTCTAAAGCATATTATTCCATTAACGACTACATAAACGATAAGAACTGTTGGTCTCTGTGATTAACTCAAGACAATGTTCGTGTTCTTTCTCCAGAATCAGCTTACCTACTGAAAGGGTATATGAGTTCATATATTTGTTTTTATTATTATTTTATTTGACGGTATAAGTCAATTATTTTGTTATCTTCATTTATTATTGACATGATCTACTCATTACAATGTTTTTTTAATGAGCTGTATTGCAATATGTGGTTAGCTAGCGACCTCGACAATTGATAATATTATTCTTGCCTGAGCAACCGGCAGCAAGTTCGTCATGCTCCCTTAGACGTCACTGCTTGCGGTAGCGTCGGGGGTCGGGTTTTCTCCTTCCCTCAAATATGGCGAGGGGGGTAATGGCTGACCTTTGCGTTGTGCTCGTGAACGGGTGCTGCTTGTGGTGACTGGTCGTCTTGCTGTCTATGGTTTTGTTATTGTTACAGTTATTGTTATGTTAATTTATTTTACTTTGATGGTCCTAGTTTATCAATTATTTATTTTATTTGTTTGTATAATAAATCCAGTATTGCTTATGTAAGCTACCATGCCCTTTAGGCCTGGAGGCTTTTATTTATGTTTTAGTTATATTTACATTCATTTTTTTTTTTTTTTTTTTTTTTTGATTTGGCGTGGCTAGCTGACGTATGGCAATTAAGTTAATGTTTTGTTAATTTGCTTACAATTGTTTAGAATCCAGTTCTTCTAACAGAACAGACAGCTGTGCTGCTGGGGAGTTTGTTGCGCCACTTCTTCTCCCCAGCTAAAGCACTAGGAAGTGGTGACGGGCGGGCGTTTTGGGGGACTGTCTTATGTAATTTTGACGTTCGAAAAGTGCTGATTCTCAGCCTAATTTGAATAAATGACTTTTGATTTTGATTTTGATTTTGAAAACTAAAACACACGCTTCTATCGCGCACTAAACGAAGATATTATTTATGAAGAAGTAATCCAAGTCAAACTAATTAATTATGTTTTTATGTTCAGTGCGGGTTAAAAAACGTATTTTTGAATTTTACATAAACTAAATTAATTTTTTACTTTTTAGTGTAGTAGTAGTGTAGTATTTTCTTCAATTAATTAATAAGTCTAAAGTTAACGAAGCTAGGACTTGAGCGGTTTACTAGGAGCCTCTGAAGAGTTCCACTCTCACCTCTTGGCTCCATCATCAGTCAGACGCTCGTTACCAAGCCCAATCTATTGGACTCGTTAAAACAAATCATATGAGCCCAAACTCAAGGGGTTTACTATTGGCCACTGAAAGTTCCACTATCCACTTCCTGCCTCCATCACCAGACCCTCGTTGACTAAGCCCAATGTATTGGACTCAAGTCAAAGTCAGAGCGAATCTTATGAGCCCAAACCAGAAGCCATTGAAGAGTTCCACGATCCATTTTCATGGAGCTCCAAAATACCAAATTACAGTTTTGTCATCCAAACTACATTTACGTAAAAAGGTTCATTTCGATACAACAGTTACGACTTTTAAGATTATATAACATTGTTTGTTAGTTGTTTACAAGTGAAGCTATTAAAAGCGTGTACATAATATGGTGAGGTTTGACAAAAACTATTCTTGAGATGTCAATCTCAAGAATAGTTTTTGTCAAACAAATAAGTGACTGGAAAATCAAGAGAGATTTACAAAAACCATAAGTTGGACAAGAAATACGTTACTATACGAATACGCTACTCGTATGAATAAGTGTGACAAAATAAGTAAGTTTGATTACATAAGTGAGTGAATTTGGAAAGTACTCACTCACTTACTTAGATTAAGTTCGTCAAAACCGTACATTTGATAAAATGAGTTGAGAGATTTACAAATATTGAATGAGTGATTTTGACAAAACGTGTAGGTTTGTCATAAAACATAAGTTTGATGAAAACTTTGAGTGGGTTTAACATTAAGTTTGAAGATAGAATCAAGTTCTAACTAACTGAACAGACAGCTGTGCTGCTGGACAGTTTGTTGCACCACTTCTTCTCCCCAGATAAGCACTAGGAAGTAGTGAAGGGCGGGCGTGCCGGGGGACTGTCTTATGTCATTTTGACGTTCGAAAAGTGCTGAATCTCAGCCTAAATCAATTTTAATAAAAACTAAAAAAAAATGGGTCTTTGCTCACCTGTCGAAGACGTGCGTGACCTGCTTGGTGGGATGCGCCAGCATGGGCTTGAGCGGCACGCCGGGCGTCAGGCGGCAGTGCGTCGGCAGCGCGCCCACGCCGTGCTGCAGCAGGACGGGGACGATGCGGTCGTACGACGGGCACTCGCAGTATGTCGTCTTTATTATGAGGGCGTGTTCGTCGACGCGGGCCTGGGGAGGGTAACAATCATACTAAGCCTACATCAACACAAAGCATGATAAGAGCTATTCTCAGTCTCTCTGATCCAGGTCCAGTATATGCCATCGTTTTGGGCGTGTTGTGGTTTGGTTATCCAGGAGGTTATTAGCCAATTCATTGGCATGCCACTTCTTATATCGCGTACAGTTTCTGTTTACTTCTTCCCTTACCATGGGCATCTTAGGTTTCAGTTTAGTTGCTCATGAACCACCCTGCGCCTAATATTGATTGTGAGGCTATATTTTGAAATCTCTAGGATTTCTATGTGGGAGTTACTGGCAGAACTCTATAGTTCTATACCACAGGTCAAAATACACGCTTTTAAAGTTTTTGGAGGGGATTATTCCCGTCCTTGTCGCACGGTACGGACAATGTACGGCGCTAGTATGAAGTTACATAGTCGTGACGTCACTTCTACGATAGTGCTGTCCTTTAACACTTACCTTAAAACGTTTATAACTTGGCAATTTTTTAAGCTTTTTCACTTTTTGTAATTTTGTTTGCACTATTTGAAAACAAACAATTTATTGAGTTAAAAATAAAAAAAATGTCATCATCCCTATTATTAGAAATTGAAATGTTTTTAGACAAAACAAAATTTGACATTGTTTGGTTTACTGAACATTGGTTCAAGGATTACAAAATGCTAATTAATTATGAGAACTGTAGTGTGGGCAGTTGTTTTACCCGTAAATCTATGCTGCGTGGAGGGTCTCTAATCTTGATTAAACATTGTTTATAATCTAAGCAACGCAATGACATATTTGGTTTATCAGTTGAACATTGCATCGAACTGTCCTGTGTTGAGCTAGATAAGCATGTTGTAGTGTGCGTGTACAGACCCCCTAATTATCAGACCTTTTCTTTATTTGAGTCAATAATGGAAGATGTCCTAGCGAAACTTGCATCCAGTAACAAAGCCGCAATCATTTGTGGTGATTTTAATATTAATATTTTGGAAAATGCCGTTATATATAATCAAATGCTCAATCATTTCAATACTAATGAAATCCTTCACGAGCAACAGTATGGTTTACCAAAGGGCCATTGTACGACCGACACCGGTGTTACCTTATTAAAACATATTTTTAACGCGTGGGAAGAGGCTCAAGACGCCACAGGAATCTTTTGTGACCTCTCCAAAGCATTTGATAACGTCGATCACGAAACCCTGCTTTTGAAACTTGAGCATTACGGACTTGGAAAACTTGCGCTCAGTTTAGTCAAATCTTATTTAAATGATAGACAACAGTTAGTTCAAATAAATGGTGTCAATTCACTTGGTTTAAAAGTAAAAATGGGTGTTCCACAAGGCTCGATATTGGGTCCTTTCCTCTTTTTAGTGTACAACGTGTAACATAATAAGCGCAAGGCCTGTAAGAAGTTTGCTCAGAATCAGCTTCTGAATCCATTTCCGTCATTATTTATGTGTTAATTTTTCCCGGAAAAATCTTTAATTTACCTGAAATTAGTACCACCGCGTCGTAACAAAGTAATACAATATTTGATTTAAGGAAATTTAAGCCTTATCACAAAGGAATAAAGCCTTTTCAAATGCACGAATTTGCAACTCACTCATAGCTATCCTATGTGTAAAGCGCGTTTAATAAAATAGTCAATTTAAGGAAACTTAAACCTTATTCCAAAGCAGTACGTCTTATTTAAATACAAAATCGAATTTGTAGTTCGATCATAGCTTTCTTACACACATAAACATTGCTTTTTATTACATTTAAGCTTATCCTGTTAAAAAAGGAAGTTAATTTAAGGCAATTTAGATCTTATCTCAAAGAAATAAAGCCTTTTTTAATTGCGCGACCAAAGTTGTAGATCGTTTTACACATTCGTTTGTTCAGAAAAGCCAAAATATTAGAACATTTGTAGTACTTTTTCTGCAAATGAAAGATTTTTGTGAAAGAGCGAGATGTATTAATTTGCCGACTTACACCTTTGACGTTTGACATGCACGCACGCGCCGCCACCGCCCGCCTCACATCAAAGGTTTCGTTATTCTCCGGCAGCGACAAGTGTTCCCGAATTTAATTTCTGTTGCTGTCTCATTCATTTGTTAACGCGCGCGACGGCATATAGTACACCACTTTTCAGTACACGGAGATGGTGAGGACACAGGCTCGTTGCAACGATAATGTCGAGTTAGCGTGTCGAGAGTTCAACCAACGATATGATACTAGAGTGAGCGCCAGGACAATGATAAGTGCAACTCAGCGTCTGAGGGACTCCGGTACCTTTCGTCCTAACACGGCAATAGAGAGCGAATGTGCACACTACTCGCTTACAAGCAACAATATTAAACTATTTTGACGCAAGCGCCATTATTCGACTGCAGCCACATGTACGTGTGGCGAACGTTACACGCTGATGCTGAACTCCCGTATCACCTGCGACGTTGTCAGGAGCTGACGCCGAACGACTACTTGCCACGTCTGGAATTTAGTAAATGGTTGTTAGAGAACTGGCAAGGAAACATCATCTGGACGGATGAGAGCACCTTCACGCGAGTAGGCATTTACAACCAGCATAACCAGCATTGAGCAGCAGAGACATGAGAATCCACATGCATGCCGTGTTGATTCGTTTCAGCACAGGTTCTCCGTGAACGTGTGGGCGGGCGTCATAGGTACACTCGTACTCGGCCCTGTTTTTCTGCCGAGGTTAACTGGAGATACCTACCTACAGTGGGAACTACTACTACTTGCGGGAAACATTGCCCGAGTTATTGGAGGACGTCCCGCTCTTCTTCTTAAGAGACGTGTTTTACCAAAACGACGGTGCTCCCGCGCATTTCTCATGGAACGTTCGGCAGCATCTTGATGCGGAATATGGGCCCCGTTGGATTGGTCGTGGAGGACCAGTGCAGTGGCCTCCCAGATCAGCTGATCTAACGCCTTTAGACTTTTATTTGTGGGGTCGAATAAAATCGCTCGAACGAGGCAACGAGTGTAGAAGACCTCAGACAAAAAATTGAACTCGCCTTTGGTATTGTGAAAAATGACACTGAAGTATTAAATAAACTAAAATTTTACAAAAGACAGCATGCAATAAAGTGCATCGAGCAAGGCGGTGGACATTTTGAAAGTTTACTTAAAAGGAGACGAAGAAATAGTGCAGTGTAAATAGTTCAAACCTGTAAGTAATTACTTTTATCTTTACCGAATTTAATTAGTGTAAATATTTATGATTCAAATCTTTCATACACGCCGACTCTGAATATGATATCACGACAGTTAGGTACGCATCACAGATAAAGGCTCGCACAAACAGGCACGACGGGACCATGTGTACGAACCTTAAATGAGTCAGTCTCCGGGGCGACCGTGCTGCGACGGGGCGCGGGCGCACGCCGGAGGTAACACCCTATCGTAGACAGGCGAAAAGTTGCTCGATTTGAAAATGCTTCCCCTTTACTAAACCTAATAACTTAGAACAAAATAATCCAAAACTTGTTTAATAAGGCTCCCACAAACAGGCGCGACGCCACAGCACGACACAGAGGCACCGCTCGTCGCGCGACACGCGTGCGCTATTAGTGTGGGTACAGATCGAGTAGTGCGCTCAAACGTTTTATGTTTAGTCAGGACAACAATTTTATAAAAAATTGCTAGGTGTAGTTTATCTTAATTAAATTACTTATGTTATTTTAGTCTTATAATTTCATATTCTAATTTGGGCGTATGAGCTCTTGCGTTCATTCTGTTACACGTTGTATATTAATGACCTACTCCATTTATTAATAAATCAACCACAAATGGTGTTATTTGCTGACGATACTTCCTTAATTTTTAAGGTAGATAGACGTGCTTCAAATTTTGACGACGTAAATAACGCCCTACTGCTGGTCCAAAATTGGTTCACTGCTAATAATTTAGTACTAAATGGAAATAAAACTAAGTGCATAAGATTTTCTTTACCAAATGTCAAGAGTAGTGATTGTGAATAGTATTGAATCAAGAGAAACTAGAATTCGTCGATAAAACGGTTTTCTTCGGGATCACGCTCGACTCAAGGCTACAATGGGGTCCTCATTTAACATCTCTTGCAGGACGGCTAAGTTCAGCAGCTTACGCTGTCAGAAAAATCCGTCGGGTTTACTAATGTAGATACCGCGAGGCTAGTCTATTTCAGTTACCTTCATAGTATCATGTCTTACGGTATCTAATTATGGGGACGGGCTGCAGACATCGAGTCTATTTTTATTCTGCAAAAAAAGAACCATCAGAGCAATATATGGCCTCCGCAGGCGTGATTATATAAGGGAACTGTTTAAAGATATTAACATCATGTCCGTACCTTGTCAACATACATTTATATGAAAACATCATGCACGTAAGGAAAAATTTAAATGTTTTCAGTAAAAGAGGTGAAAGAAACAATTATAGGACTAGAAATACGGACAAATTAGTTCAACCAGGTTTTAGACTGGCTAAAGTAGATTCATCCTTCATGGGGTACTGTTTAAAATTATACATTAAAATAACTCCCCACGTACTCCAAAATGAATGAAACGAAGTTTAAAACTTGTATCAAACGCACACTATATAATAAATTGGGGTATTACATCGCTAAAAAAATGCTTGGCTCAACGCTGGTTCTGCTCCACAAGGGCGCATAAACTAATTGCAGCATTAGCATTCGGAAATATTGTTGGAGCTGCAGAAGAATGTAAAAACTATCTTTGCACTGTATAAATTCAATCTTTTAATATTGTATAATTGCAAAGCACACGTGTGAGCACTATGTTCCTACTAAAAAGCTACCCTATACTGGGCACGTCTGTCATTGACTTGAATTTTCCCTGGCGGCTGAGAGTATGTCACGCTCACTCAAATGTCTCGCTGGTGGTGGCGTGTGTGTTAGATTATTAAGTTCCCTTCAATGTGTTGTGAACGGGCGCCGTCAGTGGGGACTGGTCATCTGTTGGCTGCCACGGCATTTTTTTATTTTTCTTTCCGAATTTTTGTATTTTTATGTTTTTTTATTACGGACGCCTTTAATGTGCACGTCTTTCTACATCGTTTTCACATGTATAATTTCAACAATACTGATGTAACAAATTTTCTGTAACAATATTATTTAAAAAAGACTCCATGGAGTTTCTTGCCCGTTCTTCTCCATAAGTACCTACTTCGCTTTGGAATGGGCAACTAGCTTCATATTTCTGACTGACCGACCCCTTGACAATTAAAAAGTGTCTGTTATTGGTTTATTTGAAATAAATGCTTTGAGTTTGAGTTTGAATTGCATCTACCTCACAGAAATCGAAATATTTACTCAGTTTTCTGTGGACTACCTACAAACTTTTATTATCTACTAAGTAAACAAGATGAACGAGACAAGTATCGAATTATTATCGAAACACTTCAGGTAATTTTCGTAAAACAAAAAAAAATGGTAATTTTAGGTATTATTATTAACATATCAAAAACTATATATATTGACCTCATGTAAACCACAATTTAAAGATTTAAAAATATTAACTGTTCCCGGTACGTACATATTTGAATGCCGTAAATTTGTTAAAATGCTCTCCAACTTATTTCAACGTCTGGGAAACACTGTTACTGGGCTAATTAATCTATCAGGATATAAAATAACATAACATCACGCCTTGTTTCCCCGAAGGGTTGGGCAGAGGTGTACCTGTACACCCACATTTCGCCAGTTATGTTTAAGTCCCATGTAATAGGGGGCGAGCCATTTGTGCCCGGTTGATGGCAATATCAACCGGGCACAAATCCGTACTCCGGGCTGCTACTGAGAAATTCCACATAGAAAATCCTAATAACACGTTGCCCAACCTGGGAATCGAACCCAGGACCTCATGCTTAGCAGTAGTGATTGCAACCACTTACCAACGAGGCAGTCAGCTACGAGGCTATCAGGATATCTTGTCTTTATATACTGATAGATAAATTATTACACCAATGAAAAGCCTATCACAGAAGTTGTTTTCCAATGGAATTGCCAATCAATTGTTTTAAAACAACGTTATTGAAATGGCTTATAGAAAAATCATTTTATTCTGTGAATGAGTATTTAAACTTTAAAGATTCGCATTGACATTATATTATATGATAACCGGACAAACAGGTACTTGACATTCAATCCGCAACAGGTGAGATTCGTTCGCAGGGCTTGCCGTAATCTCTCCTACCCAAGCACGGTAACGACTAAGCTAGCAAGCCATATGTTAGTTAAGTTAAAATTATGAACTACTATCAATTACAGAATAAATACAAAGTGAGTGTGTGTGTGTGTCGATAGTATAGAAACAACTTATAGAAGAAGACCGAAGCGTCAATCTATTGCTTTGTGAGATTGCTTATGGACTTATGAGCGCTACTGTAAATAAGACTATTGCGATTTTTCTTTTTGGATCTTCAATTGTAACCTTTTGGTTGTAAATGTATTCATTTTCTTTAACATCCTTGTTGTTTTCTAATGGGTTTTTTTTTTCTTGGGATGGGTTTGCTCTTGACTCTAGTCTTGGTCAGAGGTGACAGAGACAAAGTCTACGATGGATTGAGCTTACCCAGAAGAAGCTTGTTCACTCTAACTTTGAAGAGATTCGGGTTGAATTCGGTCGGAAACACAGACACAGGTAACTTCCACTCTTTTGCCGTGCGCATTATGAAGGATGTTTGGAAGCGCTTAGTGCGAATTGGTGGAATGGCAACTAGGTATGGATGGTAATTAGCAGTACGTCTGGATGTCCGATGGTAGAGGGGAATGGGATGAGGTCGTGGGGTTCTTGCGCACACTCACCGAAGTACAATCTATAGAAGACCGACAAGCAGGCAACCTTGCGGCGATGAGCCAAGATGTGAGACTTGGCATCCACCAGTTTTACGTCGCCAATGAGCCTCTTATTTCTGCGTTCCACTGAGTCGAGCGCGGCAAGTGTGTATTTAGCTGAGCCATCCCAAAGGTGGCTGCAACACTACATGCAGGATCGGACTTGCGCTTTATAAAGCGTTAAAAGCTGTCCAGGCGTAAAATATCGCTTCACTCTATTTAGGATGTCCAGTTTTTTAGCCGCAGTTTGGGCTTTGCGCTTAATGGTGGCGCCAAAGTTGAGACTGGACGTCAACTCCATGCCTAGGAGCTCGAGCCGATCAGTTACAGGAACAGATGTACCCCGAAAAGTAGGAGCTTGGTCGAAACGACTCCTTTTTGCGGTGATCAGACAAGCCTGTGTTTTGGTGGCGTTAAGAGAGACCAGATTGTTTTTTCTTATTGGGAGACAAGGCTTAAGGTCAAATCAGTCTCTCCGCTCTACCAGGGCCTCTCTTAAGGAACGAACTTCACCTCCGCTGGTTTTCGGGCTGCGTACCCAACAATACCAGGTTGAAGTAGGTCATTGATGTGCAGCAGGAAAAGAGTTGCAGAGAGAACAGACCCCTGAGGAACTCCAGCATCAATAGTCATACGCTCAGAGGAGCAGTCGTCAACGACTACTCTAATCGATCGTTCACTAAGGAAGCCTGGCCGTGTTTCTAGATGGCTTCGCCCCAGCAGTGCGTGACATACGCAAGAAGATCGCCGTGTTGTTGTTGCCGTGCAGTTGACCGTCCCCGGCGAAAGCCATAATGACGGTCACTTAGGAGATCATTGTCTTCAAGGTAAATCAGCAACTTACTGTTCAGTACCTTTTCCATAACCTTGCACAGAATGGAAGTAATGGCGATCGGACGGGCAGGGTCTGCACGGTCACCTTTTTTGGGCACTGGTTGTACATTAGCAAGCTTCCAGGATTTGGGCACCGTTCTTTTTTCAAGAGAGAGGCGGAACAAACGCGTCAACACGTTCAGGCACACACTGCCTTAACACTCTCACTGGAATACCGTCAGGTCCGCTGGCCTTATTCACATCTAGACTGCACAATACTCTTCGGACCTCTTTATTATGAATTGCGATCTCCGGCATCGAAGAGTCACAACGAGGTACAGTAGGTGGTTGCGTGGAGCCAGCGTCCAAACGTGAATTACTTGCAAATAGAGATGCAAATAAAGTTGCCTTCTCACTTGCAGACTGAGCCAGCGACCCATCAGGTTTCATCATTGGAGGTAAGGTGGGACTAGAAAAATTCGTTCCGACTGCTTTGGACAGTGATCAAAACGGTTTGCTTCCCGGAGGGTGCGATGCCAGCTTGGCCCCGATACGTCAAACATGGTCAAAACGAGCCCCACGTAGAACCCGTTTGCAGAACTTAGAAGCTCTCTTCCTCGCGCGAACCCTACGTGCTCTCACTTCTCGGTCGCGGGCCTTGACCCCAAGCTTGGTAGGCAGACTCTTTACGGACCTCAGCGTGGGTCCATTTCGCATTATACCAAGGTCGGGATTTGTGACCGAGCGCAATGTCGGAGAATGGAATAATACACTCCATTCCCTGCCGAATCACGTCCGCAACCACGTCAGCACAGCACGAGGGGTCACCCGAGGAAAAGCACTCATTCCGCCATGGGTAAGACGCAAAAAAGTGCCGCATCTCATCCCAGTCGGCTGTCTCGTATCGCCATACTTGCCTCATGCCTCTGGGACTCTCATCTGGCGGAGAGCAGGTCGACACGGACCAGACAGTGGTCAGACGTTCCCAGCGGGGTTGAGACCGATACTGAATGACTGTCCGGATCTGTTGTCAGCAGTAGGTCCAAGCAATTGGTGTATGGCCGTCAACATCCAGTACCCGCGTTGCCACATTCACCAGCTGGGTTAAATCTAGCGTTAAAGCAAACTTGCGCGCCTCTAACCCAGCATGGTCAGTTTTCTGGTACGGGAACAGCCACTCTTTATGATGGGCGTTGACGTCCCCCAGCAAAATGAGCTTCGCTGTTGGGTACCGTTGCTGGGCTACGTCAGTCGACTCCACGAGGCAATTGAAGAGCGCTGTTGTCTCCTGGTCACCGCTGTGCGATCGGTAGACGCCCATGCAAAGAAATTTCTCCAGTACAGGGTCCACAAGTAGCCATATGATTGATAAACCCGACTTCTCAAAGCAACGTAGACGACGACAACAAATATCATCGCGGACGTACACACAGACCCCAGCTTGCTTCTTGAACTTGTGTTCAAGAGAGTTACCCGGGTAGTTGAGGTACGGTACGTCCAACGGGGTTGCTATCTTCATCTCCGTTAGAAAAAACAGGTGCGGCTTCTCGGTCTCAAGATGGTGATGGACCGGATCGAGATTGGAGTGCAACCCCCTGATGTTGGAGAGGTGCACTTCTAGTGGAAGGAAGTGCAGCCGTTGTTTAACCTTATTTTTCTTTATTTTTGTCTATTAGAGTAGTTAGGGAAAAAGGATAACTGACGAGGCGCTGCTCAGTGAACCAAGTGGAACGCTAGAGCTAACCCAACATGTGGGGAACTCATTTGGAGACTGCGGGGACGCCCGAACCCCCCCGAATATGGACACCGGTTCCTCCCATCCAGTCGCCGGATAGCACGGTGGAGCATACCGGGATTTTTCGCGAGTTGGCGGAGCAGCCTTTGGCACGTGGCCCCTTGCGGAGCCTACCACCGCTTAAGTGGGATCGTTCAGCCGTACCGCAGGCAAGCCTGTGGTGCCGTTGACCGGGGCGGACCGCTAGGAGGTAGATCCCAAACCACCCCCGACAAAGCATATGTTAACAAAGTTATGTTAACAAAGCTAAATATTTGAAGACTGCTTGGTGCCTCTTTTACGAGCAGTTACTATTTCTTCTTTTACTTGGTTTCCTGTTTCCTCTGTGGCTTCCACAATCGCCTCTTTGGGTGTGCTAAAGTGTAGATGCTTGATCACAATTGTCATACATTTTTCGTATTTTTGAGTAAATGTCTACCTAGCCCGTTAATTTTCGACTGACTGAGCAGATTATAAATTTATATCTAGACACCACTTTATATGCATAGTCACTATTTTCAATCAATCAATCAAGCATTTATTTTATTAAACATAGGTGTGGTTACATATAATAAGACGTTTAAAATATGTGCACTTTGTTTTACCAATGTATGGCGTACAAAAATAACATAAACAATCAATTATAATTAAGGTGGCATCAGTGGCATGTCCAGAGATTCTAAAGAAACTTCTTGTGTAAAGCTCGTCAATTACACTCTTTATAACAGTGAAGGCAAACATCTAACTTAACACAAAAGTTACAAGTTTTGAAACATCCACCAACCCGCACTGACCAGGCATGGTGCAAGCCATTTCGTTTCACAGAGAGGAGGCCTGGCCGGAGCCCCAGCAGTGGGAACGTTAAAGGCTGAATCAATAGCTTCTATCTTACCTTAAAGTTCTCGGGAGACATGCTCTTGGCCGCGTCCAGCACCTGGTCGCCGCCCAGCGCCGGCGGCGTGGTGGCCGCGGCCTGCGCCAACGCCTGCAGCACGGACTGCTCCGCCAGCCCTATGCGCAGCTTGCCTTCCAGCGACCTGCCGACATAGCAGTTCAATACAAAAAAAAACACATAAACCATATGAAAAGTCAAAAGCTAGGTGCACGGTTCCAATTGGTCGTTTCCTCAAACTCAAAGCATTTTTTTAAATTAAAATATATTGTTACAAAAATGTTAATTATATGAGAACGTTAATTAAATAACAAGACGTACGTACATGTTAATAACCCCCAGAGTCTGATTACAGAAAATATTACAAACAAAAAAAAATACAATCCAAAAATTGGACAAGTAAAATGTTCAAAAAAAATAAAAAGTAGATTTATTTCACCATAAGCATTAACCTTCGATCTTCAATTTCCAAAACAAGTGATTTTATTATGTGGTTATGTAGGCAGTTTGCTTACATTAAGTATTTCATATTTTATTTGGCTTTAGTGAATGAGGATAGCTTGAGTATACATTTTCTCTAAGAAAAGAGGATTGAAACTAAACCTATTTTTTATATATTTAATAATCACGGATATAGCACAATATCCGAAACTTAAACGTTTTTGTTTGCTGGGCTTCGGTGGTTCAACCTTTATAGCGCGGAGTACACGGCGAACAATTTTCAATAATTCAGCAAAATGTCCGGTTGGTATGAAACCATTTGTTTCATATGCATTCACCATGTGAAGTTCTTTTTTTAATAAGCTTTCCACTACATAAACAAGCGCTCCGGCTAGCAAGGATTCCCTATTCCTCACATCTCTTCACCCACAGAATCACAGTGTTTCTCTAGACCAAAGAATGTAATACTATTAGACATCTCTAAGCAAAATACTAAAAACTATAATAATTAAAAAAAAGTATTATAAATAACATGTTTAAAACACTTTACTCATCATTCACTAATTTTAACAAATTATAATTTATATTTATTTAGTATAATATGACATATTTAAAAGATAAATAACACTCACACTTAGTCCATTGGTGTTATCACATCATTTACATCCACTTTTACGCAGCGCAATAACATTGCCAACGCTTCAATATTTATATTTCACTGCATTTTGAAAATTATAGGTGAATAGTCGTAACGAAGTGCATTTACCTCACAGAAATCTAAATAATTTACTCAGTTTTCTGTGGTCTACCTACAAACTTTTATTATTGTACTCGTACACAAGATGAACGAGACAAGTGTCGAATGATTATCAAACCACTTCAAGTAATTTGATTAAAATATTATTTGAAAATAACATCAAGCTTAATCCGCAGGCGCAGGGGAGATTCTAACTCAGGGCTTGTCATAATCGCTGCTAACCACGGTAACGACTAAGCTAGCATGCCTTATGTTAAGTTCGTTAAAATTATGAACTACTATCAATTACAGACAAAGTGAGTGTGTGTGCGTGTGTATAGTATAGAAACAACTTATAGAACAAGGTCGTAAGTGAAACCGAAGTGTCAATCTATTGCTTTGTGAGATTGTGTATGGACTTATGAGCGCTACTGTACATGATGTTTTAATGCGCGTCTAACAAAAGCGACGGAAATATATTTTTGTTTCGTGCAGTGCGATGCGAGTACAAAACTGCGATCTTTGTGGTGTGTGTCGTTTAAACACACACACAGTCGTACCGCGAGTTCTCAGGAATACGATTCTTAACGTGCCTATGCACTTTTGAACACTTACTGTACATGAAAAAAATTGCTTACATATATTCTAAAGACATGTAAAATTTTACACGTACATGATGATTATACATGAATTCTGAAGAGATGTATGTTTTTGACGTACACGATGTTTTCATAGATATATTGACAAGGTACCGTCATGATGTTAATATCCTTAAACAGTTCCTTTAGAGAATCGTGCTTTCGGAGATTATATATGGCTCTGATGGCTCTTTTCTGCAGAATTAAAATACACTAGATGTCTGCAGCCCGTCCCCAAAGTAAAATACCGTAAGACTATTACGTACTATGAAAATAATTAAAATCTGCTGTAAATAAGCTGATAGCTTATGCTGTCACAAAAATCGAGCGTGATCCCCATGAAAAGTTTTATCGACGATTTCTAGTTTCTCTTGACTCAATACTATCTCACAATCACTACCCTTGACATTTGGCAAAGAAAATCATAAGCACGCAGTTCATTTAATACAAAATTATTAGCAGTGAAACAATTTTGAACATGCATTATTTACTACCTTTAAAACTAAGGAAGCATCGACAGCAAATAACACCATTTGTGATTGATTTTTTAATAAATGGAGTAGATCATTAATATTTCACCAAAAAGAGGAAAGAACCCAATATCAAGCCTTGTGGAACACCAATTTTTACTTTTTAACCGAGCGAATTGATACCATTTATTTGAACTTTCTGTTGTCTATCATGTAAATAGAATTTTACTAAACTGAGTGCAAGTTTTCCAAGTACGTATTGCTGAAGTTTCAAGCGTAAGGTTTCGTGATCGAAGCAATTAGATGCCTTGGAGAGGTCACGATGCCTATGGCGTCTTGGGCCCACGCGTTAAAAATGTGTTTTGATAAGATTACACCGGCGTTGGTGAAACCATACTATTGATCGTGAAGAATTTCCTACGGAGAAGAGCCTACTAGGAACTCCACGGTTACTCTTTAAAAAATGGCTTTTACAAAGTTTTAAAATTACAGTGTTGAGACAAATTACAAGTGTGGGAGAACAGTGTCAGCCTGTCAACAAGTACCAGCATTTCGATTCTTTAAAAATCTCACCGTGAAGACGTGCGTGGAGTGAGCTGTCAGTGTCATCCCGTCTTGGCCAATCCCTAGCATCAGTGGCACTGACAGCTCACTCCACGCTCACTTCACCTAGGTTTTCACGGTGAGTTGGTTACAGAATAGCACAACTGGTAATTAATAAAATAAAATGGCTACCAAATCAAAACATCTATGAGTCTAGCAATACAGTAAACATAGGAAATGGATATTTTTTTCTTAAAGTAAAAGATGGTATGACTAGAATACAAGTGACTTGTGAGATGACGGCCAATGAAGATGAAGCAAAAACAAGTGCTGTGTCGGCCTAAAGTGAATTGGGATGCAAGAGCATGATGATACCTACCTGTCCTATTTTCGGTATTGTTCGTCGAATCGTTGAGCCCCTTAAGTACACAATTGCTGACAAATGCTTGTACCTACATATTTTATTTGGCACATCTGAGTGTTAGAGTTCGAAGCTCTCAACGTAATAAATTCTTATTTACATGATAGGTTCCAATGTGTAGATGTCGATGGTGTGAAATCTTCTGAGCTACGAGTTCAGTTAGGTGTACCTCAAGGCTCAATACTGGGTCCATTCTTGTTCTTAGTGTATATCAATGACTTACCATTCTATTTAAATGATATCTGTGACGTTGTACTGTTTGCAGATGATACCTCTCTTATTTTTAAAGTAGAAAGGAATAGACAAGATTTTGCCGACGTAAACAGTGCACTCTCAATGGTTACGGATTGGTTTACGTCAAATAACCTAGTTCTCAATGCCAAGAAAACGAAATGTGTGAAGTTCGTCTTACCGAATGTTGGAAATCTAGGACCCAACATCGTCTTAGATAAAGAGCTGCTTGAAACTGTAGACTCGGCGGTTTTTCTGGGCATAACAGTAGATGCCAAACTTCAGTGGGGCCCATACATATCAAGCCTAGCAGGGAGGCTCAGTTCAGCCGCCTACGCCGTCAGGAAAGTAAGACAATATACTGACGTTGACACAGCTCGGTTAGTCTATTTTAGTTATTTCCACAGCGTTATGTCCTACGGTATTCTGCTGTGGGGCAAAACCGCTGATATTCAAAATATATTCGTCCTTCAAAAACGAGCTGTCCGAGCAATTTATCAGCTAGGAGCCAGAGTTTCTCTTAGAGATTTTTTTAAAGATATTGTTATTCTCACGGTGGCATTTCAATTCATTTTCGCCATCATCTTATATATTAGGCAAAATATACACTTATACACTAAAAACAGTGATTTTCACAATGTTAACACTAGAAATAAGAACAAACTACGTGCTCCCTTTCACCGGCTTCATAAGGTCCATAACTCATTTGTTGGGCTTGGTATAACCTTTTATAACAAGTTGCCCTCTTCTTTACTAGATTTACCTTTTAATGCGTTTAAGGCTCAAGTTAAATCCAACCTTTGTTCAAAGGCATATTATTCTATTAACGACTACTTACTCGTAAACGATGAGAACTGTTGGTCGCTGTGATTAACTCAAGACAATGTTCGTGTTCTTTCTCCAGAATCAGCTTACCTACTGACAGGGTATATGAGTTCATATATTAGTTTTTTTTAATTTTTTATTTTCTATGTCTATGGTTTTATTATTGTTACAGTAATTGTTCTGTTAATTTATTTTACTTTGATGGTCCTAGTTTATCATTTATTTATTTTATTTGTTTGTATAATAATCCCAGTATTGCATATGTAAGCTGCCATGCCCTTTAGGCCTGGAGGCTTTTATTTATGTATTAAGCTTTATTTACATTCAATTTTTTTTCTCTTCTTTTGGTATTGGCATGGCTAGCTGACGTATGGCAATTCATTTAATGTTTTGGTAATTACTTACAACTGTTTTGAATCCAGTTCTTCTAACCGAACAGACAGCTGTGCTGCTGGGGAGTTTGTTGCGCCACTTCTTCTTCCCAGCTAAAGCACTAGGAAGTGGTGAAGGGCGGGCGTTTTGGGGGACTGTCTTATGTAATTTTGACGTTCGAAAAGTGCTGATTCTCAACCTAATTTGAATAAATGACTTTTGATTTTTGATTTTGTTAGTTAATACCAATTTACAGAATAAACATCATTTATCATAAGCACAGTAAAACTAGTACCATTGTCATTTGTAGGACACAAGGATTCCCAGTATTGTGGGGATTACATAATATAAGAGCAAAAGAACGAAGAATAATTCGAGACGAATTCACTGGTATTAACATACATAGGTATTATAACAACGGTATTATAACATAGTATTATATTTAAGGGTATTACAACAACCAATTGCTGTTGTATGTATGTGTTTCATATTTTAACTTACCTTATAAGATACTTAGCCTCGGAGTGCCTGCACGCGACGTACAGAGACTGTATCTTGTTAATCTTCTTGTTCACCGAAGCCGTGCCTGACAACAAACATTGAGTTAACCATCAAATAGTTGATGGCATAGCTTACAATAAAATACTTCTATGTAAGGATATCTGATGACTGCAAAGTTCTCTTTATTTATTGGATCGAATTGTTCTTAAGTGTCCCCCAAAACGCCCGCACTTCACCACTTCCTAGTGCATTGGCTGGGAACAAGAAGTGGGGCAACAAACTGTACAACAGCGCAGCTCTTGATTCTATACAATAGTATGCAAACTTATAAACAACATGAACCACAAAACATTAAACTAAATTATTTGTCACTTGCCCCAGGTCCACTTGTGCTAGAGTGATGATGTACAACAGTTAGTTACCGGTCATGTGGGCTATCTCCTTGAGCGCTGCGAACACCTTGCGCATGGTGAGAGGCGGCGGCGCGAACATGGTGCGCTGGGTAGCCCGCGCCTGCTCCGCCACCTGCCCCAGGTCCCCGCACTTGTGGGCCGCGGTGCGCACCTGGGCCAGAGTGCGGCCCGTGCACTGCCCGATGGCTTTCATTAGGTATGTCTCGGCTATGCCTGGAAAAAAAAAATCTAAAAAGAAACTACGAAATCGCATGAGTTTGAAATAATTGCAAGCGAAATGCGACAATTCAACAACATTCATAGCGTTGTTCAAGTCTGTCGAGCAGACGAATTTTCCAAACGTGAAGCAATGGATTTGAAGTTTCAAAATTCTTTACATTGTGAAGTGTCAGTTGTGTGATTGTGAATTGGGGCCGTGAGGAATAAGGATTACGTCACCTACCCGGTTCTAAGTTCTCGTAGAATATGTTCACGGGCAGCAGGTCCTCGGGCGTGAGTACTATGACGGAGCGCAGGTAGTTGGCGAGGATGTACCATCTTATGACGTCACTCACCCAGTTCCAAGCTCTCGTAGGACGGCGCGAGCTGGTTCAGACACATGTACACGCTGGGCAGCAGGTCCTCGGGCGTGAGTAATATGACGGAGCGCATGTAGTTGGCGAGGATGTACCATCTTATGACGTCACTCACCCAGTTCCAAGCTCTCGTAGGACGGCGCGAGCTGGTCCAGGCACATGTACACGCTGGGCAGCAGGTCCTCGGGCGTGAGTACTATGACGGAGCGCAGGTAGTTGGCGAGGATGTACCATCTTATGACGTCACTCACCCAGTTCCAAGCTCTCGTAGGACGGCGCGAGCTGGTTCAGGCACATGTACACGCTGGGCAGCAGGTCCTCGGGCGTGAGTACTATGACGGAGCGCAGGTAGTTGGCGAGGATGTACCATCTTATGACGTCACTCACCCAGTTCCAAACTCTCGTAGGACGGCGCGAGCTGGTTCAGACACATGTACACGCTGGGCAGCAGGTCCTCGGGCGTGAGTACTATGACGGAGCGCAGGTAGTTGGCGAGGATGTACCATCTTATGACGTCACTCACCCAGTTCCAAGCTCTCGTAGGACGGCGCGAGCTGGTTCAGGCACATGTACACGCTGGGCAGCAGGTCCTCGGGCGTGAGTACTATGACGGAGCGCAGGTAGTTGGCGAGGATGTACCATCTTATGACGTCACTCACCCAGTTCCAAGCTCTCGTAGGACGGCGCGAGCTGGTTCAGGCACATGTACACGCTGGGCAGCAGATCCTCGGGCGTGAGTACTATGACGGAGCGCAGGTAGTTGGCGAGGATGTACCATCTTATGACGTCACTCACCCAGTTCCAAGCTCTCGTAGGACGGCGCGAGCTGGTTCAGGCACATGTACACGCTGGGCAGCAGGTCCTCGGGCGTGAGTACTATGACGGAGCGCAGGTAGTTGGCAAGGATATCCACCATCTTGAGGCGCGCGGACGTGCCCTCGATGAGCTCCAGCGTGCGCGCCAGGGCCAGGTACGGCACCTCCTGCCCCGCGCGCCAGCACGCATCTGTTATCGGGTGGTATTTGGCTTTCGCTGGGTTGTACTCTACTTCTGTTTAGGGAAGAAACATGTTGGTTTAAGAATTGGAGTCAATAGGATAGAATACCAGGCCACTCAGAAAGTATTGCGAAAAAAAGATTTTATGTATGAGAGAGCGTTCCAATTTCAAAATTTCCCTCCACATTGTTTGGAAGCTAATTTATATGGTCGTGTCTCATTAATTAATGGATCTGCGCCGGGAACATTTTCGCGCTATGATATTTTACGATTTCAAGAGTCGAATCTTACGATATACTTCAAATGTCATTGATGGATTAAGGCACTTTTAAGGCAACCGTGTATCGTTGGTATAACGAATTCAAGCGCTGTCGACTAACTTTGGGGGATGGAGAATGAAGTGGTCGCCCTTTGACGGCTGTTACGGAAGAAAACGTGCTAGCAGTGAAAAACTTAATCCAAGACAATAGGCAAAGTTCTCCAATTTATTTTAGTGCGAGGTCGGGGCTATAGGGCGACCAAGTAATTCCACGTCCGACGTCGCCAAGTAGTCGATTGTTTGCTTGGCGGTGTGCGACGAGGCATTGACGTGGTGAGGGAGGATCCTACTGCGAGTTCGTTTCTCCCGAGCTTTTTCAAAGACAAGTGGCAAACAATTGTTAGTGTACCACTCCGCAGTAACTGTTTTTCTATCCTCTAAAACAATTGTTGCGTAATGACCTGTCCTTCCGATTAACGACTCCACCATCTTTTTTCCCACGCTTCGACCTCTCTTCACTTCAGTTGGCAACTCCTCGGAAGGAAACACCCAGACAGCAGACTGGCTCTTAGTTTCAGGATCATAACAATAAATCCAGCTTTCGTCACCCGTAAGTATGTCGAACACAGCATTTGAGTCACCTCCTTTAAATCTTTGACCCATTTCACGACACCAATCAACACGACGGAGTTTTTGGGCCTCTGTCAAATTATGAGGTATCTACCGAGCACAAAGCTTCCTGACCGCTAAATGTTCATAGAGGATTTTGTGCACTTGACTCATACCGATGCCTAAGCTTGTCTGAATCTGCTGATAAGTCACTCTTTTGTCAGTCTCTATCATACGCCGCACAACACTGATGTTAACTTTAGTCGTCGCCGTAGAGGGCCGTACCTCACGCAGATCATCGGTGAGATTAGTGCGATCACGTTTAAACTCATTAAACCAGTTGTAAACAGAAGCACGAGATGGGGCTACATCGTGAAAGGCCAATCGAAGTCTATCATAACTTTCTGGTTGACTTTACTTCAAATGACATCGAAAGTCATAAAAAATCATTGTACGAATCTTTCTCGCGTTAAATTCATGCTGAAGTGACACAGACAATTTTCAATTTGCCGCCAAATCGTAAACAAATGACAAATGTGTACAACACGTATACACTCGGACCAATTATCCTAGAATTGGCCCGAGCGTATACACAATAATATTTGTAAAGAGTTTTTTTATTAAATCGTTTACAAGTGGCCAGTTCTAAAAACTTTCAGTGTCGCCCTCGTACTGCAGGTTGGATCGGGAAGCCTTCATTAAATTCTACAATTTAACGATTTTTTTAAGCAGGCTCGTCTCGGCGTGTTCACGACATCATTACAGGTGACGAGTCTTGGATTTATCAATACGATCCAGAAACGAAGCGCCAGTCAACGGTTTGGGTGTTTCAAAACGAATCAACGCCTACCAAAGTGAAGCGATCTAGAAGCGGGGGAAAGATTTTGATCGCGAGCGTTTCAATTTGATTGGCTATTTGGTGACAATTCCTTTATGGAACCAAAGAACAATAAACACTGAATGGTATACGCCAAATGCTTGGCAGAAATTTTCTATGTTGCGAGCAACAAGCAACAAAACACAGGGCTCCGCGGGCTACTGCTCCACCACGACAACGCGCCTTCGCACACAGCGCTCCAAAAGAGGGACTTCCTGGACAACACGCCCGTCAAACTCCTGGGTCACCCACCTTACAGCCCTGACCTATCACCGTGTGACTTTTTTTTAACCTAGATTGTGTAATTAATCACAAGACTTCTTAAGGATATAACGTCACTCAAGACTGAAGTCGGACTCATCAACATGAAGCTCGAGTCTTCGGAACGGACCGTTGCCGGGCTAAGGCAAGAAGTATCGGTGCTACGTAATACTAACGCTGCGTAAGAAACACCGTCACCTTCGCGGAATGTGAACCTGCGTCGAGGCGCTGCGGCTCACTTTTAGCCTGTCAGCGAAACTGGAGCTGTAACGGAGGGTGCAACGCAAACGCGAAACAATGACCGCGATGTGCCAGCAGTTTGTGACACAATTGCGTCGCGGTTGGAGTCAACCAGGACTATAAATCTTAAGTCCTTCGTCCTTCAGGGTCCTGCAATGCAGAAAGCTGTCTTCCTTAGCTCAGATTTTTGGCCCACAGGAGTTGTGTAGAGAAGTTACAGGGAAGCAGGACCAAAACCAAGCTCCCAAGTGTAGTGTTTTTATGATATTGTGGTTTTTATAATTAAGTATGTATGTTAGTCTATAAGTTATTTATTCTATCGGTCTTTGTTGCCTAAATTAAAGGATTTTTTATGTTGTTGTTTTTTCAGTTCAATCCTTATTATTATTATAAACCCGAAAATAAAAATCTGCTCAAAGACAGCGTTTGAGCAGGCTGAAAAAGTGTTTCGAAAACTGGTTCAGACGCGTGAAACTTCGTACAGAGGCTAGTGGAGAGTACTTTGAAAAGATTTAATAAAAAAATATTTAAAATAAGAATAAATGTTATATAAACATTTATTCTTATTTTCGCAAAACTTTCTGAGTCTCCCGCATTCGGGTATTACCAGTCAAGCTTACATGCATCTGCAAGATGGACAGAAAGACGTAAGTCAAGAAGATTAGAATTCTGTGAAATTTTGGATGAAATATGAGTTTATTGTGTCAATATTATTGATGTTTGACTAGTTTTTTTTTTGTTTTTTAGAATGTTAAATTCAATTACATTATTGCTAGGCATTACAATCAAGCATCAAACAATAATTTAGTTGATTTACAGTATTTTACACAGTCCATAACTGTGGTGAAAAAAACTCACCAGGGACCAACTCCTTAGCTTCTGTCTCAACTTCTTTTACTTCCTTCTCCTGCTTCTTTTTTACTTCTTTCTTTGGTGTGACCTTCTTGTTACTGTCTTCTGAACTTTCTTTCTTTATTTTCTTAGGCGACGGACTCTTCTTGAGGCCATTTGGTTCAGTGAGAGGTTTCTTCTTTTTACTCTTAGGTGATGCATATGTTTTGGGTGATTTTGACTTCTCTACTTTTATTACTGGTTTCTTCTCTGGGGATGGGCTTGGTGATGCTACAGTGTTTTTTACCGGTGATGGTGATACTGGGGTCTCTTCTTCTGATGATGCTGATTTTGGTGAGATGTCTGACTCACTGCCTGAGCTTTCAATACGCTGGCGTTTTACTTTCTTCTTCTGTAAAATGATTGAAAATGTTTACTTAAAAGATGCATTTGTGTACCTCTTGTTAAGTTTGAATGTGAATAGCTGTTTGATAAGTACCTTATCCAAGCTCACTGTGGGGCTCTTCTCCTTCTTTTTTGGTGATGAGTCACTTTCACTGCTCTCTAGCCGAGGCCTTTTTGATGCTGTCTATGAAGAAACCATAAAAGAAAATGAATTTTCTTGAATTTATCACATTTTTTTAAACTCATCAGATAATTATCCAATACACAAAACAATGAGTTTGTGATGTATTGTAAAACTATTTTTTTTTTAAATAATTGTTTTCATTAAAACCATGTGATTACCTTAACTTTTCCATTGTTGACAGGTGAATCAACTTTATCATCACCATTCACTTGTTTATCTTCATCTTCCACATTTTCCTCCTTCACCACTGGTTTAGGTGGAGACACCTTGAAGAAGGATGTGATGCTTCTCTGCGCCATTGTCCTTACACTAATAGAAACTCTTGTGGAAATAGGGTGCAATACTTTAGGGAAGCTAGGGAATATATTCTGATGTACCTGTCTCAATATTCTACATGGTACAACCAGCTTCAACACGCTGTTCATATGTCATTTATAGTTGAATTGTGTTCAAGCACTGCCTCATTCATCTAGAGCTGTAATGAAAAGTTAAGCAATGAATTTATATTTCATAGTGGCTATAGTTAACGATTTCACAGTAACAGGCTTGATAATATTGTAAATCTATCATTTTGTTTACCCCGTGTATGGTCGTGTCGTGAATGTAAACAACAAGAAGTGGCACTAGAATACGGCATGTGCACAGTGCACTACACTAGTATCTTTAAAGGTATGCAGTACTTGCGCTTGCACTAAAGTGGAATCTATTGCATTATCAGATTTTATTGAACAATCATTATCTAGAACTTGTAGTCACAAGTAAATTTTTACAGGTTGTTCTTGACTTGAGCTAACAGGAATTCACACCATGAAACTTTATTTAAACCCAGTAAAAGTTATTTTACCTGCTTTGGTCACTATATTCGTTTCTATTCAACCGAGTAGAAATACGATTCAGACTTTCCAATTTAGTTGATATAAAACGGCGCGAAAACATTTAGACATTTTGCATCAAAACTACAATTTTGTTCTCTGTCTGTGCTAGCGATGGGTAGCTAATGTAGCTATTCTAATAACTAGCCAACTAGCGGCTATTCAAAAAATAGCCATGGCTACGATATCCCTCAACACGATAGCGAGCTATTGGCTACTGGCTAGCTAGAATATCTGACAAGTTTATGGCACAACGGGTAGCCTCCACAGAGTATAATATAACCACAACGTTTTTCAGCCGCTAGCCGTACCGGTAGCCGGTTGCGCGGCTAGTAGGACTAGCCAGAGTAGCCAGTAGCCGATAGCTGAAATAGCTGTGTGCGCGATCACTGCGGGAACTACTGAGTAGTGCGAGACGCCATAATATGTACTTCATATGCATTGCACATCTTTTTCTCACAATATTCACAAAATAATTTAAAGCAAGAGAGGGCTTTATTCTTAGTAATTTGGTTTAGTTTGCGAATTTACGAAATAGTCGAAATACGATACTTAGTTATTTAGTTACCGGCAGATGTAAAGTTAAACCAAATAAATAAATATTTGTTACATAATTACTTAACAAAAAAAAACACTTTTAATTAAAGAGTAATTTTTTTTTGTTGTTTTTTATCTTAACCTATGAGGGAAAGTCATTTCTTTTCTTTTGAAAATGGGTATAAAATAAAATAAAAAGTAAAAAAAAATCGAAATTCGACATCAAATTATTATTTTAATCATCAAAACGTGTTTCTTTGGCGAGGATCGAACTCGGGTCGCAAGGCAGTTGAGCATTATTCCAATCCTACCTAGCTACCGGGCTAACCGGCCGCCAAGCGCTATTCGCCATTCGCGTTATTCAATAGCCAAGTAGCCAAAATAGCCGGCTAGCTAGCTGGCTATTCCACCACAAATAGCCGGCTAGCTAAGCTATTGAAATTTCGGCTAGTTACCCATCTCTAGTCTGTGCAAAGTAAACTTTTTAATTTGACAGATTCAGATTCGTTCAAAATAGTGAATAGATTTATTCATAGATAGATTTATTATTATGATTTGTTAAACTTGTGGTATAGGTTTTTATATTACTGTATACAGACAAAAGGTCTTATTCAGGTACATTTTTACTAGAATCAAATAAAATTATATTATTTTCCTGGAACAAATTATTCAAATCTTTAAGTTGTGTTGCCAGTTACCATTTCGTGTTTGGATACTCCCTTTGAATCATCGTTTTTTTTTACCTATAATGGTTTTAATTTATGCGTAATAAGTTAAGGCCCAACACATAACCTCGATGGTTTCCATTTCGTCTATATAATAATGAAAAAAATTAACATAAGGCGGACCCGCGGACTGAAGCAAACGCTTTTGACTTGTTGAGAGTGTGTCACAGATTATGTAGTACTGAGTGTGTCTTTTTACTTAGTGTGTATTCGAACAATTTTTTTCACATCCTTTTTGCTGTTGTCAAAATAGGCATGGTTTTAGCCTAAACGCAGTAACAATCAATTTTAGAGCCAAATTAATCATAAAATATACTGAGTAAGGGGTTTTTAAATGTCATAAGTGCAAATAAAACTGTAAATGGTATTGTTATCGTATTTAAGTGTCTGATTTGAGTGAGAATCTAAAACTTATTTTGCTAAGATGGCTCCCTCTAGTTGTTGAAGTGTTAACTATACGCGTGTCGCTGTCGTCCATGTTCCGAATGTGGTGCGACTTATTTTTGTTTTGTGTTAATTTTCAAAGTAATATAAATGTGAAATGCAACAATATGTGTCATCCCATATAGTGGAACCTTGCTCCGGCTGAATGGATCCCGCCGTCGCGTGGTATCAGCCCGAGCAGGAAGGACCCGCGAAGCGCCTGTGGCTTCGTATCTGGGAAACCCAAAGTGAAATAGACAAAATGAACTTGAAAAACTTAGAAAACGCTAACCCTAATGTGAATAAAGCGCAAGACTTTATACCAATAAATGATGTAAACGGTGAAAGTAGGAATAACAATTATTTCAACCCCGCGCGGAGGAAAATGAACGATAACCGCGCATCGACGTTTAACCTGAACAAAAACCACGATGCTCTCATAGGTGAATACGGGGGTTGTCCGTGGCGGATACCCAACTATAATTATAAGCCTGGCATTTTGGGGTGAGTGACGTTTTAATTTATTATTTGTGTGTTGGCTAGCGATGTCAACGTGTTTGACGTGTTGGTTATGAGCGGTAGGCGGCGCGGCATGACACTCGCGGCGGAGCGCCGAGCCGCGGCAGGCCATGTGTCGCGGGCTGGCATGTCACTGGCGGCACCAAGCGTTGAGCGAGCGTACTAGCTACTCGTGGAAACATTCCAACTGTTTGATAATTCAATTATTACAAATCAAATGCTGAATACACAATTAATTTTGCACACATTTTAGATTCATATAAATACCAGAAATGGTTCTTATGTACCTTGGTAATCAGCAAGTTTTGATAGGACCAATCAATGATGGACCTACTCCTAAACAAACATTGAAAAACATACAGACGGAGTGTTCGTCTGTTTTGGTTTTCAAACTCCTAAACTTGTGCCAAAAGTTTGACAGTGACTGTCAAAGTGTTAAACAGGAAGGAAGTAAAATAAAATACCATATAATTTTATGTCAGTTTGTACAGCTAAACTAAACTTATGCCACTAATATAAGTCCATTTGCTTGATAAACATCCATTCCACTCAGTTAAAAATAATAATGATAAAATTAATTATGCTATTTAAATAATCTGACACTAAACAAGACTGGTTGGTAAAAAGGGCTATAGCTTACTAGGAAAGGGCTTGATGTGTATGACTAGCACAGCATTGTACATTTGAATGATTATTCAATGAACCTGTAACATAATAAATTATTTCTAAGTGCCGATTTCACCAATAATACTGAACGAGTTCAGCGCATCTAAAACGCGTTCAAGAGCTGTCAGTGTCAATATTCCAAAAAAAAAAGACACTGACAGCTCTTAAACGGAGTTTATGTGCTGATCACGTTTAGTTTTATTGGTGAAATCCACCATAAATGGTCTAATGTGTGACAAAAAAATCAACTTGCCTGTGATCTCATTTATTGGTACATGTGCCTGTACCAATCAAAATGTTCAATTAAATAATTGATCTGTATGCATCATCGGGCTTACTAAAATAAACTGCATTATAATGTGTGTACAATAGAGCATATTGTGTTGTCAAAAGTTTTATGAGGAAAAAAGCCTACTAACATTAATCAGACTGCTTTTAGGACTCCCGCCTTCTCTCAAGAGGGAGGGCAAAACAAAAGCCTTATACTTGACCTCATTTCTTAAATATGTCAAGTTCTGGCTTTTCAAACTTTGCTACAATTGACCTTTGACACAATTCGAATCCGTATATTAAAATTAACTGATAAGTTAAATATAATTTACTACTACACCTAGCTCTGCCCGTGTTTCTGTCATGCTGCTGCCAGCCCTAAGAGCAGTTCTAATAGAGAACAATACCATGACACTGGTCCTTCCTAGTCCGCAGATCACAATCCTAGTTTTGTACCATTCAGATAATTATAATGGCAGTGTACATGTACTTAATGCAACTTTGTGTACTGAAGCTATGTTGTCATAGTTGTGAAACAGGAATTGGTGTTATCATTCCATGATTAATGTTTATTCACATGTTCTAGAAGTGCTCATCATGTACTCATGTCAATATTATTATGTTGATATGTAATACCTAATTAATATGTCATGTCAAAGGTAAAATAATATGACCTATTCATTAAATGAACTTGATATTTTCGTATTCCTGCCCTTATACCAATTTATTTGGGGGGTGTCTGTTACTTCCATACTTCTCTATTACTCATCACCTGGCAGTCACTCCCTTTCTCTTGCCATTCATTAATTAAATACTATTAATTTTATGCATCCAACTTGAGGACTAAAGCCACCACCATTAATATAAAATGAAAAACACTATAAAATATTTAAATTATTCACAATAGACACCCAGTGACTTAAATAATGTAAATGAGGCATTTAGCTAATAATTCAGATTGAATATTGTAGCACATTAACATAGCCAGTTTGAACAGGTGAAGCATTAAGTTTTTCAAGTTCACTTTCAGACAGTCTCAGAAAGCTGATTATAACTCTGCTTATTAAGTATAGATCGCACCAAACTTCTATACTAAGTTGCATGTGTCTTGGTGATAAGGGCAAAAGGCCAAAGATGCTTTTCACAAGCAAAATCTAGCAGCCCTCTGAGATTATCAGACTGATGTAGATTTTCAATCCACGATAAGTTCAGAAGATCTACTCACTGTAAAACGACAGAATACGACAAGAGAAGTAGATTTCTACCAAAGAATTCGTGTCAACAGCGTTATATCCTAGTTAGAAGTAGTTCTGATCTTTAGTATTGTGAAATATAACAGGTTTCACATTGTAACATGGTTGGTCCAGTGCCTAGTGCACTATAGTCGACTACATCTCGCAGCTGAGCGGAAAGATAAGCAGCCGATACGCTGCGTGTTTTTGCTTTCGCTACAAGATTGCCTTGCAACCGCATGAATCGTGGCCATAATATTTCGTCTCATTTATGAAAGAAACCCTCTACATTATTGAATAGCACAGAACTTTCAGAAATTTTGAAAAACAAAAGTTAGGATTTTAGGATCCCTTTTTATCCGAGCGCTTCTGTTGTTCCCTCTTTAATCTGGCCGAAATAAAAGTATCCTATTCTTATTTAAATATTTCGGCAATGGACTTTATAATACTTGGAATCACTTCACGCAATCTCCGGTATCAGCAACTGACGAGTACGTTTTTGTTTTGAACTAATTCTGGTTGTTTGATAAAATAATCTGTCCTGTTTTCACACTGATAGCATCAGTTGTTAAGCCGGTGCTCCGACGCTGACTCACGGCGACAGCTCTGCCAATTGCACGAAAATTGCGGATTAAACTTTTAGCCGACGGTTGTTGACCGTCTCGAGTACACGATATATTAGCGAATAATCTACTGAATATATTCAGCAGTTAATGTTGGCGCAAAATGTCCAATATGATTAAGTATTAGCACTTGCCAACGTGATTAACATTTTGATAGACGCCTCTTGGGATGGTGAGGTTGGAAATTCATCTTTTTGCAATGAATTTCTTTTGAGTATAGTCTATCAGGCTTTATATGCATGTTCGCCATATATAAGCATGTTACAAATTACCTTATAAGTACAACAACCGATTCACCTACTCGTTGCAAAACATGAAACAAACTTGGTGAGCCTTGAACAATGGCGGGCACAAGAAATGTCGCTAGACTAACATAATCACTCTTATCAATGCGTCCTTGCGAACAATCTGCAGGGTGCTGTATCTATCGCCGGCCGAACAGTGCACTATTGAGCATTGTGCCACTCTATAGACACGCGCAGAAGCTCCGGACAACAGAAGAAACAAGGTGCCATACCGCCACTATTTGTGTTTGCACACGATGACATACCTACCTTTCGAAAAGAAAAGCAGTTTGGTGACCGCCAAACCGGTCTTGTAGCTGTAGCACTGCATGACGCTTACCAAAATCGTCATCGTTCTACCACTGGTGCGGAATGACGTCATGAGGTATACCTATGCTATAAATATAAGTTGTTGTCTTACCCCAATGACTATGCCTGTGCGAGGTCGGTGTCTTGTGTGGTTGTAGTAAATCTGCTAGAGCTTGTTATTTTGTTCGACGCCGTGGATGACGACCTGCAGCTGGCGGATGGCCAGCGGAGCGCGGTCGGAATAGACGCAGCAATCAGTCCTGACCGTGGTCGTGACGCCAATACATGACATAACGAGGGACATATACTATGCTCTGACTACTTGCCAGCTCATCTGGTGGAATAAGCTTTTACTGGCTTTATCGAGAATTTCGGGACTTATCGAGAAACAGCAGGAAATTGATCGAATTGGTCCAGTATTTCGGCATATACATATAGGACGTAAATTCAAGACAAGTTTTCTAATTGCTGTCACACAGGATCTCTGTGGGTCGCCTGCATACCGCGCCCCAGCTTTAAAAAAGTATCCATAGAAATCGGTGAATCTGATTTTTGCTTGTATTTTTTTTTTATATTTTGGGTGGCTAGCCAACATATGGCAGATAATTTAATTTGATGTTCTGTGTCTCGTAATGTATACTACTTTGCATACCCATTATTGTGTATATTCAACTTTTTTCTAACTGAACAGACAGCTGTGCTACCGGGGAGTTTGTTGCGACACTTCTTCTTCCCAGCTAAAGCACTAGGAAGTGGAGAAGGGCGGATGTTTTAGGGGACTGACTTATTTAATTTTGACGTTCGAAAAGTGCTGATTCTCAGCCTAATTGGAATAAATGACTTGATTTTGATTCCTGAAATCTAGATCTCGACTAACTAAGAGTCAATCGATTGAGTACGACTTCCGTCCGCCTATCCGGAAGTGTATAATGCCACTGTAGTAGGGCGTAGTGCATCCTCGGCAAGAAATTGGAATTATATTTTAATTACAGCCGTGTTATATATAATCCAACCATAAAAATGTATGTGCGCGAAAATCATCGCAAAGCAGTAACACAATACATAATGGGGAAGGCAACTGTCAAAGTGGCGCAGTATACGATTGTTCCAAATTATCTGTCAAATTGTATAGCATCTTATAAAATATTTTTACAAATAACATAGAAATTACAAAGTGTTGTGTAATTGGGTGTTAAAACGTAGGCCAACACAAATTTCCTTTAAATCGTATTAAAAGAAGAAAGTGGATAGCTGCCGTAAGGATTTAAAACTAAGCCTACTATGACTACGAGGTTATGACGAGAACATTTTCATGAAAATTATTACCAAACATTAAGTGTGAGTACAGGTGGGTGTTTTAAACGATAGTTCTTGTATTTAAGCTAGTATCTATATACCTAAATTGTTAACATTACATAATATCTTTAAATACTTATCATTGTTCATCTTGTTTTAAGGTTTGCCCTGTGTACACAAACTTTTAAAGAAAGAAGCAGTACCAAGTCTCTTTTCATTGAACTAGAAAAGGATATCAAACAGTGCTAGTGTGAGAGACGAAAGACATGCTAAGAGAAACATTCAAAAGAATCTTTTCCAACATCTTTCAAGCAATCAAAACCCACATCCTTTTATTTGTCGAGAGTGTATCACAAATAAAACTCATAAATAACTTTTAGGTGTCTTTATTATATTATAATAATCTTTATACAGATATTTATTCATAATTTCAGCCTTTATATTGTTATTGAAAAATAATCTAACTTTATAATATGTTTTCTATGAACTACTCATCTTTTTCAATATAAATAAATTACAGAATTTTCTGCCACTGCAGTACATTTGTCCTTGTACTTGAAAATCATATAGGCAGGTTTTTTTAAAGAGTAATTCCCCATTTTGACTCTGTATATAAGGTACAGATTCAGGGCTAATAAGTCCGTTTCTGCTTACATGCCATGCCATGCCATGCTACGCCATGCCATGCCATGCCACCCTGGTCATCTATCTTGATGTCAACTTGATAGTTGAGTTTTTTCATTGTCTTCTAGACAAATCCTTTTATATAAAAGTGATCATTGATAAACGCGGATCTTATCAATATGAGGAATCTGTCTTCATATAATTTTTCTGATGCATCAGTTTTTTGTTGAATCTTCAAAATGACAGAAATATTTCGTATTAGTAAAATAGGAACTACCTACCATCACATAAAATAAAACTGATAAGAAATATTCACCTTTCAAAATAATCTAATACATTGTCTTTCAAGCGGAGGTAAAATAGAGTTAATATTTATGTCATGGTACATCTCCAATAGTAGAAGTATGATAGAGGGTTCTGTTAGATTTGGAGAGAGTTGTGGTGTACTAAAGTTAAAGTTTTTGTCATACAGCTCTTACCTGGAAAAATATAACCAATTATTCATCTCTCTTTAACTCCAAAAGTAAAAAGAACTATTACTTAAGTAAATTTATGCATTAGTTAAGCTGTTGTAAATATAATCCTGAATTTTGATTCAATAATTTTAACTTATATACATACAAAACATGACAGTATTCACAAACAATATAAAATTTAAAAATTTATAATAATTATGCATACTAACGACTAACAAGTTATTTAATTATAAAATTATTCGTTCAAACATTGTAAGCGTATTGATTTCAAAGGTCTACGTTGAACTAGGTCTAGGCAAACAGCTCCTAAAAAGTTTTTTTCAAGAGTCCTACCTTTCCACTTAATCAGCTTTTCTACGTTTATCAGACGCCCCTCTTCTGTTTAACTCGGCTTTAAGTTCAAGCAAGCTCCAAGTAGAATACATTTTCGCGTCCATGTTATCAAATAAACTTCAATAACCGCCCACAATGTTCGTTTTTTCCGTTTGTTTACACGATTCAAGAAATGTCATATTGACGCCATTGAGAACAACTGTACGCAGCGCCATCTGAGATTAGCTTTAACTTGCCATCCCCATTAGGAGGATAACTTTTTGACGACTGTTGACCACAATGATGTATTTTTAGCATAATGTTTGGCATTATTGTGGTTAAGTGTGGCTTTGGTCTGAGGCAGCGACCATAAAACCCTACCATAAACCATAAGGGCTATATGGTCATTGGTCTGAGGTAATCTATATCTATAATCGGCTGTGTACCACATGCACGCTTTAATGTCACCAAGCTTCACACACAGCTACAAAATATGAGCTTTAATAAACTTGTACTACAGCCAGAGTGCAGCAGGATAGTTCCACACAATTGACAAAGTAACAAATTACGACCTGCACAATGAAAACAAATACATGATTGTCACAAACAATAGTTCGTCACATGGCGGTGTGATTGAGTCAACAGTAAACTTTTATAAAATGGAGTATGTGAGGATCGTAGTTCTGTAGGTCATGCCTACCCCCATGGGAAGAGGGTGTTCTTCTTCTTCGTGTCGATCGATGGCACGACACTTGTTCAAATACTGTTGCCCCAAAACTTTCCCACTTTCACGGCGTTATCGGTGGCATGCGCAGTGGAGAAACACAAACAGGAGTCTATAAATAATAAATGATAAATGATTTTATTTCTGTAAATAGGTTTGTACAAACACTTTTACACGTCAATCATATTTTAAAAACTAGGTTAGATCGGCATTTCCTATCTGACTACTCTGAGAAGAAACGCCGAAACAAACTCAGAGGTCACAGTCTCTTTTAAAGTCCAGACATAATCTTGGTCGTATCATATGAGGACTATGTAGACTGGTGTCTGAAATGGTCTTTTGAGGAAAGAACCACACGGATTTGAGTGGACCTGTCCAGTCAGTGCACGCATTTGTCAATCATCGTGCAGCTCAACTCAGAACTAAGGAGCTCAACGATCCGACGAACAATACAAAAGAAAGGACATTTGGGGAGGCCGCGTAAAGTACTCAAACAGCCAGACCATCATCATTAAAAGAAGAAAAAAAAAATGCAATAACCTACATAGTCCTCACATTCACAAAAATTAAAACAATAATATACTTTATACAGTAAATATATACATGTCATTGTTTAGATAATAAGGTACGTATAAAGAAAAAAAAAAAAAAAGATTAAAAGAAAAAAAAAGTAAAAATAGCAAAGTCGAAGTAATTATTAATAGCCACTGAAGAGTTCCATTATCCACCTGCTGGCTCCATCATCAGACTGTCGTTGCGAAAGACCAATCTATTGGACACGTCAAAGCAAATTATATGAACCCAACCTCGAAGGGTTTGCTAGTAGCCAATGAAGAGTTCCAAAATCCATCTCCTGGCTCCATCATCAGACCCGCGTTGCCGAAGCACAAATGGTTTCTGCCTACCCCCATGGGAAGAAGGCGTGATTTTAGTATGTCTCATAAAAAATTGTATCTGCGCCGGGAACATTTTCGCACTATGATTTTTTACGATTTCAAGTGTCGCCTGAAACCGGACGAATCGTAGGTACGATATACTTCAAATGGCATTCATGGATGAAGGCCCTTCAAAGGCAACCGTGTAACGTTGTTATTTCCGCAAAACTTTCTGAGTTCCAAGTTTGTTAAATTAGTACTGAAATGGTACTGTAGCAATGTATCCGATATTATGATATGTATCAATTTGTAACCTTAAAACGTTCGCAACGCGGACTCGGACGTTGGATTCGGTGCCAAATGAAACGTAAGTGCTCAATGGTATCAAAAATATTAAAATTTTGCTTTCCTTACATCAGTGCGTAAACTTTGTAACATTCGTATCGGTTGCGTCATGTGCATACCTAGACTACTAGTTCTGAGAGAAGAGGAAACCGCGTGATACTGCGAATTCATGGAATTTATCATCGATATTACATTTCCCAAGCAAAGGTGATAGCAGAAATCCCTGATAACCGTTAATAGCGGCCCATTTCACTCATGTCATTTTCTGGAGTTCCCTGAAACTATTTGATGGCTATACCATCAGCACCCTAATTGCGTAACACATTTTCGTAAACGATTACGACCAATCTGTTTGATTTTGAGAGTTCAACAACATTCATTGCGTTATTTACATTGTTAAGCAGAGTTTTTATCGAACTTATGAAGCAATGGATTAGCAATCTGTTTCAAAACGATTCAGATTCCGATTTATTGTGTGTTACGCAATTAGGGTGCAGGACCCTATGCGTAAAGTTAAGAAATGGTAGAAGCATCAAGCTCTCTTTTCAACTATGATAAGATCAATTAATCAAAATGGATGTGTACTTAAATGTTGCGAACGCTCTTTAATTGTCTACGAAGGCACCGATTGATATGCCGCTATGATATTTACGAGTTGCATTACTATTTGCTCACATGTGGACGTTCACGCAATGTTTGTTTACGAGGCGAAAATAACATTCGGGGCATTTTCTATCAAATAAGCTAGGTGCGACTGCTAACGAGCCAGCATAGTCTTTGAGCCTACTTGAATAGAGCTACAGAAGGAAGTCCTACAAACCATTCAGTAATATTCAATAAATATCTTGTAGAATTAAAATCGATCGTTTAACATGTCACCTTCGTAACACTGCTAAGTAAATTGAATTAATGGTCCTGATTCGAATATCAATCACACCAATGCCTTTCGCGTGACATCCGAACAGTTATGAATGAATTTATGCAGCTGGCGAAGTTTATCCAATTCACCAAGTGTTCTGTACGCCGCTCAGGTTTTGTTTGCTTTAGTAGTAGCAAAGATAACAGATGTGTCAGTGGTGCCGATTCTCTTGTCACAAATCCCTCTAAACTAGACTAAAAATCACGAAAATTTGGTCTAATCCTGTCAAATGACGATTTTCCATTCTGAAATTGACTAAAATGACACAACTTAACTATATTTTAGTTTGACAGCACTAAGATGGAACTGAGTTATTAGTTTATTGAATATTGCAATTTTGCTATTCTGAATTTGACGTTTTTCACCAAAAAATTTGACTGTCGAACTAAATCTAAACATGAATCTGACTATTTTTAATCGCGATTAAAAAGGTGTGGAATAAAATTTGTTGGCGTGAACGAAAATTCACACCAACACCTCGACTTCAGACTTGCAAAAACGGATTTTTTTTCTTTTTTTGCTTGTATCTCGAAAACGGTGTGTCCTATCGCAAAAATAATGAAAATTTCGACCCCCCTTTGAAACCTCGAAACCTTTTACACTCTATATGTAGATATTTTTATTTTATATTTTCATACAAAAAGTAAAAACTTCCATTTAAAACACGTCGAGACTGCCCCAGGCTGCCTCCGGCTCTAACAAAAATTCACGGGGTAGGACAAAGAAGTAGCTAAACCAAAAGAAAAAAAAACACGTGTAATCGCGATTTTCAAATTCGATTTTATTTGTGTCAAAATTATTTTTCAATTTAGAGATACTTTTTTGCTTCAAGATTCTCATAGTAAAAAGTAAGGAATTTTAGTGATAGTTTAGTTAGTTTAGTTCGGTGTACATGAGAATCGGCACACGTGTCTAGTTGTTCTAACTAGACAGCGTTAGCGCGCGTTTGTTTGTTACGCCATCACTCGGGAACTACTTGACAATAGTTGCCAAGATTTTGCGCCTACACTGCATGCCTACATGTAAACAACACACAAGGGTTTTGTCGTGGAAAATACCTGTTTATTTGGTTAGCCAACGTTTTCAATGCTTTGATCATCACATTCGTATCATAACACAGTTCATTCACCTACATTATTCATCGGGAACTCGTTATTTTATCTTGAAGGAACCATCGCTGCTACATTAAATCGAGATACAGATAAATCAAGTTTCATTGTGACTAAACGTTCTCATCATCAAGAGCACGATTCATGAGAGGTTATTAACATTTCTAAACATATAGAAACACAGACTTACAACAACAGTTCGTCATAAACATAGTTTAGTGCCAAATTTTCTACAGAATATAATGGAGAATCGTGCCTAAAATCGTGCTTGGTGTCTAAAATGGCGGAATACTGACGCGAACGACCGTTAAAAATAAAAGATGGAGTAACCCGGTGCTTGTGTCTAACGCCGCTTGGATAGTTGCGAGTTTGCGAGGGAGGCAAGGAGTAAACAGCTGCACTCTGCTGATGACGAGGTTTCTCAAATAACAGGACAATGTAATTTATTTTTAAACATTGTAATTGGACATTGTAAGATTAACAAGGTCCGGAAGCAACGTCTAATTCATCAGTTATTCCCAGTCTTGCGTGGTATACAAATGGCTTTCGGATGATTGACACCCTCACTTGTCCTTCTAAACCTTTCGTTCTTATTTCCGGATCAGCTTCTATGTTAGAGGGTTTGGTTTCCGCACTTAGTCCTACATGTGGACCATTGTGCGTGGGCCATGGCGGCCGTCGGTGGTTATTATTCCAACCAGCCCACCTCCCTCCAGAAGCCGATCAAAGCTTCTGGTCTGTTGAGAACCTCTGTGTAAGATCCGAGTGTCCCGAAGGTTTCTGTCCTAATCTGGGTAACGCCTGTGCACTCAAAGAGCACGTGCGCGACGGTCTCGTTCGACTCCATGCAAGCTCTGCACAGAGGGCGTTATGCCTATTGTGTAAAAGTGTTTATTTAGCGAGCAGTGTCCTGTGATGGTCCCCGTCACCAGGCGCAGGCCATTTCTGTTCAGGCGTAATAAACTTCTGGTTAGCCTGCCATCTAAGGATGGCAAAGCTTCCTTGGACTGCCTGCAGCCTGGTGTCGAGGTCCACCACCTCTCGGCTTGTGTGTGGGTGGACTCCTGCAGCCACCTGCGTATTTGGTTGAAGGGGATGGGTATGATGGGTTCAGGCACGCATGCCGACGTGCTGGATGCTCTTCTGGCTAGTTCGTCAGCTGCGTCGTTGCCGGATCAGCTTTTATGCAAGAAAAGATGTCTAATAATATGAAGTCCTTCTTAAGTATAGGATGATCGCCTTGTAAAACTTTGGACTTGGCAACTTTGCAGAGAATGTCCGATTACGAGTAAGGACCCTCAGGACATTTCTCTGGGGAAGTATGCAGTTTTTACCCGTTACCGTTGACATTATTATCAGACATATTGACAGGTCACATTGATACAATACTGTGATTGAATGACATCAGCGGTGATGTATAATTCGAAGTTATTCGTAGTGCAATAAGTCAACGCTAAAAAAGAAATCGGTCAGAGCCGCGAACATCTGATGTTGCAAGGAAGTGGAATACCTGAGTAATTGTCAAGCGCACGGTGAAGTCAAGGCGTTAAAGCAATATGCCCTATATTTGCTTCCGCTGTTACTTCACGTTTAAAACAAGGTTCTAGAAGTCTTTGGAAACTTTCATTAGGCTAGAAAGTTTCCCGTCTGCTCTTGGTAGGTGTGTGTGTGGCTTACTCGGTTATTTGGGTTCGAAGATTAAAAGCAGTAGTAACCTAATTAAAACGACTTACTGACTACACCCTGTCTATTAATGACAACATAATAAAATCAGACTCACAAGTCGCCGCGGCCTTTGAAAAATTATTTTCAGATGTTCCCGTTTCAACTACTAAATCCCTTAACTCATCACCTTCTGTTTCTGAGTCTTTGCTAAAGGAAAATGTAAATTTTTGCGATTCGGAATTTCATTTTGAACATATTACATGTAGGGATATAATTAAAGTTTTTCACACATTAAATGTAAAAAAGTCTTCAGATCTGTGGGGTAATTCTGTAGAAGTTGCTAAGTCATTGTATATAGTCAAGTAATAGACATTGTAGCACCTACTCTAGTTCTTATCTTTAATAATTGTATTGACTGTGGGGAGTTTCCTGATCTTATGAAAAAAAGTAAAATAATACCTTTGTTTAAATCAGGTAGTACATCAGACCCCACAAATTATAGACCTATTTCAGTACTACCTACATTTAGTAAAATTTTTGAGAAATTAATTTTAGACCAACTGCAAAGATTTTTTAACAGACACAAATTATTACATAGCAAACAGTTCGGTTTAACAAGGGGTCGTTCAACTACTGATGCCGGTGTTGAACTTTTAGGACATATTTATAATGCTTGGGAAGATAAATGCGATGCCTTGGGCATCTTTTGTGATTTGTCCAAGGCATTCGATTGCGTTCTTCATGAAACGTTAATCAGGAAACTCCGTCACTACGGGATCCGAAACACCGCTCCGGATCTTCTTACTTCATACTTGAGTAAAAGGATTCAGAGCGTTGACGTTAATGGAGAAAGATCTCCCGGATCTATCTTAACAATGGGAGTTCCACAGGGCTCAATTCTTGGTCCTTTCTTGTTTCTTATTTATATTAATGACTTGCCTTACCTCATAAAGGATAATCATGATATAGTATTGTTTGCGGATGATACTTCACTTTTGTTTAAACTTAAACGTCAGCAGCTGGTTACTGACGATGTAAATAACGCGGTCTCAAAAATAGTTCACTGGTTCAATGTTAATAATTTACTTCTTAATGAAAAGAAGACTAAATGCATTAAGTTTACGCTACCTCACGTTAGGCAGGTGAAAACGAATGTGTTGATAAAGGGCGAAGAATTGAAACTTGAAGACAGCACAGTATTCTTGGGCTTAACTATGGATGCTAAGCTTCAGTGGGGACCACATATTGATAAATTGTCAAAAAAGCTAAGCTCCGCAGCATACTCTGTTAGAAAAATTCGAAATTTAACTGATTTAGAGTGAGTTGCACCAAGTAACTTTAACGATAACCATTGCCATGTCAGCCGTCAAATCTCCGGTTAAGCGTAATACGGGTTGCACCACTTTAGCAATGGTTAAAATGACGTCACAAATAACGATAACATTAACCGCTCAACTTTGGGCGGTTAAGGGCTATAGTTACGGTTAGTGTCACTGTATGGTCATCTGCTTTGCAGTTGTAACCTATAAAAATATTGTGTTATTTTATTTTAATAAAGTACGGAAACGAATTAGGTACCTATGTCTTTACTCCGCGACATACTGTGGGAATCGAGCTCTTCTAGCGATGATAGTGACACTACTGTTGAGTTGCCAGTTAGGAAGAGAAAAGTTTATCGCCCTCGCATTGATCGATTTCAAAAGTGGGATGATAATGAATTTTTGGACAGATTTCGGGTTTCTAAGACCTTGGCAAGGGCGCTGGCTTCTAACTTAGGACCTTTGCTGAAAACAAGAACCATGAAGTGAGTACCTACTCTACATACATATTAGATAAATAATTACCTACCCTGTGGCTATAACGTAGGTATAATATCGTATGGAACTACATAACAAATACCTACCCTGCGCAAGTAGGTAGTATGTACCTAACGACAGATCCCATAAAATTCAGTTCTTTTAATCTACATGTCTATTATAAATATTCATTCTTGACAGGAATAACGCAATAACACCGGAACAGCAAGTACTTATGGCTCTGGAGTTCTATGCGTGTGGCTCTTTCCAACGTTGTATTGGTGATGCTGCTGGCGTTCATAAATCCAGTGTATGTCGAATAATACATCGTGTGAGTAGAGCTATTGCCGGGCTGAGATCAGAATGGGTGGTAATGCCTAGTGGTCAAGTTATGGACAAGGAAGCAAAATTGTTTTATGAAATAAGTGCTTTCCCAAAAACAATAGGAGCTATTGACTGCACCCATATTCCTATTAAATCTCCTGGTGGAATGGATGCTGAAATTTATAGAAATAGAAAACAGATATTTTCAATCAATGTGCAGGTAATCTGTAATGCAGAAATGTACATTAATAATATTGTGGCACGTTGGCCAGGGAGCTGCCATGACAGCCACATATTCAACAGTAGCGTGATTCAAGGACGTTTAGAAGATGGTGAATTTGAAGGTTTTTGGCTTCTAGGAGATAAAGGTTATGCTGTCAAACCATATTTGCTCACTCCTCTACGCAATCCAACTACAGAAGCGGAGCGACTTTATAATGAAAGCCAAATTCGAACCAGAAATGTGGTTGAACGGACATTTGGCTGCTGGAAGAAAAGGTTCCCTTCTTTATCATGGAAACTCCGGACTGATCCAAGAAGAGCTCAAGCTGCCGTTGTTGCAATGGCAGTGCTGCACAACATCTGCAAGAAATCTAGAGACCCCATGCCATTTCCACGCCAGCGCCATGACGATGAGGATTCTTCTGATGAAGAGGAATTATTTCCATATTCACCTGCCACAAGCAATAATAAATAATTATTTTAGTAGGTTAGCAGGCGGGTAGAAAATAATAAAATAGACCAGGCAAAATTACAAAAAAACATCTTTTATTTTCCAACATGTTTATACACATTAATAATTGGGCATATACTTATTAAGCTTGTTTACTTATTAATATTTTTCTTAATTATATCTATTTCTAATTTAAGTTTTTCTAGTTCTAGCTTAAACTTCTCGTCATTGTGTTGCTTTAATTGCTGACGAATCTCTAGCTCTAGCGTATGCCTCTCGGCGTTGTGTTGAATCATTTGTCCGTGAAGCTCATTTTGGTTTCGAATGCTAGATCTGATTTTATCTAATTCAATTTCGTTAAGTTCTTTTAAGACTGATTGTTTCTGTTCTCGCAATGCCCTCTTTACAACATTATCATCCAGTTTCTTCTGGATTTTCCCTGAAACAAAAATAATGAATAAGATACAGTAGTAAGATACATATAATCTTAGCTCATATCTTGTTTGCTTCTAATGATAAAAGCATGCAACCATCTCAATTAAACTTTCCGATATGAACATTATGTGGTTAGGAAATTTAATG